>VZRU01020557.1:0-17549 GCA_013398155.1 Pedionomus torquatus | reverse complement strand
ACTTGGGATGGGAAAAAAAAAAGATTTACAAAGGTGCTACAAAGATGATGAGGGGACTCAACATCTCTGTTACAAGGAAAGGCTGAGGGACTTGGGTCTTTTTAGTCTGGAGAAGAGAAGACTGAGGGGGCATCTGATCAACACCTAGAAATACTTCAAGGGTGGGTGTCAGGAGGATGGGGCCAGGCTTTTTTCAGTGGTTCCCAGGGACAGGACAAGAGTAGGTGGGTACAGACTTGAACATGGGAAGTTCCATCTCAACATGAGGAGGAACTTCTTGACTTTGAGGGTGTCAGAGCCCTGGCAGAGGCTGCCCAGAGAGGTGGTGGAATCTCCTTCTCTGGAAACCTTCAAACCCCACCTGGAAACGTTCCTTTGGGACCTTCTCTAGGAAGACCTGCTTTGGGAATGGGTTGGACTGGATGATCTCCAGGGGTCCCTTCCAACCTCATATCATTCTGTGATTCTGTGGTCTGTGATGTGCTGCGAGGGGGAGGCAGGCAGGCATGGGGGGGTACACGTGGGTTGAACTCACTGCCTCCTGCAGCCCCTGAAGCTGTTCCCGTGCTCATGGGGGCCAGGAGTTGGGCTGGGGGGGGTCCACCCCACCAAGTGGCATGTACCCTGAGTAGGGGCTGCAGCGGCACCAGCAGCAAGCGGTGCCTGGGCCCCGTGGCTGCAAACAGGGACACACTGAGGGGTGAGCACTATGGCCACAGGCTGTGATGAGCTGTCAGGTCTCAGTGCCAGGCTGGGGGCACACTGGAGGCCACTCATCCCAATAACACAACTCCTTCCACCTCTCTTTGCCCAGACACAGCTTTTCTCTAGATCCTCCGCTGCCCCAGAGCCTGCATCCTCTCTTTTATTTCTCTTTTGCAGCAAAGCCACTTGCAGCTGTGCCTGCCTGCACCCTCCCCGCCTCCTCCTTGTCAATGCAGTGGGCTGAGAGCCGTCAGGTCCCTTTTGGCTTGCAACAGCCATGGAGAAAACTTGATATTAATATCTCATAATTGCGCCCCACTGCCCAGGATGGAGTTGCCCCTCGGCAGCTTTTCCCCCACGGCTGGCAGGGTGAGCAGGGGGCTTTGCAGCCTGGATTAGGCTTTTCACGTGCAGTGGGATCGCGTTTGCTGTTCTCCCCTGCCAAGTCTTCTGGAAACAAGCACGGCGAAGCCTCCCTGCCAGCCCATCTTCATTTGTTTGCTCCCCTAACGAGGCTGACTAATGGCCAGAAGAGATGCCCTAAACAAGGAGGCTGTGTTTGCACAGGGGGTTTTGTTCATAGCTGCCTTGTGCCAGCACATGCTGGGAGGCACCCGGGGATTTATCCCCCCCGCTGGGGAGTGGGTGAGGACGGGCACAGGATCCAAACCACAGAGGTTGCCCAGTGGCTGTGCCTGGCTTTCCCTTGGCAAGGAAGGGGTTAAAGCCTGGCTGGTGCAGGTGCTTCTTTTGACTGGGAGCACTGGTGGATGTGGGAAGGGCTGGCTGGGATTAATGTGGTAATGGGGAGAAGCTGTTGGGGTTTCTGGGTGCCAGCACCGTTGGAGAGAGGTGCTCCCTGCTGGGGTGCAGGGTTGGAGGTGGGGGATGCTCTGTGGTAAGTTTGATGATACTGTGAGGTGGGGAACTCCCCTGAGCTTGCAGTGAGTGTGGGGTTGAGGGTGCAAAGCCTGGGGAGGACAAGAGGCAGGTGGGTAGCTGCATGTAAATATACAGCCCTGGCTGTGGGACAGGTTGGGGACAGGCCATCAGGACAGCTCATGGCTCAGCCCCATGTCCTGCTGCAATGGAAGTGGGGGGGTCTCACCCATCCTGGGACTGTGCTGGATGGAATCCTGGCTTGCAGGGACCCACGAGTCAGAGGGATGCACAAGAGGGTCTCACTGTCCCCAAGAGGGTCTTGCTGTCCTGTGTGTAGGGATGTGGGGTGGGTGGTCCCCAATGGCCCCCAGCCCCTGTACCTGGAAGGAGTGGGGTTGATGTGCTGGGGGCAGGAGGGTGTGCTCAGCCTGGAGTGGAATTTGGCTCTTGGTGCCCAGCTTCACCTGGAGCCTGCCCTTGGCTGTACCCGCTCCCCAGTTCTCGTCACGGGGGAGAGTTGAGCAAGAGCGGAGCATCCCTCTGGAGCAGCCATGAGCTCAGCGCTCCGCTTTGGGGGGAGCCAGGAAAAGCTCCGCAGCTCCCAGCCAAGGGCTGCCTTTCTCAGCCAAGGGCTGCTTTTCCCAGCCCTTTTTTCTGGCTCTGGCTTTGACTGCACTTTACGTGGTTGTTGCTCCCTGTTCCTGGGTTTGCTGTGCTGGGGAGCCCCCACAAGCTCCCCCCTCAACCCACTCCATCCCCATCGCAAGCCCCTA
Organism: Pedionomus torquatus; assembly: GCA_013398155.1. Lineage (NCBI taxonomy): Eukaryota > Metazoa > Chordata > Aves > Charadriiformes > Pedionomidae > Pedionomus > Pedionomus torquatus. Next base: position 15,189 of record VZRU01020557.1, on the reverse strand, counting down.
TTCCAGGGAGAACCCTTCGCCTGGTGGAGGCAGGGGAGGGCTGTCACTTCCTCGGGGTCCCTTTTGCAGCTGGCTCTGCTCCCCCCCCTGCTGTGGTTTGGCAGGGTTTCCCGGCAGGAGCTCAGCTGTGAGCCCCCATGTCCTCCCCTAACCCCCAGCTCCCCCCCCGGGCAAAGTGAGGGGCTCTCTGAGCCAGGGAGAGGGGGGTTGAAGCCAGGGAGGGGCCCTGGGCAGTGCTTCTGACAATCCTGTGTGCTGCAGGACCTGCTTCCCAATCCCTGCATCTCCATCCCGGCTTCCTCCAGCTCCCACCCACCTCCCTGCCACGCCGCTGGCTCCCAAAGTCCTGTTCTCTGTTCTTCCCTCCCTCCCAGAAGTCGAGCGCTGGAGGAGCAGGTCTGCAGCTGCGGGTGGCTGTGTCCCCCCCAGCTGGGGTCCCTGCTCTGTCCCCACCGTGTCCAGCCCCATTACATCCTGTGTTCTTCCTCGGTGCAGGGAGAGTGTCCTGAGGCTCTGGGGAAAGGAGCAGGAACAAGGACAGAAGGGGTGTCCCCCCCACACCTGAGGGTCTCCCTCGATGATGCCACCCCCTGGAGGGGTGTTTGTGGGTCTCTGGCTGCTGTTGGTCCCCAGTCTCGCTGAGTTTCCCTCCGGTACAGGGGGGGCCACCCTCGCCTTCGTCTTTGATGTCACCGGCTCCATGTACGACGACCTGGTGCAGGTGATGGATGGGGCCTCGCGCATCCTGGAGAGGACACTCAGCAGGAGCACGAAGCCCATCAGCAACTACGTGCTGGTGCCCTTCCACGACCCAGGTATGGCAGGAGCAGGGTGAGGGCAAGCGTCCTGCTGGGAGACAGGGCTGTAGGGAGCTGGGGTGTGGTTCTGGCTGGGTTTGGGGCTGAAACAGGCACTTTCCAACTGCCTGCACTGTCCCTTCTCCCTCTTTTTAATGACCGCTGGGATGGGGATGGCAGCACAGGGTGAGCTGGTGGGCATGATGCTGGGCAGAAGCTCCCATCCCCAACCTGCCCTGGAGGCACAGGGGCAAGCCATTTCTCACCAGACTAATCCCAGTGATGCTGGCACCCACCTGTGGGTGGCTTTTCTACTACCATCCTGTTCCAATCTCCCAGGTCTAGCCTTGGGGGGGCATTTCTGTGCAAGTCCTCAGCTTTTTTTCAGGTTTCCTCAATAAAAGCACCACTTGCTGAGAGGTTTTGGTAGCCTACTGCAGCACCAGAATCGTTTCTTCCCGTCCCAGTCTTTGTCTCGGGATTTTTGTGCACACCCAGAAATAGCAGCTCCTCTCCAAAAGAGCCCCAACCCCCTACAAGGAGAGCAGGGCCGAGCCTTTATTTTCAGCAGAAACACTGGGTTTGAATGAAAATCGCTGAAGAAAAGAAGGCAGAGCCAGTAAATGGGTCTCTGCATCAGTTGGCATCTCACCCTGGCCAGGAGCTGCCCTGGGGCACGGGGCCGGCGTGCCCAAATCCTCATCTCCCCCGGTGCCAAGCCAGGGTCGGTGCTTAACCCCAAGTCTCATGTGTCCCATGAGGGTGTTTCAGCCAGGGTGGGTGCCTGGGAGTGTCAGCAGCGTGGCACTGGAGGAGGCTGGTGGCGGTGGCTGGGGAGGCTGAAGCGGTGGGGCCGGTGTCCTTGCAGAGGTGGGACCTGTCACCCTCACCGCAGACCCCCGGCTCTTCCAGCAGCGCCTGCGGGAGCTCCACGTCCAGGTAGGTGTCCTCAGCCCCGTGGCACTGCTCCACCGGTGCCCTTTGATGGGGAGCCTGGCCCTGCGTTCCTGCATGGTGGTGGGTCCCAGGAGCGATCCCTGCTCCCTGGTGTCCCCCCAGGTAATAGGTCAGGGGCTTGGGGCTGAGCTGGGCTTGCTGGGGGCTGACTGCAGCAGGGTGGGAGAGGAGAGGGTGGGTAACACTGGTGCTAAGCCCCAGTCTCCTGTGATGGGGCAGAGAGCTCTCAGTTCACTGCTCTTGTCCCAAAGTGGGAATGTTTTCCCTGTGAGAGTTTGCACACCCTCCACGGAACCAAAAATCTCTTCCTCTGTAAGTGCTGTTTGAAAATGGCTTGAGTTTTTAAATATTTTTTTTTTTAACTATTTCAGCTGCATTCTGCCAGCTGAAACACTCTCTGGGAGTTTAATCATGTTTTATCCATCCCTGCCTCCTGTGCATTGCTAAAATCCCTGTGGCGCTTCCCTCTGGATGCAGCTGTGTTTTGGTGGGAGGTGTAAAGCTGCGGCTACGAATCGTTTCACAGCCTTTGGGGGTGCAGAGCCCCATGGAAGCGGGAGCTGGTCCTCGCTGTGCCTCTGCACTCACCTATGGTGGCTGGTTCTGCTGCCATAGTGGGGGTGACAAGCTGGGGTGAGCATGAATGTGCCCCCTAAAGGTGTTGGTGGGAAGCCAGGGGTTTCTGTGAGTCTGGGTCCCAAAATGGGTGGTTTGGTCATCATTAGTGGTGAGACAAGGACACATCCTTGTGATCCTGCCTGTTCCTGAAATCCCATCATGCTGCTCTTGAGCTGACTCCAGCAAACTGGTGCCATTCCTTCCCATGAGCAGCCCCCTGGGTGGGAACCCACTGGGAGTCCAGCAGGGGGCTTGGTGCCCTGTGCCACCTTCCTCCCCGTGTGCCGCAGGGTGGGGGGGACTGCCCGGAGATGAGCGTGGGAGCCATCAGGCTGGCCGTGGAGGTCTCCCACCCCGGCTCCTTTGTCTACGTCTTCTCGGATGCTCGGGCCAAGGACTACGAGCAGCAGGAGGAGCTGCTGCGGCTGCTGCAGCACAAGCAGACCCAGGTGAACCACAGCAATAAGCCCCCCTATGCTGCCTATTAGTGGGGTGAATTCTGCATCTCCTGGGCTGGTTTGATGTACTGGGGGCTGTTCGATGTGGCTGCGTCCCCTCCTTGGGATGAACAGACGCTCTCCCCTCCCGAGACAGTGTGTGATGCTGAGGGGAACGTTGCTGTGGCAGGTGGTGTTCGTGCTGACGGGGGACTGCGGGGACAGGAGCCACCCTGGGTACCGCGTGTACGAGCGCATCGCTGCCACCAGCTCTGGGCAGATCTTCCACCTGGACAAGCAGCAGGTGACAGAGGTGAGTGGGGAGACCTGGGGGAGCAGGGATGCCGTGACCAAGGTCTGTGTGGTCCAGCCCAGCTTGGCCGTCTTTATATTTTCCTTGGGTTAATGCCTGTCCCCAAGATACCTCCAGATTACTCTGGGAACCCTGCCTCAGCCTGAAACTGAAGTTATGATTGGAGAAAGCTGGTTGCTCTCAAGCTTTCTGCTCAGCTGCTGGTGTGATCCTTGGGACGAGCTGACTTGTCTGTCCCTGCAGAGGGGGCTGAGGATGAAGCTGGGGTGCTCCTATTGCTCTCAGCACCCTGGGAATCGGGCAGGTGGCCTGGCTGCAGGGAGAAGACCCCGTCTGCCTGTCCCTATCCCTGAAGATCTCGATGGGCAAGAAATCTCAGAGATCTTAGGAAGATCAAAGTGCTTTTTCTACTCCCTACTGGGCAGTAGACCCCCAGCAACAGCCCATGCTCAGCCTCCAGCAGTTGTGTGTTTGAATGGTTTCCATTCCCATGAGGGAGCTGGAGGATAATAATGTGACTACCCCGAGCAGCTGAGGAGGAACTACCTGGCAAAAAGAATTACACCAAATTACTCAATTCCTTTTGCACCTGCTTGAAACAAAGGGGGGTGCTCAACCAGTGCCATCACCTCCTGCTCACCATCCCTGTGCCACTCTTGTGCTGGCACCCTCAGGACCCAGCTGGGGCTGGTCACTCACCTGGGCACTGTTTGGCAGCTGTGCCTGAGATGTTGACACCCTGCTCCCGAAATGGCTGTGCCTGATGGTGAGGGGGAAACTGGGTTATTCCTCTCCCTTGTGTCCCCAGGTGCTGAAGTGGGTGGAAGAGGCCATCCAGGCTGCCAAAGTCCACTTACTGTCCACAGACCATGAGGATGGTGGGGAGCACACGTGGCCTGTTCCCTTTGACCCTAGCCTGAAGGAGGTCACCATCTCTTTGAGTGGTCCTGCCCCAGGGATTGAGGTCCGGGATCCAGCAGGTAGGAGCCCAGGGGAGGGGAGCAAGTGGGGGGAGTGATGTTTTGCCTCCTGGAGAGCCCTCAGATTAGGGTTACAGGTGTGGTGAAAACTTAAATGGAAAAGCAATGAGCTGCAAAGCCCTCATTAATCACTAAGTACATCTGCTCTGCTGCTCCCCTGGGTTGGCTTTGCCTCTGGTTTTAGGAGGATTTTCTCTGTTGCCCTGGCCACAAGAGCAGTGTGATGGGCTCTGCGCTGTGATGAGCCCTGAGAGGAGGGCTCCTGGATGGCTGCTGGGATGAGGGGATGGACCCAGGTTGCCTATCCCAGAGGTTCACTCACTGTTGCAGGAAACGTCCTCAAGAGAGGCCAAGGTCTGAAGGAACTGCTCAGCATCCCCAACTCAGCCATGGTGGTGGGAATGGAGCCTCATGAGCCAGGGATGTGGTCAGTCACGGTAGGCTGGTGGCAGACCCTGCACGTCCCTTATCCAACCCCTGATGGGTATTTAGCGTTGCCAGGTCCAGGCTTTTCTCCATCCACCTCTGACTGGGCAGAGGATGCCTGAGTGAGCGGAAGGGGCTGGCTGCCTTCTCTCCCATCCCCTGCTCTTGGCAGACACCTCTTGCTCCACTTCCAGACCCAGAGCACTGGCCGCCACTCGCTGAGGATCACGGGCATCAGCAACATTAATTTTCAAGCCAGCTTCTCCAGTCAGGCGGACTTTGATGCTGGCCAGCCCTGGGAGCGGCCGGTGCAGGGTGAGGCTGGTGCTGCCCAGGGGAGTGGATGCTGCTTTTGGACTTCTTGCAACCGGGAACCTGGATAGCTTGTTTTTTCCCTTCCCTTTCCCTCCAGGTCTGCCGGTCGCTGTGGTGGTGAATTGCACTGGTCTGAAGTCACCTGGGCACTTGCAGGAGATTGAGCTCTTCAACACCTCTGGCCACGCTCTCCTCTCACTGCCCATGCGACCCCTCTCTAACACCTCCTTGGGCCAGCTCTGGGTGGGCTCACCGCTCCGTGTTCCCCCAGGTGACTTTCTGCTGAAGGTGAAGGGTGAAGATGCCCAGGGCCACCCACTGCACCGCCTCTCCGGGGTCACTTACACCAGTGTTGTCCCCGGTGAGTGATCCCCATGCTTCACAAAGGTGCTGAGAAGGGATCAGAGGCTCCAGCACTGACTCTGCTTTGGTTTCTGCTTGGATATTTTTTTGATCCTACTTCCCAGTGCAGCTTTTGGTGAGCTCCTGAGGAGCATTATATGTCTGCGTGTCCCCAACCACTTCCAGGTCTACCCAAAGTTAACATGTCCAGCAAGATCCAGGCTTACAACCACGAGCCACAGCTGATCTCTTGCTCTGCATGGAGCGAGGTCCCTTTCCGACTGCAGCTCAGCCGCGGTAGGAGGAAGCTTGGGGAAGAGCAGGTTTTCAGGTGAGCATCTGGTTTGGCCCAGTGGGCTCCATGATGGACCTGCATGGACAGTAACAGCATCCTGAGCTGTGCCCCCCACCCTCAGGCAGTGGGATGCTGGGTGCCTGCAAGTCCTGAGCATCCCAAGGCAGCAGAAGGAAATCTCAAGGGATGTGACCTTGTGATGCCCTGGGGAGTCGGGGTACATCTATTTGCCTGGCTTGGACGGAAAAGAGTCCCAGGGATTTGGAGCTGAGTGGTGGCATGGTGACCCCAGCACTGGTGTCCTGGGGTGGGAGTGACAGAGTAATCTCCCTTTTTTCATAGGAGCTGGGGGAACATCAGCTGGTTGATCCCTGTGGTGTCCAAGAGTGATGAAGGGTTTTATGAGTGCACAGCCACAAGCAAGGTCGGGGTGACACGGGCTCGTGCCCATGTCTTTGTCTCAGGTGGGGATACCTCCTGCCAAGCCTTGGTGCTTGCAGGTCTCTGAGAGCTGGGTATGGGCTTGTTTCACCCCAATGTGTCACGTTTGCAGATCCACCGCCACGCCTTGTGGTCCCAGGCAACATCACGGCTTCACCAGGCCAAGATGTGGTCATGTCCTGCCTGGTTCTCAGTGACGTGCCCTACAACTTGACGTGGAGCTGGGACGGGAAGGCAGCACACCCAGGGGATGGCCGGACCAGGCTGCTGCAGAACCACTCGCTGGAGATCAACCACGTGCAGCCGGAGGACGGGGGCTTGTACGAGTGCATGGCACGCAGCGCCCATGGCACTGCCACCGCCTCTCTCTGGCTCTTCATCCAGGGTAGGCTCTGCCCCGTGTAGAACCCCAGCCTGGGTGATACCCTGCCTTGTGGTGGCCAATGGCACCAGGAGATGAACCTTTCCTCAACCCTGTGCCATGCAGAGGCGCCGTGGGTGAAGGTTGATTCCAGCCCCCAGCGTTTCAGCAGGGACCAAGAGCTGCAGCTGAACTGCACGGCCGGAGGCCACCCCCTGCCCCACACCAGCTGGAAGCGCTGGGGCTGGGACGTGGAGCAGGACGAGAGGTAACCCATGGGGACTGGGGTGGCTTTGTCCTGCTGGGGATGGCCCTCCCCTCGCAGGGGTGCAAGGGCTGAGGGCAAGGGGCTTGGGGTTGCCCATAGCTCTGGGAAGAAGGCATTGCGATGTCCCCAGCTGGTGCACTGAGGTGGTTGGCGTGACGCTGGCCTTAATTTCATATTTCGTATGTATTTTTAAGCCACCCTGCCTTATCGAGGTCACCGTCCCCACTGAGGGGAACTTGAGATGCTTTGCTAACCTGGTGTGCACATGAGCCTCAAATACTCCTTGTGCTTCCCCTTAATTTCTTCTGCTTTCTGGCTTCCACCTCCCTGCCCGCATCAGGCTGTGAGTGCTGGAGTGGACTCTGGGGAAGGTGTTTTTTTTTCACTTTGGGGATGGAAAAAGCCAAATTCTCAATGCTTTTCCCTGGTTCAAAGTGATGTCCTTCCCCACAGCAGCTGATGGAGCTAGCTCTAAGTGCTAACCCGCATCTATCAAATGCCTGGCACTTACCACGTGTGCAGGATGGCTTTAAGCCCACTTGCTTATTTCAACTCATTTTTCATCAGCCTATTTCTACAGGATGTGTTTCTCCCTCTCTCTCTGTCCCCCTCTGCCGCAGGGTTTTCACGGATGCTCAGGGTACCCTGCACATCAGGGCTGCTGTTCCAGAGGATGCGGGGAATTACAGCTGCTACGCCAGCAGTGCCCTGGGCTGGGATGAGGGAGTCATCACCCTGGAGTTCTCCGGTACCCGCTCCCTGCCATCTGGCAGCATCCCGGGAAGCGCCTGGGCTCAGATTTAATATCCCTCCTTGCTGTCCCTTGGCTGCTGGCTGGGACCTTGAGGCATGCGAACCATGGGATGGGGCTGTCTGTGATGGAGGGTGTCGGGGGACAGCTCCCAGAGTTCTGGGGAGCCCTTGGGGTGAATGGCACCGCACCCAGCTCTGCAGGAGTTGCCAAAGCCATGTTTTTTCTCCATGGCACAGAGCCTCCTGCCATCCTGGCTGTGACACCCAGCCTGAAGGCGCTGGTGGGAGAAGATGTGACCCTGGAGTGCTGGGTATCGGGGGTGCCCCCGCCCCATGTCGTGTGGTACAAAGGTGAGACTGGGACAGACCTGGGGAACACACGCCCTCTGTGCACCGGGGGCAGGGATGTCACAGGTGGGGTCCCTGGGCTGGTGGCAGGAGGGACCCCTGGGGGCATCTGGCACACTGATAAGGGGGGCTTGGGGCAGGTGAGCAGGCGGTGGCAGCGTTCCCACCCGGCACCCAGCGTGCCGTCCTGCGGCTGCAGGCGGTGCGGGAGGAGGATGCGGGGCAGTACCTCTGTGAAGCTCTCAGTGAGGCTGGTGTCGCCTTCGACGTTACCGCGCTGGATGTGGGGTGTAAGTCTCTGCCTCTCCTTTTGGGTGCCACCAAGCACTCTGCCCTGTCTCCACCACACTCCCTCCTGGCTCAGCTCCCAGTTACTCCTTGTGCCTCCAGCTCCCGGGTTTCCCAGTGTGGGGCTGTCAGTGCTCAGTACAAACAGGCTGACGCCTGATGGGATTTCCAAGGGTCAGGAGGAGGAGAGAGGCTCAAGCAGTGGCAGGAGGTTGTTGCAGATGCTATTACATGGGATGCGATGGCTTAGGGCAAGACCAGGGGCACAAAAGCAATTGGTGGGATTAGGAGGAGGTGGGAGCTGACTTCTGTGAGTCTGAAAATCTGGGTACTTCAGTTGGGCATCCCACCAGAGGCAGGAGGGATGGAAGAACCTGGGGAGCAGGAAGAGAGGAGGTTCTCAGCTGGGGGCAGTGAGGTTTGAAGCAGTTAAGTGTGGAAAAGTGCAAGAGGTTTTCCTGAGCCACCAAAGTGCTGAGTGTAACTGGAAGGGCTGGAAACTACAGTGGCTATGACAACTTTGAAAAAAACCCAAGTGGTTTAAGTCAGTCTCGTAACATATCAGGGTTACCTGGCTTGTGGGTTTTGCAGCCCCATCTCTTCTCCCAGCTGGGCTGTGTGCCCTGGCTATGGGGACACTGGGGTGTTGGACTTGCCTGAGCCCCTTCTCCCCCTGCTCTCTCCTCCAGCTGCTCCTCACTTTCCTGAGCCCCTGGGGGACATGGCAGTGGAGGTTGGGGACAGCGTGAGCCTGCAGTGCCGTGTTGAGGGCTCTCCCCTGCCACGGGTCACCTGGTCCCGGCAGGATGGGAAGCCCGTGACAGGCTGGCACGGGCCGCCTGGTGTTCCCAGCCAGCTGGAGGCTGCCGAGCTCCTCATCGACAGTAAGAGCGCTGAGTGTGCAAGAGTGTGCTGGTGTGGCAGAGAGCACACGTGGGCATCCCACTCGGGTGCATGCTTACACAGATTCATCCTGGGTGCTGTCCCTCTGCCAGCTGCAGGCTGGTATCCCAGCAGTGGGGTTATGCCCCATGCCCGCTCTTTTTGTAGTAATAAAGCATTGACCTACTGGGTTTATTTGCACTTTTTACTCATGCAAGCTGAGCTGTGCTGTAACAGCCTGCAAGCTTCCAGTGCTGCAGCGTTTCTCCCCTATCAGAGGTGGTGGTGGAGCTGGGGAGGATGGTGTCACCCCGTCCTGGAGCTTGCTTGGGGCTCTCCAGCCCCACCAAGCTCCGGTTTCTCCCCGCCGTGCTCCAGGCGCCTCGCTGGATGACCAAGCTGTCTACATCTGCGAAGCCCAGAACGAGTTTGGGAAAATCCAAGCGGAGGTCAAGCTCATGGTCACCGGACACGGTTTGCTTTTACATTCTTTTGTTGGGGTATTGGTCCTGGCTGCTGCCAGCACCGGCTGTGCTGGTGGTGAGGGAGGAGCAGCCACATTGGCTCCTGAGCCAGCATGCCATGCCCAGTAAATCCCACCCCAGTGCAGGGTTTGGATAATGCCCTTCAATCTCTTTGGCTTCATGCTCTGACACACACTTGAACCCAAACCGTGGATGAATATCCCCAGATTATTGAGGGAGCTGAATATTGGAGCTGGCTGGAGCTGAGCCAATGTCTGGACCTTGGAAGAAAAGTGATCCAGATCTGTTCTCTTGAGCATTCTCAGCCAGTTTGTCTCCAATTAATATTGTTTCCCTTTTTTCCTCTTTTGAGCAGCCCCAGAAATAGCTCTGGCACCCCCTGCGATCCGTGCGCTCCCTGGCCAGCCCGTGTCGCTGCCCTGTGTGATCCTGGCTGGGAGACCATTCCCTGCCCGCCGATGGCTGAAGGACGGGCAGCCGGTGAGGCTTCTGCACCCACCTGGATGGTGGGTGGGCAGTTGTGAGCAGGTCTTGCAGCAAGACAGATGCCCCGACTCCCTGGGGCTGAAGCTGCTAGTGGAAGATGTCAGGGGAGCCTTTGTGTTGGGAGGGTAACGTGGGTTCATCACTGCATCAGGGCATTTCCGCTGCTTAAGGATTGATTTCTAGATATTCCCCAAAGACGCAGCGATATGGTGATGTTTGACCCCCTGGACTGTCCCACTTTCTGGTCTCTGCCCATCCCCAGGTAGCCCAAAGTGGCCACTACTCCATCCAGGCTGACGGGAGCTTGCACATGGACCAGGCGTCACAGGAGGACACAGGGAGGTACACTTGTGAGGTGACCAATGCCCTCGGCTCACACAGGCAGGACGTGTCCCTGGTCATCCACGGTGAGTGGCAGGGTGCCTAGTGTCCCTGCTCTAGGGTGGATACAGAGTAGGTGCCCTCTGGTCTTCTTAAGCAGCAAAGCACTGCTCTTTTTGGTGGATGTGGTCTTGGCCATGCAGGATGAGGTGCTTCTTTTCCTTCCCAGTTCCTCCCAGCATTGAGCTGGGCCCTGTCCTTGTCACTGCCATCGAGGGAGCGGACGTCACACTGCAGTGCAATGCCACTGGAGTGCCCCCCCCTACAGTCACCTGGGCAAAGGTAGGTGACAGGGACAGACAAGGTACTGCCCCCCTGCCAGCCAGGCTGTGAGTCACCCTTGGGTGTGGGGTGACCTGTCTGGAGGGGATGTAGCTCACTAGTGTGGCTGTGGCTGCCTGGAAAGGTGGCACCGAGTGCCCTGGGAAGCTGAGACTGGGAACAGCTTGTTCTGATGGGTCCAGAGCCCTCTTCTTGCTCCTGGCTCATGGGAGAGTCACTGCTGTTTTCCTTCCTCCCTTCCCCTTCCTCCGCAGGACACAGAGCCCATCTCACCAAGCCCACGCTATCACCCTGACCCTGATGGGACCCTCCTGATTCGTTCATCCTCCCCTGGGGATGCTGGAACCTACTTCTGCACAGCTACCAATGCAGCAGGCTTCTCCAGCAGGGAGGTGCAGCTCTCCATCAGCAGTGAGTGCCCAGGACTGGCCCTGGCACCAGCTCCCAGTAAAGCAGCTCCAGAGGGTTACTGGCAGGGAGATCATGACCTCGGGACTCTCCTTGCTTCCCTGGGTCACCTAGCCAGGTTTCAGATGGGTTTGCAGGATGGGAGGAGCAGCAATGAGGGCTGTGGGGCACCTGATACGTTCCTACACCAGCCATACTCCCTCTCCACCCAGCGAAGCCCAGGATTAGCGTGAATGGATCACAAACATCAGAGCCTATAACCATCCTGGCTGTGCTTGGAGAGGAGACCACCCTGCCCTGTGAGGTTCACGGCTATCCCCCTCCTTTGGTGGTGTGGACCCAAGAGTCCCAGCTGTTGCCTCTTGCCACCGCAAGGTAAGGAGAGTTGTAGGTTCTGGGACAGTGATCTCTTGGGGTTGTGAGTCTCCTCGGGGGGGTGGTGGGCCCATGAAGAGACTCAGCTGCTTGGTTGGGGGATGCGAAGGGCACCTCTGGCATCAAGTGGCCAATGCTCAATGCCCTGGCAGAAGCTGAGGCAGCCAAGCAGCAAGGCATTAGCTCTGCTCTCCTTGAAGAGGAGAGCAAGAACCACCAGGCTTTTATTCCATCATACAAACATCTGCTGAGATGGAGCAGCTGCTCCCGAACCTTTGTGTGCCTGCCCTGGACACAGGGCTGGGTTTGGGAAGAGAAGACAGCTCCAGCGCAGCTTCTCCGCCCCACTCACCCATCCATCTTCATGCACATTCCTGGCTTGTGCTGTCATGATGATGATGAGGCCAAGGATGTGTCTGGGGATGGTGGATCCCTATGGGAGGTGTTGGACCAGGTGGCTGCAGGGCACTGAGGAGGAGTTTTGAGGTCTGGAGGAGGAGGAGAGGAGGACAGGCAGCTGGGGAGGCTGGGGGTGCTGCAGCCTCTGCTGCCTCACAGCCCCTGTGTCAGAGGCACTTAATGGACTTCAGGCATTGAAATGCTCCTGGTGGCTTGGTCTGTGCTAGGAAGTGGGTTTAAAGGCCATTTCTGTTCCAGTGGGTGGCTTCTGGAAGGCCAAATTAATTTTTTGATGGTGCTGAAGCTGATGGCAGGCATGTGACAGTCATGCAATGCAATTTGATGGGAGGAGATAACCTTGGAGAGTGGTTGGATAAATGTTTATTGAGTGTCTTGGTCTTCCCCCTTTGAAGTAGGACATGTTTTCTTCTGTTGTGGTACATTAGCACCAGGCTGGAAGTGGCTCTGCAAAACTGTGGGCCTCAATCTTGAGGTTAACCCTTTCTTTCTGCACATATGAGGATTGCTATGGCCTGGGGGGAGCAGCAAGGTGTCTTGGTTTCTTGAAGGGACCGTGTTGCCTTGTTGCTCTTGTCTTTTTTGTCCTGTGGCTTTTCCCAGTTGGCCTGTGCTGCTCCCCACATCTCATGTGCATGTCCTCACGTGCCCGGGTGATTTATGGGAGCACATGAGGAATTTGCAGCCGTGGGCTGAGATGATGTTATGTCTGTGGAGCACAGACGGTGCTGGGAGCGAGAGCATGGCCAGCTCCAGCTGCAGGGGCTGGACTCCATGGGGAGCCCCGTCCCCCTTCATCCCTGGGTGGGTAGTTCGTGCTGCTGCCTCATGCTGAGCTCATGCAGGAGCTGAGCAAAGGGGGTTTGCACCCACTGATGGCTCTGCCATCATCCTTGTGCAGGAAGTGGCCCTGGGGACCTTCTCTTGGCTGTTTCAAGATGATGGTGAGCTCTCAGCCCTCAGCTGAGATGTATGATAGGTGGTAGGTGATGGATGACATAGCTGTTCCTCCCATCCAGCATGTTCTCTCTCTCCCTCAAGCTACAGTGTCCTCCCTTCGGGGTCCCTCCGGCTGGCCAAGCCCCAGGTGACAGACACCGGCCTCTACACCTGCACTGCCACAAATGCTGCTGGGAATGCCTCACTCAGCTACAGCCTGCATGTCCAAGGTTCACATCTGCTGTTTAAAATGCTCCTCCTGTGGGCTGGGGGTCTTGATGTACCACTGATGTACCCTCCAAGCCTTGGCTGCTCCCACATCCCTGTGCCAGGGTCCAAGGGTGATTCTAACCTGAGGTCCACTTTCTCCCCAGTTCCCCCCCAGCTGCAGATTGGTGATGGGGAAAGTCCTCTGACGGCTGTTGCCAATGACTCCCTGAGGATTCATTGTCGTGCCATGGGCATCCCCACACCCCGGATCCGGTGAGTGCTGCAGGGTCTGGCCCACCTTCCCCTGAGCTCCCTTAGGGGCTGTGGAGCTCCCTGGGGGTGTCCTGCAGCCCAGCACACAAGGCTGTGGCAGAGATCAGGATGGGAGCTCAAGGTGGGTCATGGGGACCTCTGGCTTGGAGTGTCCCTTAGCATGAGAGGCATCCAGTTGCACTCCTTGCCCTCGGGATCCTGCCCTGCCCAATGATCTGGGCACTGCCAGCCGCTTTTCAGGTGACAAGGGGACAGTCCTTGCTGCCAGCACCCTGCTGTTCACTCCTTTGGCAGGCAGAAATGGGGGGTGGGGGTGGCAGGACAGACTGAGTACCTGTCGCCTGTTCCCTTCCTCACAGGTGGCTGAAGGATGGACATCCACTAGGAGAGCGCGATGGCGTGGTGGTGTCCGAGGATGGTGGGACTCTGCTAATCACCCACGTAGGGCTTGGTCACGAAGGGCTCTACATCTGCCAGGGCAGCAACTCGGCAGGGGTGAGCCAGGCAGAGGTGCAGGTTTTGGTTCAAGGTGAGCACAACATCTGGGATGAAACCAGCTATTCATCCCATGTGTTACGGAGAACATGGCCAGCCTAAAGGTGTGTGTTCTTGGCCCTGCTTTTTGGGATGTGTAAAGTCAGTATCTTGATCCATTGGGATCTTGCCCTTTCCCAATTAGGCTGAGAGCTGATGGCCACTGACACCATGGTAAACCACAGCACTCATCTTTGATGGATGCCTCCCAGCGGAGGGTCTACCCCCAGCCCCATTTCTCCTCTGGCCAGACCACCCCTCAGTTAACATTGGTGATTGTGACCCTGAGGGTTCTGGGTGAGAAACCAGAGAGGGAGCAGAGATCTCTGCCTGGGAAGGATGAAAAACAGATCTGCTAGACGACTTGGGGAGCAGCAGTGGCACCATGTGGCAATACCCCCTCCTAGAGCAGGGAGTGAGCCCTGGCCCCCAGCCACGAGTCTCCCAGGGCTTGGTGGGTGCTGAGAGCCCCCAGTGAGGCTGGCAGTGCCCCACAGCACTGCCCCACAGCACTGCACTGTGCAGCTGCAGCCGGCTTGGGCCATGCAGAGCCAATGACTGTGCATGCTGGGTTGCAGTACCTCCGAACATCAAACCCAGCAAGGTGGATGTCATCGTCTTGGAGAACCACACAGTGTCCCTGCAGTGCCGGGCCTCGGGGCTGCCTGCTCCTGCTCAGTCTGTTCTTTCCCTCAGCTCTTGCCCTCGGGCAGGAGAGCAAAGGGATTTCCTGGCCATTGTCAGGACTTCTCTGTCCTTTCTTTGCACTTAGTCAGCAGGGGCGTTGCTCCAGGCTGTTGTACCCCTGACTCTTGCCCCTGCCCAAGTCAGAAGGATGCCAGCGGCGGTTCCCAGGGTGCTGCCAGGCTGGGCACTAGATGCTTTCGCTTGCTCAGTTCAAGCATCCTTGCAGCTTCCCGGCTCATTCAGCACGTCCGCAGCGCTGGGGGCTGAGCCAGGGTCTGGCTTTTCTCAGGAATGCTCGAGGCCAGTTGGTGGAAGTCCTGCAGGCAGGTAGCCAGGGAGTGGAGAAATTCCAGTTCTCCTGCTCTGGGCTTGTTCCTGCGATCCCTTCCCAGGGAAACGTTTGCACGTCTGGCCTCCTGGCTCGGGTAGATTGTTTGGGTTCTGCTGTTTTTGTTTTTCAGAGGTTTCTGGGTGTTGGGTTTTTTCTTCTACAAACTGATATCCCTCTTGGGAAGGAATTACCATTTCCCAGCCAGCTGTATTTATGAGCAACTGAGAACAGCATCTGATAATGGAAAGAGTTAGGTAACCTTTCCAGGGAGCAGTGCTACCTAATAAGGCTGTGTCTGGCCAACCTGGGCTTGGCCTGGCCCGTGTGGCTGGTGCAGGGTGCTCGGTCATCCTCTGCTGTAGGCCACGTGCAATTAAAAGCCTCACTTGCTTAATAGCTGGAGAGTCAAAATTATTGTTTCCACATGGAGCCAGTTCAGGGGAAGCTTGCAGGTTCTTTGTGTGAATCCCAGTGGAGATGTGGGTGGTGTGTAGCCAGCAGGACAGAGCTCCAGCAGGGAGCTGCCTCTCCCATCTTGTCCAGTGCCATCAGCAAGCTCC
>VZRU01020556.1:0-107040 GCA_013398155.1 Pedionomus torquatus | reverse complement strand
GGGGGAAGCTCACGGGCAAGTACTGAAATACACAAAGAAAGGAAAGTTTGATAAGCAGAAATATGTTTCATGCAAGGTTTTTATGGACTTCTTAAAGTGCAGATGTGCCAAAATGTTTCCACTGGAAACTTTATATAAAAAAAGTGATTAATGTAAAGGAGTTCTGCAATCCTGGCATCTCTCTCCCTTCTCCTGATAGCTGTCAGGGCTCATGACAGCTCTGTTCTGCATACTGGGAGCATCAGCAGCTAGAAATTATAATTTGTTAGTCTTAGTCTTTCTGTAGCTCTGTTCATACTCCACTGATAATGAGGGCTCTTGCCCTTTTACCTTCAGGACAATTTGGAATTCCTCTTTTAGGGCCAGAAATCACTTGAGTATCAAATTTATAACCAGCAGGGGAAAAAAAAAAACCAGCATTTTTTAAAGTATTCAGACACATTCTGGGCATTCCTCAAATTCCTTCAAAGGACAGTCAGAGGGACAGGTGTCATTGCAGCTCTGGGCTCTCTTTCACAACCGCTCTAATATTGCGTGACGCTGTTCTTCAAACCTCCCCCTTGCTTTTTTGCTGTTCCTTGCCTTTCTAAAGATTTTTACCCAAGAAATTTCAGATGTCTCCTGGACCTATGATTATTTTTTGACCTCCAAGCTCTCTGATGAAATCCCATTTCTTTCTTGCAGGACTGGGCTGCTGCGTGCGGGTCTGAACATCCTTGGCTGCCCACTGCAATTCCTGAGCCATGGTCCCTGTTTCAGTGGTACCAGCTGTCCACTCTGGGGAAGGCAGCATTCTCCAAGAGGACTGGACATCTGCGAATTTGGGAAACACAGTGTGTCCCTGGGCTCCTGCAAAGATGGATTCTGGGACATTTATTTTGATTTCTTTTTGTCCAGCTGTGTAGGGCAGAGGATTTTCCTGGTGGCTAGTTGCCTTCTCAAGAAGATAAGAGTAGTGTATATTTTTTATTCTTCCCTGAAGATAAATTATTTCCATGAAAAGGCTGGGATGTTACTATCATACATAGTAACCAGCGAGACCGCAATGATGGTGCCAAGTCCCAGTCTGCCTGGGTTCCTTGTATGCCAGAGGAGTTCTTGGAATAAACAGGGTGAAATAAAAAAACCGAAACCTGTCAGCTGCTGCTGGTGACAGCCGCCAAGGTGGTCTTTCTTTCCCTGCATTCCTCAGAGCATCGGTGTCCACTCCCCCTCCTAATGCCTGTGTCTGTACTCTTGAACAGTGCAGCATCCTGGGGTCCTCATCCCACAGATATTTACGCCCAGGACCCATCATGGCTTGTGTGGGATCTCCTTCCAGAGGAGAGAATGTGTGTTCATGGCTTGTCCTCAGAACATGACCAGTATGCCCATCCTGCCTGGAGGACAGCAGTAAGGTGGCACTGCCCGCAGGGACCATACTGTCACCAGGAGCCCCCTTGCCAAGCAGTTCGCACTCAGCCCTTTTTCCTACTGACGCCAAGGGTGCCTGTGTAAGGAGCAAACGAATCTGCCACAGGAATCTCCTGTGTTGGGATTACATGTGCTATTAATAAAAACTGCCTTTGACTTCTAAATTGAGGCACTTAGAACCCACAATGAATGCATTCTTCATTAATGAAAAAAAACACGAGCTTTTTTGTTGAAATTTAAATAGACCCATGAACTTTTGTATCATGTGTGCTATTTTAAAACTGTAAATCTATTCCACTTTTTCCATTGTGGTTGTTTTCATATTTCATTATGTTCTAACATAGGCAAGTCTTTAGTCTTTCAATATAAAGGATTTTACATTTCCAGTCACAGGTTTTCATGCCCAGCTCAATAGACTTGATAAGAACCTGGGCTTCAGACACTGTTTTTCGTATGATGCAAAATTAAAAAACAGAATCAAAGAAAGTATTAAGGCACTAAGGAATTATTGCTTACTTCTGGAAATTCAGATTAAGATGCTACACATTTTGAAAAAAACCAACAACAACAAAAAACAACAAAAAAAGAGAAAACATAAATATGGGCAAGTTAATTTTCTGTGGTTTCTGTTTTTGAGAAAAACAATGGGGACTTACTAACAGACTGTCTAAGGCCAAATGTTGTGCTATGTCATAGATCACAGCAACAGCCTGAAACAGCATGATAAATTCTATAGGCAAAGTAAAGGCATGCAAAAAGCCCCAAAGATATTTATAATGCTGTCAGGAAATGTACTCGACTGTGCTCCAAAGAAAATCTCTTTTATTTTCCACAGCAATGAAGGAGAATTTATCTACAGTTTCCACTCTTCCATACTTTTCCCTGTGCTGTCCCTTGTGCCTTGAAGGTCCCTATGGACTTCAGAGCCATTTTCTTCTCTGTTAAAGTCTACATAAAACTCTTCTCTGATTATTCTGCAAATATTTGATGACTGCTGTGATGCTGATTTGCTCTGGCCATTGCCTTTCCTGTTGATCAATGCTCTCTGTTTCCTTCTGTTTTCCATGTCTCTAGTTTAATAACGAGGCTGACAGCTGCCTGGGACAAGGGCTGTATTTTAGATATATATTTGTATAGTGCTTGGGCAATGAAGCCTGGTCTCTGACTGTGTATGTCAAATAATAATGATGTTGTTTCCACTTATTTCAATCTCCAACTTCCTAACAGTTTCAGAAGTGCTCTTTTAGATAGTCAGAAGTAAGTTACTATTTTAGCAATATTTTCCACATCAGTTATGGGGTTTTTTTTAATAATCACTGTGCTTTTTCCAATATTTCTTACAGGCACTGTGCTATGTGCATATCATTTTACTGATTTAAAGCCCAAGACCTAAGGGTATGGAGAACTGTTCCCGATGTCTGAATAAAACTGCACAGCACAAGCACAGAAACCCAAGGGCTGCGGCTCTGGATGGAGTGCCTTGTTAACGAGAAGCAGGACAAGGAGTACACTCTGTCTAATACCTGGCATGTGCCCTCAGTGTCAGCAATAATTTAATCTTTAGTGCTATTTCCTTGGAGTATCTACCTGTCTCATAATACCTAAGGGTTGCCCTTGTCTTAGCATGGGAAATGACATAAACATCAGAGGCGTCAGTCTGCTGTCATTGATAAACCTCCCTAATTAGTGAAACCCACTATGTGCTGGTTCATCATTGCGTCTGGGCTCTGTTATTACAGTCATGTTAATCTCTTTCTGTTTCCTAAGTTGTCCATCAGGATCTACTTCTGTGTTAAGCCAGTCTCTAATCCTTGTACCCAGCTAAACATAACCACAACCTATTTATATATTGGGCTATCCCCAATTAAACTGAAAAATACTATAGCCTACTTCAGCCGTTGGGTAACACCGAGTATTAACAGTGGCTATTTATACCATTAAGATGTTTCAGACTTGCTGTGTTAAATAAAAGCTTGGGTTAAGCTTTTTAAGGTTTTCTATCACTTATGGCCAAATGGGCTTGAATATATAACAATGTAATGATGACCCCAAAATGTTCTGGGCTGGGCTGGCTCAGCTGTGGTCTCCTGCAGGTTCCCTGTCTGGGGTGGTAGCTGAAGCCCCTGGTTTGCCTGAGCCCTACAGGAGGCAACTCCTACAGCAGCCAAGAGCATTTTGATGAGGTTTTGGACTTGGCAGCTCCTTCCCTCTGCTGGCGAGGTGACAGCAAGCAGCAGGGTCTGTTCAACCTCTTCAGGAATTTCTCCATCTATGTTGGTGTTTGATAAATCAGTTTTCCCCCAAATGCAATAAACATGGTTTGTGCATTTAAACAGGTGGGTTTGGGGAACTTGCTGCTCCATTTGCAAGTGTACACTCCACAAGTGCATCATGGAAAGACAATAACTAAAGTAGTGACGCAGACTTTAAATAAACAAAAAGGTTACTACCAGGTGATTTGTGCAGCTCTAGTGAAATTAAGGAATTAATATTAGAGACAGCGCATTGCATTTGACTCCACAAGGCACTATATCTTTCTCACCCTTGAACTTGGAGTTACTCTGTGCTTTGCCACGGGACATAGAGAGCTGGAGTGGCTGCCAGTCCTCAGCCATGACTATGTTTATCACTGTCGCTGGGTTTTATTTTTTTAAAAAAGGATAAATAAATATATGTGATTGCTGCTTCCATTGCTTCTAGGCTGAGTATCTCCATGTATCAGGTGCTAATCTGGTGACAGTGGAGCTGCATCTTAAGCAGGGGACTCTTCTACATGCAGCTGCCACTGAGCAAGCACTGGCATAGTCTGGAGGTGAAATTAGAGTTGTGAGGCCAAGAGCAGAAATTCAAGATGTGGAGCAACCCCATGGAGTAGCTCACTTTCCACACATTGTGTGTTAAAAATTTTCCCATCCACTTCCATGACTCTTTTGTTGCACTTTTCTAACATTCAGGAGCATTTTTTCCCTCACTGTGAAAAGTACTTTCCAGTATTGTCCAGAAATGGAAAATAAAATAATCTGAAAACCCAGCTTGCAAGACAGGTATGAACTTCACTGGAACTTACATTTTGTGTCTGATACTTCCAGAACTTGACTGATTTCTGACTGGGGATGAAGTAATCTCATTTCATGTCTTCTCCCATCACAGACAAAACATTTGTTAATACAGGCTGATCTCACCTCTGCATCCTCACTTTCTGCCAGTTCTACAGACTTTGGGCCTGAAGTTGATAAAACATGTGTGTTCCCTTTTCTGCTGAATTTGAACACAGACTGTGCACGAGTGCTCATATTTGCTCCAGAGCCCCCAGCGTGAACAGAGTAACTGATACTCACTTCAGGTAGAGCTGCAAGTGTTTTGGAGTTGGCCAGTGCTAGGGCACCTGAAGGGAAACTTGTTTTTTCAGAAATCTGGAGAAAAGCCTCCCCTGCCTGTAGGCTGGGTAAAAATCCATGATGACAACCATTATGTTACTGATGGTTGAGGAGTGCTTTGGAAAGCCAAAGTGGTGGAGCTCTTAGGTCTCTCCTAGTTTTAGGCTGAGGAGGCTTGGTTCCTTCAAAAAGTCACATTACTAAGCAATATGAGACTGAGATGCTGGAAGTCTAAGGAGTCCCAAACACAGGACTTTCTTGGAATGCTGGCAATATAAAAAACTGTGACTCTCAGCAAACGGTATAACATCTTCAAATAAGGGACAATGCTTCATCCTGCATGATCTCAAGGCAGCTATTCTGAGAGCAGGACCTCTCTCTCCTCTCTCTCTTAACCTCTTCTCCTCTCCTCACTTTTGTATTTTTTATTCAGCTAGAAAGTTAACAAGATAACATGCTATATACAATGTGCAATGACAACACTAATTACGTTGTTAATCAGAAAATAATACAAACGTGTTGTTGAAGGCCTCCTGCCATGTGAAGGCAGACAGCAGGGAGAATCCAGGGTAATCAAGGCAGTACATAGAGTCTGTCCTTTTTGTGAAGTGTGACAGGCATCCAGGCACATGTGTTGTATGGGGTTTGCTGAACCAGAAACGTACAGGTATATGGGGCACAAGGAATTCATCCCCTATGGACATGTGGACTTTCACTGCTGTTTTTCCTTTACATGATTTGGACATGTTTTTAAATCTATTTGATTTTGACTTATTTTAAGGTGATTTCTGGTATATACCTGTGTAAGAGGAGAAGGAGACATTTCATAAGAACAGGTAATTGAAGGTGCTCCTGTAAGCCATCAGAGTTTTTCCACATGATCCAGTAATGAAGGGATGTTTTGTCCCCTAAGGTGCTGCTCATTTTAGCTTAATCTTTTCCTTAAGCTGCAAATGAGGGAGAGTGCGGAAGGCAATTCAGTGCCGAAGTCTGCCTCTGCTGTCCCTTCTGAAGGAGCCCATTTTCCTCCACTGACCCACCGAGCCAACACCGCCCTTGTGAATACCCTGCAAATGAGGCAAGGGGCTTCTGGAGGCAGCGTTATACTGCCCAGCAGCCGGGATGTAACTGCTGGCAGCATAGTCTTGGGTCAGAAGTCAAACTGGAGCTAGCTTGTAACTAGGAGATCAAAATATTTTCTCTGCCTTTTGCAATGGGATGTGTCCATATTGTTCCCCCTCATGTCTCTCTCTGTTCGCTATGATATGCTTTACTGTCTCAGCTCATGTTTGTAGTAAATTGGGTCTTACTTTATGATCTGGCCGAATTGTTTAAAATCCATCAGACCCGCTGCTGCAGAGAGCGGGCAGTGCGATGGGAGGGAGAGCCTGGCCGTGCGGCTGGCTGGCTCTGCTGGCCCAGTGGCGAGCTACATAGCACCGGGATTTGTCCCCATCCACAATCAGATCTAGTTTATGAGTCGTGCTTGAATTATGTTCCTTGCACTTGTGACTTTGAATTAGCTATTTTCCTTTTAGCTTCCAAATCTGCCAGCCTGGCTACTGATTAAATTTCCAACAACGCAGAGGAATTATGAAAACCAGGCTGTAGCTACTTCTACAGACTCAAGAAATCAAAGCTTTTGCCTATCAGTTGCTCTAATTTTGTGCTTCACAGAAACAATGCATGTCGGAGCAGCTCACCTGAGAAATGTCCTTGAGCGACTGTTGGATGTTTTCTTTTCTAGCCACCCACATCTTTAAATCAGTAGCACAATCAGTGTCCTTGGCTTCATGAGAACAAATCCTTACTTGTTAATGTGAAACTTTACTAGTTTTCAGTGTAGAAAATTATCAGAAAGCATTAAATAATGTGTTAATTACCATGAATAAGGAAAAATGTGTGTGTCAGACCTTGCAGTCCAGTTCTGGGAAGTGTTGTGTACTGCCCCAAGTGGTGCTCTCCCACACACTATCACAGAGCTGTACCTTTTGCAGATGCATGATTTGCACTGGAGAACAATGCGGTGGAAGTATTAAAGGTTCTGCTAGCCATCAAAATAGTTGATTTTGGTTATTAATGATGTTTTATTAATTATGTCCAGCTTCTGTGTTTACTGCCTGCTTCAAAATGAATAAATTTTATTAAAACAACAGAGAAAGCGAAAGGCAAACAAGTGGTAGTTGTAGGAGGTCACCCAGAAGCTTGAGCATGGAGGTGTGTGCCTGTGTGTGTCCCAGCTAGAGAGCTCGAGAAGAGCCTGCTGTCACTGTGCCACCCCTTTCTGGCTCCTGCAGGAACGTGGGAATCTTCAGTGCCAAGGAACTGACTTTGTGGAGTAAGATTGAAGCTGACAGCATTGTAACTGCGGGTATTTTATTGAGTATGTTCTCTGAAAAACGTGCTGGCTGTAATGTTCCTTCTTTCAGGATGCTGGCTGGACGTAGCGGGACGTGTTCATGGTGATGCACAGTGATAGCACGCACTGGCTTGCAGAAGCAGCGCAGAAAACTCTCAGCCACTATGGGCCATGCTGTTATTTGTCAGAGGCTGTGAAAAAACAGAAGTTGGTGCTTGGTCAGTGTGGGTGGCAAAGTAATTCCTCTCCAGGGGTGTCCCAACAGTTACTGGGAGAAGACCCCTGTTGTCACCCACGTATAACTTGACACAGGCACTGGTTTCTCCAATGTTATAGCAAATTTGTTCATTTATGCACTACAGCAGATGAGTATTATTCAGCACTGCATATGTGATAGTTACATTTTAAACCTTGTCTTACTTATTGCCTATCTGAAAGGCACTGGTAAAAGTTAGCCTTTAGGCTGCTAGGGATTTCTTAATTTCATTTCACTGCCAGTCTTCTTTCAGACAGCGCAGTTTAAGACTCGTGTTAGTGCAGAGAAAGTCATCTCTGTCCCTCTTTTGTCAGCGAGGAGAGAGGCATCTTAGTGATTCAGGCAACCTGATGAATCACCCTGGATCTGCCTGGTTAACCTGGTCTACCTCCCTCTGCGAACCAAGGCAGGTTGTCTAAATGAAGTGAAATGAATCTTACCTGCAGGGCCCAGTTTTCCTGTCATGAGCATGGTAAAACAGAGATGAAGCATTAGATTTTCAAAAAGAAAATAAACAACGTATCTGCACTTACATGTTCATTTTCACATCTTCCATTTTGGAAAAGTGGAAAGTGCATGTTAATAGACATGGGAGTAAAGCTGTGTAAGTAGAAGAGGTGCTGTTGTTCAATTAAATAGACATTAATTATGCCTGACTGTGTAGAGCATCTTGCTCAAAGGTATTTTGTATGGCTCCAATCCGCTTACAGCCTGACGCTGAAGAGAGTGTGTGTTTTGCTGATAAACACGAGCCTGGGAGCCAGAAAATCCAAACAAGGCAGTGAATCACCAAGCAATTGCACGAAGCATCACTTTACTAGGTGCTGGTGCGGCAAGCGGGCAGCCCAGCACTGAACCAGGGGTACTGGATGGACGATACTGTAAACGGGGAAAGGCAAGAGCTGTTGACTCCCTCCAAGCAGACCATATTTAGCTGTGGATTCATTACTGCTAGTCGTCTGTGCAGCTTTACTGAGGGAGCTGGGGAGGGATGAGATGCCCAGACGCTATACTCCAGCTGCGGCCTGATCTTAGAATCATGGAATCAACCGGTTTGGAAAGGGACTTTAAGATCATTTTGTCCAACCATCAACCCCTTTTGGAAGAAGAGCAGAGCTGGTTAAGTCACCATCATGTGTTGTGTTTTCACATGTCACCTTTCTCCTGGTGCAGATGGGAAAAAAAGGTATGAACTTGACTGAAACCAACCCCGATTCAGTCGGGCTGTGCCTTGGCCAACCCTCAACCATGTGCCACCACCTTTCCTCAAGGAATGTACCAAGTGGGTATGGGGCTCTGAGGGCACCCACAGACTGCTTACCCAAGGCTCCTCCACCCTGCCCAAGACCCTATGTCAGCCCCTGCCCAAGCAATGGGATTCCTCCAGCCAGATGGTGGACCCAAAATACCCTTGGATGATGTGAAACTAGGGGTATTTTTGCAAGCTGATATGGGTTGGAGGGCTCAGTGGTACTCCCTTCCCGTCCCAGACAAGCTTGTTGTACAGATAAATGCAATCGGGACCGGCAAATAAATTTGCTTTCATGCGTGGGATTTTGAGGGCTTCCTCTGTGTTTTCATGTGAGTTGGAGCAGTATAATCCAGACCTCCTAAGTATTGGAAGTTACTGTTAGTTGCACTCAGTGTAAGAAGTGTAGAAGACATTGCTTTCAGAGCAAAAGATATTTTTCTGGATCTCCCTTCAACAGTTCTGAAGATCAGGGGCCGAGATTAACATGCTGAAGCTTCTAACCTAGGATTTTCTGTCACAGAAGATGCCTATCATTAAATTACCACCATGACTTAGTGCTGTAAAATCAAGTTATTGAAATCTGTGAATCCTGCAGCTGCAAAGGAGCCTGTGGGTCTGGCACCTGATTGCGCTGAGGACTGCAACATATTACAAAGGTCCCAGCTGCAAAAAATGCTCTGGCTCATGCCATAGTTCTGAAGGTTTTTTTAGCTCAGTATTCAAAGAACATTTATGGCTAGCTCGCATTCTACTATTATTAGTATATTATGATTTTTTTTTTTTTTTTAATTTGCATTGATTCCATTTGAAAAGTACATTTATTTATGTCATACACGACTTATTCCCGTTCCCTGGACAACTATCGTCAGAATTTGTTAACGTCATTCAGTGTGATGGTAGGAAATAGGCAGGTTTTTTTGCAAGTAACTCTTACTGGAATAATCTGTTTTTGCCAATTGCTCTTTATCATTGTTCCCTTTTTCCCCCCAGATGACAGCTGTTTTAATTGTTTTTCTTTTCAGTTAACTAGGCTAAAAAGTAACTTGCATTTTATTATGAACTGAACTGCATTACTTTCTCTGGGTGCTCTTTTCTCACTCTCTGCTGAGTATTCGACTGTATTGGCTTAATGTGTTAATGGGGAAAATACCTTTTGGACAACCATTCCAGTCACCAAGACTGCATGGTTATGGAGCGCTTCTTTCTTTTGGTACATCAGAATCCAGATTATCTGAAAGTAACAGACTAATGAGGGGTTCTGTAATGAGGCAGCTGATTAAAGGCAATCCTATTCCCTGAGAGCTCTAATGCTGGCTTTTACTATCTTGTGCACAAGGAGTATAGATCAGTGCTTCTTCCTTGTCCTTGTGCTCCATCACCAAAGGATCATGTTCTGCTTTTCATGCTCAGTTAAAAAATTTGTAAAAATTGTGCTGTGGTTTGAGAGAAAAGAAGGAGGTGGAGTAAATTTGATACTCTCTGAAAGCAGTTGCTGGGAACAGAGTGCTAAATCTGCTCCTCTGTGGGGAGCAGTGGCCTTTTCTTAGACAGGGAGTTACTTCCAGTTGCTCCGGATTCTGTTTCCATTTTAAAAAAACTTGTTTTATTATTCCTTAATTTTGGCATATCTTTCTCTGCACTGTCCCCCACTTAAGACCCTCAGTAGTTCTCTTTAGACATATAATCCTTCATTTCCCTATCTCATACCTCCCAGTCGCAGACTATTTTATCCTTGTTACCTTTTTCACTCACCATGAAGTGCTCTTCTGCTAAATGCCTAAGGAGAAAGTGCACCTCCATACATTCTGCATTTAATTTCCATGAAAATAAATTCGAATTCTGGGTTTTCCTGTTTTTGTTTGAGTTTTTCGCTCTTGCATTTCTCTCCCCCTCTAAGTTGCTTCAGGCCAACTCTATGTGTGACTCTTATGCCAGAAGGTGATTTAAGGAACTACTTTTCCCTTCATATACATAAATACAAAATGGCTAATTAAGTGTCAGCTAAAAAGCACTGCTGGTTTATATCCAATGGAAAATTTCTGCCTAATTGCTCTACGCCTCACCTGGTCTAATTGTAACTGTCTGGTGAAGGATTGCAGAGCTGTTACTCTGCAATGTTTACTTCGTCTTGGCTGCAAGCAGCATTCCTTAAAGACGTGATTATTGAAGCAGAGAATGGATAAGACGAACAAAAAGCAATCGCTCTGAGTTTTAGTATTGCATCCAAGCAGTTGTGTGTGTTACGACAGCACCCGGCCTTGTGGTTTGTCTCTTCTTGTGCCTGTGTCTCAGGCAGTTTGACTTGCCAAAGTGTAGAACAGTGAAGAGAGCAAGAGGGCTGAGCCGCCCAGGACTGCATCAGCCTCCAGCCGTCTATGGGACTGTATTTGGAAATCCGAGCTTATAGTCAGCACTACTGAAAAGGGCTCAGTTCATATATTTAATTAATCAACCTGCTGTTTTCCCTTGTAAATACGCACCAGAAGGCTGAAAACCCCACACCTCTCCCCAGCTTTAAAACAAGTAAGAAAAAGTTTTCCCCACAGATATAGTGGTTGAAATGTGAGTGCTGGTAGCATTCTGTGAGGAGCAAGAGCTCTTCATCATGTGCAGGCAGACAGGTGGTTCAGAACAGGGTCTGGAGAGTTAATGGTCCAGTTGGAAAACTCAAATAGGCTCAGAAGAGACAGTACAATGGGGAAACAAATGAGCAAGTTTCTTAAGTGTGAGAGCCTCATGCCACGGTTAGGACAACCTTTATGGATGGCTTTATAGAAGAGATATATTGTGTGGTCACTGGAGAGCCCTGTTTTCTTTGTCTGCCTTGAATTTTGTGAAGAGAATACGGAAGATGTTGTCTAGAAATTCCTGATCTAACACTAACCACAACTAAACATAAAGGCTTTTCTGACTTTGGTTTATTTCTGCTGTCTGTGCTTTCTGCTATGATATACGTTAAACGTTTCGTTGAGACATCAGAGCCTACGGTTCTGCTGAGATCAATCTGGCCATAAATCTCTCCAGGCCTGTGCTAGATAGGTTTTGCTCTTTTACTTGCAGTGACAAATTGCAGGCAACTTAAAAAGATCCAAGTGAACCCGAGGTGCAAAGCACAGTACTCCAGCCACCCACCCTCCTTCGTGATTTCCAGCATGTTTCAGAAAAACAGGAGCAACATGAGAAGTGGGGCTGAGTTTGTCGACAGCAAAAGAGTAAAGCGTTCTCTCTTGCAAACTGCTGGCCATGACATAAGCCTTCCCTGACAGAGAAGTTGCTGTGTTTTGTGCAGTAAGTAATAACAGCTCCTCTGTATGTCCTGTGCAGAGGGACGTGCCCCTTTGTGCACATTGGGATTATCACACAGCAGCGGAGGCTCGGAACCTGCCGAGTAAGGGATGGGGTGAGGTGGAGATGCAGGACTGAGGGTCAGTCAGTTCAGCTGCTGCCAAGCAGTGAAACATGGGTGAAGGAGATCAGGGCATACTTTTGTCCAGTTCCCTATGGAATTATTTCCATGTACATTAATGAGCACATATTATTTTAGGAAATGTTCTTGGCTCCTTAAACTTCAGAATGGGCTCAGGAGGTCCTGAAAATCCTCATGAAAGAGGGCCTGAAAAATCCGATTGAAAGACACAGAAATGCAATGAAGTCAAAGAGGAAAAACCCCAANCATCTCTTGTAGATTGATACTTTGCCATCTATGGAGAAGACTCGGTTTTTTTTTTTTTTTTTTTTTTTTCCAGGGGAAAACCAATCAGTTTTACAGTGGAGAAATGTGAAATAATGGCTAGACAT
Organism: Pedionomus torquatus; assembly: GCA_013398155.1. NCBI lineage: Eukaryota > Metazoa > Chordata > Aves > Charadriiformes > Pedionomidae > Pedionomus > Pedionomus torquatus. Next base: position 94,585 of record VZRU01020556.1, on the reverse strand, counting down.
CACTGCTCCCTTTAATAAAGGTATGTTGTCAGTTAAAGGCTTGCTTGCCTGTAACTGAGAAGAATGGGCACATGAAAAAATATATTCTTGCCCCTGCTCTGCAGAGAAGTTGTTTAGGCTTCCTACACGCGGGATAAGAATTAGTCACCTGCTGGTTTCAGGGTGTAGTAACTAGGAGTACAGATAGAGTAACTAGGAGACTGTAAATACAAAGGAAAGCTGTAGGAGCTTGATTTTGAGGTCATCATAGTTAATTCAGAATGCGGATAATTGAAGGCTGACTATAGAGTTTCCATATGCTTTTAGATAACTTGTGGTACCCCTGCTGAGTAGTTATATGACAGTTTATTACTCTTTATCTGTTAATCAAGAAGTGTTTTGCATATGTTATTAGAAGTGTTACTCAGCAGCACACATTACAGGTTTGGATATTTTTTCCTTCTGGCAAAATTTCTTTACCATTGAATTATGAGATTATAAAAATTTAAGGAGCAGACCCTGGATTTGTGGCATGTACAATATATATTTATCTTTCTTAATGAACTGTGGACGGAATCAGCACTGTGCTACTCCAACTTTGTGCAGACTGTGTTTTCTGATGCATATTTGCCACCATCCAGCTGGAGTAACACTGAATTTGTAATGGATATTTTTTCAAGCCCCTGTTCGTAAAGGTTGGCAGCAGAAATGAGAGCTGACTATGCAGTTGAGGAAACTGGGCGCAGTCACTTGGAGGCTGACAGAGAAAAATAGGATTATATATATTCAATTTTAATTTCTTAAAAAACCTGGAATAATATACCTATTTTTAGGGTAATTCCAAAATAACATTCAGATATTTTATTCCAAATAAACGTTTTGTCCAGCAGGGGGTTAAGTGCATTTTGCAGACAGAGAACACAATACATTTGCAGCATTTTATGCCTTAATGAAACTTATGTCATTTTTAAAGCACCATTAATTTTGATAACATTTGAATGAAAAACTGAGTGAGGCGAAAAGGCATGTATTATTTTGTTTTTTTCCACTTTCCTGTTTTCATCATGCAAGAACCAAATGTGTTTATTTTACTGGCAATATTAAGACAATCATATGATTTTGAGTAAGTCTTTTGAGATTGTTTGCAAGTTTTTGCTCTTCTGCATGTCTGCTTCCTCCCAGCTGGGGGCTGGCTGTTGTATGGAAAGGCCAACCACGTCACGGAAAAGCCCTGTCTCTGATCAGATGGGCTTAATATAAACCAGGTTTGCTGAGAAAGAATTAAAGAGGCAGCCCCAAAGCAGGAGAGGATTTACTCTGGCCGAGCAGCTCAGCGGACCGCAGCCCGCCGAGAGAGAAGGGCAGCACCAGAAAAGGACCCAGCTGCCTGGAGGAGCCTGACAAAAGTAAGGCAGCGTCGGTTCAGAAGCAGTATTTTACAGTAGATGCTGGAGACCCAGCCAGCTAAATGCAGTACAGGGTATCAAAACCAGTTTGAACTTGGAACGCAGTGTGTGACAGGGACTCATCTGACTTTGTTTCATGAAGGATGATAATTTGTTGGGGCGAAATCATAAGATGTTCATGTTTGTCATGGTTTAGTGAGTGTTTGTTGCAGGTCGTGAGTTAGGCTCTGCTGTTTGACTGGCTCAGAGCTGGCTCTTCTCATCTGGTCTTTTCAGCAGGAACACTGCAAGGAAAAAGTGCATTTTAAATTTCAACAGCAGTAAATATTTCATTTTGTTTGTGAAGCAGCCTTTGCTTAGTGCATGATTTCTAGTTTAGATGTGTTTCTTACTGACAAAGTTACTGTAAGTAGGACTTCGCAGATGATCTCATTTTGCCCCTAAGTACTGTGCATTACAGAGAAAGTATTGTGTATGTGGTAATAAGTTCAGCCACAGTGTGTATTCACTGTATATTTACCCTATGTCCCACTGTGCATTTATTCACAGAAGTATTAAGACAGATCTGTGTGAAGAGCAATAGCAGTTTATATGTGTTGTTTTGATGCTTTGCTGTGCCTATTATTCACTGTATTGAAAGTGGTTGGGTGCATTTTATGGACAATTATCCTATTTATTAATATGAAGAAGAGAGCTGAGAAACATCAGCTATATGTCAAAAAGCAAAATGTGGATATAACTGTGACTTTGGGAACTGGAATCCATCAAAGTAGCTTTCCTAAAAATGGTATCTGTTGGCCCGTGAGAATGACATCACTGTCCTCTGCCTCTGAGCAAGGCAAAATAGAGCCTGCTCAGTAAAAGGTAATTAAGAGCTGTGCTTAGATAAGAAGAGTGAACCCATCTAGCTGACTGTGTGGTAAATCAAGTTGTTAATTTAACATTTGTAAATTTATGAGCTTTTCCTCCCAGTGATACCGCCTGTAGTAGCTAGAACCTGTACCTCCTCAGTAAAGCTGTGCAGATCCTGTTTAGGATCGCTCTGGTGAACGATGCCCCTTCCTCTTCCTCCTGGGACACAGCACTGCCTCACTCTCTCCAGGGCTGGGCTGCACCTAGCAGAGCTGTGAGATTGTAAAGGCTAAATAAAGATAGGATTTAATGTATGAGGGTGGTATCATCCCTAGGAAAAAGCCTCACTACTTAGACATATTTATGTACCAGTAACTACGAAAGAGTGCGGAAAGTCTCAGTTTTGTTGTAAATGAGATTCCTATAGAAGAGCAGAATGTGCTGCCTTGAAGTTCACAAGGCAACATTAATGCTTTTCTAAATGTTTTGTGGCTAACGCTCATGATTTCCCTGTTTCTGACTAGGGCTAAAAAATGACCCTCAACAATGTTACTATGCGTCGCACCCACAACAGCAGCCTGCAGCAGCAGCAGCAGCGATGGAGCATCCCTGCTGATGGGAAGAATCTGCTGGTCCAGAAAGACTCCAACGAATACAACCCGCAGAAGCGATACACCATCAGTCCTGATGAATACTACAGAAGGAGCTGGTCCTCGGAGTCGTCTGACTCCGTCATCTCCTCTGAGTCTGGCAGCAATTGCTACCGGGTGGTGCTGATTGGGGAGCACGGTGTAGGCAAGTCCTCGCTGGCCAACATATTTGCTGGGGTGCATGACAGCATTGACAGCGACTGTGAAGTGCTGGGAGGTAAGTCGTGATGTCCTGGGGTATCTGTGTTTGCTTGCAAACAACCCTGCCAGCAGTAATTGACACAGAAAATCAGAGAGGTCATTTAGTCAAAAACTGAGGTAAGAAATAGTTGGGTCTGATCATCAAAACTGATTCAACATGTGCACCTCTCTGAAGAAAACAAGAAAGCAAAATAAGATGAGTGAGATACTAACGATGATTAAAAGTCTCTAAAAGAGAACAATTCGGATTCTCACGCTATTTCATGTTAAAATACCTGTTGGAAGCCACCTTATTCCTGCCTGTGATGATGCTACACAGGAGACTGGTTCAGCTTTCATGCTGGTCTAACATTTGTGTCCCCACTGGCTCCACAGAGCTGACTCTAGCATTCTGTGGGGAAAAGAAAACAACTGGAGGTCCTCATGGTCTACAAGAATTAAATGCTTAGATATAATATATCTAAGTCCTTCAATCATGTTAAAAATATTTGCCATTAGAAGTCATCTCAGACTTTTGGTATAAAGACATTACCTCAGTGTAGGCTTGATGGAATTTTAGTAAAATATACCTCCTTGCCCAGCATGGATTCCCCAGGGGAAAACCAGGAAAAGGTCCTCCAGCAGTGTAGATAAATTCCTATTGCTTAAACAGAGGGAAAAGACACAAGCTATAGGGTGGGGATTTTTTTGTGCTTCCCTCTTGATACCTGCCTCTGTTTAGGATTGCAAAGTGGTCTTTAATCCCAAAAATCAGATTATGCAGAAAGTGAAGCTGTGGCACCAAGCCCTGAGCTATATTGTGTGAGGTGTTGATGTGGAAGGGTTGTGCTGCACCAGAACTCTGCTGTGGCTCTAAGGAGGCAGGTGCTGTCACCTTTGGAGAACGGGGAGGTTGCTGGCTGGTTTTGTTGGCAGCGTGAAGGACTCTCCTTCTCTCTTCTGTGTCCCTTCCCTCTCCTGCCTCTACTCGCTGGGTGCCGTGGTGCCAGCACTAAGCCCAGGGTGTTTCTGGGCTTTCCTTCCAAAGTTCTTTGTGTTTTTGTTTTTGTGCACAGCTCTTTGTGTTTTCACCTCTCTGGTTAGCAGAGGTTTTACCCAGGATTTAAAACAGCCCAGCATCAGGAAGGCTGGACCCTCACTTTCCTTGCTTGCTGGCGCAGACTGGGGGCGCAGATTTCGTTGCTGCTGAGGGTTTTAGATTCCCCACTGAATCAGTCAGTGCAGTCACTCTGAATCAGTTACTCGTGCTTTGTCTTCAGTTTCTACCACTGACTTTTCCTCGAATCTCACCAGCTCCTCAGCCTGGAGTGTCTCTGATAAAATGTTTCCTAGTGTTGCACCAGTGAACAAGAGTAGGACCCTTGGGCAAGCAGTCAGAAAATGCAGCTGATTTGCTTTGCACACCCCTGTCAGACAGTTTTATCCTCCTCCATGCGAAACTGTATGGTTTCCTCTTTCATTCACATTCCCAGTATTACTGCTTGGAGTGTAGAAGTGACTGATTTTTCAAGGCCAGTTCTGCTGAGGTATTGGAAAACTTGCTGTTGTTATCATTCTCTCTCTTTTTTTTTTTTTTTTAGTGTCAGCTTTGGAACAAACATGAGATGAACTAATTGCTCATGTTCAGTGTGTTTTATATCCTATGGATATTCCTTAGGATTGAGCAAGGTGCAAAAGAGTGCAGAGTATGACTATTTGGGTATTTGGGCATAATATTTTTGAGGAGTGTGATTACAGAGTAGTAGCCTCTTCATGTGTAACAGTGGGAAAGCAGTCCTCTGGATATTGTCCTCTGGTGTACATGGAGCTTGTTCCTGTGCAGATGCTCAGTCAGCTGAAGGAACTACTCTCCAAACCTTACCTTGCCAACTGGAAATCCTATTACAAGAGAAGATAGTTTCAGGATAGCCAACTCGCAGAGAGAATATAGTTGTTTTATGGACTGGCTCTGCTACTGACTGTAAGAGTAATTTAACTCAGGGTCACAAGTGTTTACTGCAAGGGAAACTATTCCTCTTGATTAACTTTGCCTTTTTCACTTTAAGCTGCATCAAGCCTGTCCTCTTTATTATTTTATTTTAAATGTGAAATATTTTGGTCTCGTTCTTTTGCATGGATGTAGATTCTTGGCTTGAAGGAAAGGCTGTGATTACAGTTTAAGGGAAAGTTCACTCTATTAATGCCCAACAGAAGTTTTAGGAGGCAAGGGTTAAGAAACAGTCCTACCTACAAGTGTGGTTGGGACAGACCCCTTAAATACTGTAGTGAGAGGTGTGGTTTGCTCATATGCCCAAAGCCTGACATTTTTCACTGACCGGCAACACAAGACTAGAGATGGGTCCATACCTCATATTGCTCATGCAAATATCCCCCGGTTTGGGGGGACTAGTATTTGAAGCAGAAGCAAGACTGAGATTTCACAAGGGTTTCACAAGAAGTTATCAGTGGGAAAAGCCCCCCCAGATCTAAGCAGAACTTTGTCACATGGCATTTATAGTCTAGGTGTGAATTTTTGAGGCCTCAGTACAAAATAACTGAACTGCTGTGGCTTGTTGATTCCTTTGCTTTTTGACATCAAAGGTGATTTGGCAAACTGCAAAATGGGAGAGAAGTAGGATTTAGCTGAAGTCTCAGCCTCTCTGAAACTCCCCAGCTCCTGTCTCACAACCCCCTGTCCTCATTGCTCGGTAGGCTGTTAGTTGTATAGCTCTCAGAGCAGTGACTGTTCACCCGTAAACCGTCCCTGCTAAAGTGAAAGCAAATATTTTCCATTACTCAGCCTCGCTGGACTCCGCAGCTCCCATGGGGCAAATGTTCAGCATTTGGTTATTTCTTCCACTGGTTCTATTTTCTCTCTCCCACATAAGATAAAGAGAATATCAGCCAAAATAATGAACATTTCGTTTCCTGATCTTTCAGCCTCCTCCATATATCATGGAAAGTAAGACAACCAGTAATGAACAGAGGGCAGGTTCAGTGCTGATGGAAATGAGGAAAGAACTGAATGTGAGCCAGCATAAAATTTGGCTCAATAACTTGAACCGTGAGCAAATTATACATATTCAGCTATATATATTTTTTTTTTTCTTTTTTTTTTGGTAATATACATGATGCTGCAAGATAATATATTCCAAATCTTTCTGATTTTCTTTCCAGAAGACACGTATGAAAGAACCCTGATGGTGGACGGGGAAAGTGCAACCATTATACTGCTTGACATGTGGGATAATAAGGTACTTTAAGTTGTTCTAGTTAAATGCCAAAAGAAAAACGGCAATGAATCACTGCTAATATCAAAAGTAGGCATCTTTTGGGAAAGAAAGTAGTTGTTTTCCATACATCGACATTAGGGAAAATATGGGATTAACCCACCCCCACAGTGGGCAAGCATGCCTAATAGCTCTGAAAAGTTTAAGCTTTCTTTATTTTTTTAATGATAAAAGAAAACTTTCAAGCCATTTTCCAGACTGTGTCCATTCCAGTCTAAAGCCAGCACAATTAATTATTTGGGGCAAGTTTTGCCCTCCTTTGTGGTGAAGTATTCATGCCATCACCGCATTGGAATTACTTTTAGTATAACTGTGATTCAAACTGTACCCATTACAGTTACAGCAGGAATGTATTTGGATTCTCTGATGTTATACTTTCTAAGTAAAATCTGTTCTGGGCATAACAATGTCTGACTGCTTCATTTGAACAGCGTAATGGAGAATGGATTCGAGACCACTGCATGCAAGTGGGAGATGCGTACTTGATTGTCTACTCCATCACAGACCGAGCGAGCTTTGAGAAGGCCTCAGAACTCAGAATAGAGCTCCGCAGGGCACGCCAGAAAGAAGACATCCCCATTATTTTGGTTGGCAACAAAAGTGACCTTGTCAGGTGCCGTGAAGTTTCAGTGGCAGGTAAGGAAAATGATAAGGATAAAACCGACATAAACGTAAGAGTCATCTAGTAGCTTTTGAAGGAAATGCAGAGCTCTGGCTGAGGAAGTGTATTGTGTTCAGCATTGGGCAATAAAAGACCAATAAGACAGCAGAGGACTGGGAGGGTTCTGCCAGGTCCTTAAGCCTCCCTTGATAATGCTGTTACATATCAGATAATCCCTTTCCTAAATTTATTAAGTAACATCATAAAAGCAGCTTGAATTTCTTCCCTTCCAGCTCCTACTGTAAGACCACTTGTGATATCCACTTGTGTAAGACCACATGTGATATCTCTGGCAACCAGAAACCCTTTGGGCTTCCATTATGTGCTTATGCATTACATGGTTAGCACCATTTATTCTGCTGCCAAAGATTATCTCTACTTTTAACTAGTTCTGTCCTTCCTGATAACTTAAAATTTCCTCTTACCTTTTGTAGACTAGGGAGGAACTGTGCCCCTCTCAAAGAGGTCTTGCTTTGGGATGCTGAAACAGCCCTCCCTGCTGCACACGAAAGAAGAACCAACCTTTGCCACTCTCCCAAAGCCTAAGGAGCACTAAGCCCTTAAGCAGGAATAGAGAGATTGCTGGGGAAGCTGCTGCTGGTCCCCAAGGTCTGCTGTCAGTAGTATCTCTTCTTGAAAAGTCTTCTCTGAGGCTTACGTGACACAACATAATGCACAGCAAAGCATGAGATAATTTCATCTTGGCCAGTCAGAAACATGGGTTTGTCCACTCGGCATTTCCTTCTCTCTGCCACCATTCTGCCCTTCTATTTCCCAACTGAGCTAGGCTTCTTTTTTTCCCACTGGGGATGTGCATTGTTCCTCTGGTCCCTGTCACAGTAAAGAGTTTGAACTGAGGAGTGCATTAGGAGCGCAGGGATGTCTATTTGCTTCCTGGTTACTCTCTGTCCCACTTGAAAAATCTTTTGAAAGATGGCAGATGCATTCAAGTTATTTTAGGCATTGTGGTGATCAGTTCATGGCAAGCCAGAAGACAAAATAAATTGGCTTGTGTGTGAAAGACAACTGTCAACTTTAGCTTAGGTTTGTGTAATTAAAGATAAAAACTGTGATTTCAGATGTAGCTCTGAAGCCATAGGCATAGTTCTGCCTTTATTTAAGGGTTTTGTAGATGTGACTGTTCACATCAACATTGCTACTAACCCACAACCCGCAGAGGAGAGTGGGCTCTGCCTCCTGTGGGGACGAGAGCTGTGCTGTACGCATGGAGGGTGCTGTCATCACCCTCTAATGAGGCTTGAGGGAGTCTGCACATAAGATGACCAGGTGGTTTTGAGTCGTGGCTGACCTCTCAGCCTTCATTGTCTCGTTGTGAGTCAGTCATCCCCAGCTCCATTCACAGCTGATGACAGTGGCAGGGAGTGTGACACAGAGCAGATGAATCATTGGCTAGCAAGCAGCATCAGGTGATTAAGGACTTATCCGTGCCTGTATTAGGCTTGAGGAATTCCCCCGCTGGCGCTGGCTCTCCACACGTGGCAGCCTGTGGCTGCTTTGCCTCCCTTCTGCTTGTGAGGCCTCATGACATCTCCACCTTGCAATTTTGCAGAGGGACGAGCCTGCGCTGTGGTGTTTGACTGCAAGTTCATCGAAACCTCGGCAGCCGTGCAGCACAATGTGAAAGAGCTGTTCGAAGGCATCGTACGGCAAGTCCGGCTCCGGAGGGACAGCAAGGAAAAGAACGAGAAGCGGCTGGCATACCAGAAACGGAGAGAGAGCATCCCCAAGAAAGCCAGGAGGTTTTGGGGCAAAATAGTTGCCAGGAACAACAAGAACATGGCCTTCAAACTCAAGTCCAAGTCTTGTCATGACCTATCAGTACTTTAAGAACGCTGGACTCTGCCAGAGCTAGTGGCATTTTGTGGACTTTATCTAATTATGTTGTGGGACAATCAATCAATCTATATTAGATTGGGCTATCAAAGTGACTTAGGTTCACAGTTGTGATTGTGATGATACGTGCTGGCATAAGAACAGCACAGTGCATGGGAATATCTCTCTCTTTTTTTGTTGATAGTTTTAAAAGTACAGACCAGAATGACCCAAAGTTATGCTGGGAAGCGTTCTGGAATATACTTCTTGTTTCTCCTCTCACCTTTGGATAATAGTGTAAGAACCTCAAATTGTCATGAGTTGGGAAGTGAATATTAGAGTCTTTAGTCTTTTCTTCTTGTTGTTATTATTATTATTTCTTTTTTAAAACTGTGTAAAAAATTGATGAACTGACTGGGGATTGGTCTTTTGCCAGTTGGCTGGTCAGGCTTGAGCACCCACAGCTGAAAAATCTGCATTTTTGTAGAATAGCCACCAAGACACTTCTTATTTTTATTTCAAGGATTGGTTTTAATGAGTTTACACATTTCTTATTTTGAAAATATTTAAAGGAAAAATCCTATAATCAAACAAATTTTCCTCTCATATTTTGATATTATGGAACTGTTTAAAAATCACAGTAAAATTAAAACTAAAGTGCAAGATGTATCAAAGTGCATCAAGTGCAGGATGCCAAACCTTTATAAATCACCTGAGCTTTTTTAAGAAACCACATGGACTTCTTGTATCCAGCCTTGGCCTTTCTTCATGCCAGAGCTATGCTGTATTTATTGTTGTGCAGAATAACAAGCATTTTAATGTTGAGGGGAAATGTATTTATTACCAAGTTTCTTAAAAGAATAATGTTAATTTTATTACTGTTTTCTATCTAATATCTTTTTTTCAGATATGCAAGTTTTTACTTACATGCCTTGTAATAAAATAAATAAAATATATGACTGCCTTTGAGCCTCAGTGGGAAATCCCTAAGAATCTTCACAAGCTGAGAAAATATTTTGAATGCTGGACAAGATTGTTACATGACAAATCCAGTGAGGATTCCTTACATCTCTGAACACAGGCTACTTAGCAACCTAGGATCACAAAGCAAGAATCACCCACAGCCTCCAAGCTTTGAGTGCTCACTATCCCTCATGTGCAAATGTAGTTGTGGTGGCAGAGATAAAAATAAATCATTGTTAAAAAAGGTATTTGGCCCTAAGCCTGAAAACATTTTGGAAATGTAGATACGTACCCTCACCTGACTTTTGGAGATGACAAGAAGAAAGCAGGGACAGAAAGCAGGTAGCTGGCATGGTGTGCCCCAATCCTCAATTACTGTTAGGCATAGTGGTGTTATTTTCCTCCTGACCACGCTGGTTTTTGGGGGCACACTGCAGAGTTCAAAGAAGAGGTACAGTCATGAGATTTTGCCTGCAGATGGCTCAGAGAAGCCAAATCTCGAGCCTGGCAGCTCATCTTCCTTGATGATGAAGGCAACAAAATGCGACACTAATAAGGTGAGAATTGAGATCCCCACCTTGGGCTGCGCAGCTTTCATACATCAAATGCTCTGGAAAGGAGTGAGCTTGCTGATCGTTTGCCCAAAACTTCCTCTGCTGAGGGGATGGATTTTAACAGTTCTCTATGGGTAAAATAAATGTTGCAGGATGACTTTGTGCTTCTACAGTATTCGGATCTCCCTGGAAGAGAATTTCTGTTTTAGAATAAACTGTTGGCAGGAACAGAAAACATTTTTAATAGAGCAAAGACAAGATTCCTGTCACTGGATTTTGAATGAATGCTTTTGAGTTGTCAGTATGTAACTTAAGGTTGAGCCAGAGTAGTCTAGAGAATGATGCTCACCCCTATACCAGTTTTCAGAACTTTTAAACTCTCGTAACCTTTTCCCCACTCAAGAATAGAAACAAAAGTGCACAAATGAAACACATTTTAAAGACTATTTTTGAGAACTGAAAGCAGAGCTGAGCACAACCAGCACATTTCCCTGGTTTGTTCTGTATCTGTCAAGCTATGGACATAACAAATCTAAACCAAGCAGATTTTTAAGAAATATAAAACATCCATGTTGATCACATAGCATTTAAGGGTAAAAGCCACCCATGTTCACAGCATCGCTGGATGCATAGATGGGATCATAAAAATTTGGAGTTACCTACTAAGTTTTCATGCCCTCTCCTTCCACTCCTTCCCAGGATAATAAAATTTCCTTCTAAAACATGATTTTTAAAGAAAAAAACCCACAGTGGTAGGCCCATTCCCTAGAGCTGCCACAAACTGCCACCAAGAGCCGTACGGTGGCCATGCACAGCATGTTCTGTCACCACATTGTTCCTGGGGGTAACAGACATCACTGCAAGTCTGTAGTCTGGGACTCCTGCAGGACCAGGGCTGGTTGCTCTGAAGAGTACAGCACTGTCTTTGGACCAAAACAGTTTAAAAAGCTGCCTCTACCTCTGCACAGCCCAGTCAACCTCCCACTGACACTCTTGGTCTGTGCTGCAGGCTCCTGGCTTGTCCTGAGTTTTCATGGAGAGCATAGAGGAAGCTCTGAGAACATCCCTTCCATGAAGCTATTGCTTCAGTTTGCTCAGGCACTGTTGAGGTGTGTTGTTTGACCTCTGGATATGGAGTGAGGAGAGGTTGTGCTGTGGATCCACACTCTGCACATTTCAGAGGTTTTCTTGCTTTGGACCAGGTCTAGCTTGATCCTGTGGACCAGATAGCCACCTGGGGCTGCAGTCTGAGTTGCACTCCTGAAGGGCACCGTGAGTTTTACCTGAAAGGGACCCTGGTCATCTGCTGCTGTGCTGCATGGCTCCAGTGAGTTGTGGGCACAGAGGCAGGGCTTTCTTCTGCAGCTTATGAGCTGAATCTGAGTCATGGTTTTAGCTGATCATCACCAGATTATCAAATACAGAAATGCTTACTATATATAACAGCTGGTGGATCTGGAATGAGTAATTAATACTAATTTAATCTGGAATGCTGACATTTCAAACCTTAATATCCACAATCCCCCTGTTCATCTCAGATGTGAGTATCCAAAACCATGGAACGGATCAATCACCAATTCTAATCACTGCTTAGGCTATTTATTAAGTCAGGGCTACAATGACAGATCCTAATGTGATAATTACAATGTCGGCCCCAGAGATCTGGCAGTAGCTGTGGAATACGTGAGTCACAACAGTGAGCGCACCAAGTTCAAAATGGCAAAACTCACAGAGTCCAAATAAAATAAAATACAGAAAAAAAAAACCCCAACCACGTCTAAGAGCACACAAAATGCCAATTATAGTGTAATAGCTGTTATAAAAAGCTCTTTTTAGGAAGATAGATCAGATCAGCAAGAGGAATTAGGGGGCATGTCCAGCTTTAATTAATTTAATCATGACAGATTAACTGCAAGAAGAAAGGTTTGATTATGTGATGGGACAAAACTGCGCTAAGGAATTATTCATTATTAAGGCACTAAGTGGGTTTGCAGGGTGCTGCATGCTTTTGGATTTTGGAGAATTACTGATAAAATTTAGTCAAATAAAAGAAAGACATTTGCAAGAAAATCAGTGGATGCACTGTGTGGATTTAACCCTCACATATACGAGCCTTTCAACATCAGCCCCTTGGAAACTTTTAAAGACCATGGAGCAGCTGTTGGAGTGCAGATACAAATGGGAGAAAGGTCTCCTGAGAGTAGCAGTCCTGGTGATGTTAATGTGACCTACAGAAGGCTGCAGCTGCAGCAGAGGAAGGAAGCAGTTGATTTCTATGCAGTATTTCCTCTGTGATCACCTGTGGCACCCAGAGAAGAGAGGAGGTCCTAAGGAGTGCTAGTGGTGTTTTACTGGCAAGATGTTGGACTAGTAGATTCTCAAATTTTCAGAAGTGAATCCTGCAACTCCTTCTTTGCAATGCCTCTGAAGACTGTACAGCTGAATGTATTGCATAAATCATTCCTGAATCTGATCCACAGATGCAGGAGATAAAGCTGGTGGGAGCTGTGGGACTGACCACCCTCTGACTGTATTTTCTGGACTCATTAGACACAGTTGCTCAGTGAGGAAGGTAAATGCTGCAGGCTGTGGTGCTCAGCACACCGCTGGTGTTTAAAAAATGGGACTTCCAGGTGCACAAAATAATACTTAAAAGAACTGTTCACCTTGCATGCAGTCCTCACCAGTTTTGGTTCAGTGGGGTAGCACGGGACTCACAGGGCAGGACAAAATGTGGTTTCTTCTGTGCTTGTTCACTTGTAGGACCCAAGTGTCTGGTAGCACTCAAGGCACACATGGCATCTTGCCTTAAAATTATGCTAAAAGTTGCATTGCTGGTTATTTTCCACCAGCCCTTTTAAATGTGTCAGACTCCATGGCAGATTTTCATAGTAACTTCCAGGTCTCTAAACGTACCCCCTTCCAGTTAAAAAAGGGAATATAACCATGTTATGCTATTTACTATGCTCCCAAAACACTGTGGAGAAGCCTAGCTTGTGCTGTGGCTTCCAGAAGAGACCAAAGGCCAGTGACCAGTAGGTGTAGGGACGCAACCTTGGACAACTGCAGGAAACAGGGTGACTCTCAGCATCTGCCGTGACCAGCAAAGGCACAAGGTGCTAGTGTGCAGTCTGACACACAACCTACTACTTGTCCCCTCCTAATTGTCCTCTAATTCCACAAAGCTCCTACAGACACTGGGACAAACTGGACCTCCTTTCTTAGTGACCACTTCATTTATCCTCTGTGATCACAGAGGTAAGATCATCAAAACAGTAGGGTTTTTGACAAGAGACATTGAAACTGAGTGTGATTTCAGTAGTTTTGCTGCAACAGGTTCACCGCTGTCAGACAGCGAGGACAACACCCCCCACGAGAGAGCACAGTACTCCTACGTGGCTCACTTTACAGTGCCAGCACTGTCCCATCACTGGTTAATAATTTGCTAAGAAAATGACCAGTGCAACACACTTCCCCTAGGTTTTGAAACTTAACGCCTGAGTAATTCTCAAATCTAATTATGTTCTAAGTGGTAGTTGTGTCTATGTATTTATACCTTCTGGGTTGAGCAGCAAGTTTGTGCAAGTGCCCTGACATCATGGAAACATCAAATTTCAGAGCAACGTGGTGTGCAGAAAGCAGAGACTCTGCAGGTGTGGATTCCAGAGCCTCCAGCTAGTTAGACACAGTTGCCCAGGGCAGAACTCTGACTGCTTTTTGGAGTTTCAACAGGAGAAAGGGAGGTGGGAATTTTCAACAGGAAAATTCAGACTATCCATGGATATGCTGCACGATGTCTGACTTCAGCTGCAGCATCTGTACATACTGCAGACAGGGACCAGTGTTACTGCCCCTCTGGCACTGCTCTTTTGGTACGTATGTCCAGGTGCAGGATGCCACATTCCTCACTGGACCTGACACAGCCCACCTGAGCCAAAATGAGCATCAGGGGAGCCATGGGGAGCACTGGGCAGGCACTGGGCTGGCAGAGCTCCTGTGTAGTGGTGAGGTGGGACATGGCCCTCTAGAGGAGGCACCTCCAGCTCTGCTGAGTTTTGCACCCATTCTCCTTTGACTCTGTGTGGATTTTGCCAAATTTCTTAATGGTTTAACATCCACTGAAGTCAGAGCTGACCTCACGATAATTATTACTTGGCCAGGATGCTATATTTATATCTATCCGTGGCTTTCATGAAAGTACGCATATTTCTCTGATTCACAGCTTTGTTCTGAAGGTGCTTAGGATGTAACTCCTCTCTAATTGCTTTTGATGCCTAAATGGATGTACTCAAGCTTTGCCACCATAATATCTTTGTAGTCACTTTTTAGTTATATTTTCAGCCTTCTGTGCCTTAAGATTCTCCCGCCCCCCGAAATGCAATATTATGACACAAATGGCTGCGTTTGCTTCTCCTTGACTTGCTGTATTCAGAAGTAAGCCACTGGGGCTGGGATGCTCCCTTAGTGTCTATTGCAGGACTTTTTGCCAGCAGTTGTACTTGGGAGGCACTTAGCCCCATCAGGACATGCTTAAAATCTCATGGCATGTGGACTTCTGCTGGAGAAGCTTCCCCTGCATCTGTGCTGTGGTTGGGATGACGTGCTCAAGTGATGAAGCCCTGGGAACAGAGCTGACCAGCGCATCTGTAATGACACAATCCATCAGTAAATGCAAAAGCATCTTGGTAGAAGCATGCTGGGTTCCTGTACAGGTCCCAGGTACCTGTTGGGCTGTTGAGAGAAAATGTTGAAAGAACTTACAGTAAACAAGATTAGAGGTTAGAGAGGTCCTGGAATAAATATGCTCCCCTCACACCCTAGATAAGTGCTCTACCCATAGAGAAATCCATCCTCTGATATTTTTGGCAAAGCAAATTGATATTCCTTGGTTTATGGGGTTCAGACTGCCCCTGGAGAAAAAGGAATCTAAGAACCTGGGGAGAAGAAATGCCCTACTGCTTTGGACCAGTGGTGCTTCTAGCCCTGTGAGGTCCCTGAGAGCAGGAAGCAAAGTGGCAACAGGAGATGCTGTTTAGGGATATCACCTATGGGATCTTTCTCCACTAGCCTTTTGAAACTGGAATTATCAATCTTTTCCCCCTCAGCCTTCTCCTCTCCACACCAAAAAGTCCCAAACCCTTTGGTGTTTCCCTGAAGGTGGCTGCTCCAACAATTTAACTGCATTTTCTGCCCTTCTCTGTTCCTTCTCTAACACTCCCCTATCTGAGAGGCAGAGGCTGCAGGACATACTATTCGAGATGCTAGGTTTTAGAGAATGATGAAAGGTTATTTTCTTTCCCACTTTCGATACCTTTCTTGATTATATTTCATATGTGTTTGAATATTTGGCTGCCATTACACACTGATTTCTGACCACAGTCAATGGTGGCTGGTAACCTGACATCTTCTTAACGACTCACTTCTTTTTATGAGATCCTTCACCACCAAAAATAGTTTTTATATAAACTATGCTCCATTTAAATGCACTAAACATCTCTTTCACGCATTACCTTGAAAATGACCAGACAATTTGTCTTCCACAGCTCTTGTCCTAATTAGGGATTTAAATACTTATGTTTGGTTGTAGGATACAACTCCTATATTCCGAGTGCTGCAAAATTTTCCTTCACTAGGAAAATCTTATTAAGGCCTTCTTGCAGATAAAAATATTGTATGGAAACCTGAAAAGAGGTCTAGGGCAGCGCTGTCAATCCTGTCAAGTGTTTGGGGTTTCACTGTACAATAAGCAGGAAGAAGGACAACTGCAGCTATGGTTTGCATATGTTTGCTCAAACAAGTAGTCCAGTGGACATTACTCACACTGGTTGCATTTTGGGGACTAGGCAGTGCCCGTTTTGTTGAATCAAGAAACTACTAAGGGCCCAAAAAGGATCTGTTGTTTTGTTTATGAGTAAGAAGTTATGTCATTCTCCCACATGGAAAGGAAGTACGTCATGATACTTTCTTTAAGGTGTGCTCCTGTCTCTAAGGGGTGGGACCTGGAAATGTTCTGGACTTTGTCACACACTGAAACAAGGTATTGTAGTGGAGTAAATACAAACTTTTCACTAAACTGCTTAAAGCTGGAGGCTGTTGGATGGAGAAAAAATAAGTTTCTGTGCAAGGAAAATTTTCCATTTGGGTTCTACAGGCAACTTCTTCCATAACTTGCTGCCCATGTGACCAAAACCTATTAGAAATAGCTACAAACCATAAAATAGTATGTAGATCCACTATTTGATTCACATTTGCTCTGGAAGAGTATTTTCATGCATAAAATTTGTTTGGACAGAGGCCTCTCTGAGCTTATAGCAACCTCAGGGTTAAGAATGACAATTTTATTGCTGTTCCTTTCCTTGATTTCAGATTCAATTATAGCCAGGCTACTTAACAAATACATATCTCAGTTTGCCCTCTGCATGCTGAGAGCAGTACTGCCTCCTTTCTACCAGAGGTGGCTGAAAGACGTAATTTTGAATGCTCATGCAGGACTCAATGATCCTACTGTGTTTTGGGAGGCACATTCCTCATGAAGCAGTAGGTGACCTCCAGCCCTGCCAGCCCCCATGCACAGCAAAGCACATCTTACTCCCCAGGGCAGTAAGGATGATAAGAAACATGATTCTGCCATGAGTAGGCTGAGGACTTACAGATCTGCCAACTGGTAGAGGTCCAGGCAAACCTTGCTTGCGGTCCAGCTCCACATCTGAAGTCTACTACTTTAATAGTCCCTACCAGCAGTATTTCTTCAGCATGGTGATTGAGCCCTTCTATTTTAATAGAAGAGAGGAAGGACCAGAGTTCTTTAGTTCCATAAAAGGATTTAAATACTTGGTTCTGGAAGGCAGGATTTGCTACGAATATCATAGGGACTGTGCAGAACACCTGCATCCCTGGAAGTGTTTAAGGTCAGGTTGGATGGGGCTTTGAGCAACCTGGTCTAGTGGGAGGTGTCCCTGCCCATGGCAGGGGGGTTGGAACTAGATGATCTTTAAGGTCCCTTCCAACTCTAACCATTCTATGATTCTATGATGGTGTCTGCTGCAAGGCTGCCAAAGCACAAGATACCAGTGACAGTTCTGCTTTCTGGAGTGGTACCTTTGAGGGGAAAATTCCTTGTTCCTGGTCCTGCTGGGACTCAGAACATCTTGGTTACAACAGTCTAGACTGATGTGTGCTACATGGCAGAGGAAACTCTTCTGTCACTCTGTCAGTGTCTGTGACAGGCTCTGTCACTCTATGCTTACTGCAGTGATGCTGGATATCCTTGGCACAGCCTTTTTCAAAATTTTCTGAAATACAACTAAACCAAGAAACTTGTCCATCTCCAGGTTAAAAAAGGATTAAGCATGATGGCAGGCCAAAGTATGTCAGATATATAGCTACCTATTTTGTTGAGATTTTGACCTTGAACTACAAGATTAACAATTGCATGTCTAGAAACCAATTACTGTCTGCATGCAATATGTATTTATAGCAGTTACAGAAATATTAACCACATTTACAGAAGTAGAAAACCATAGTGAGCTATTGACTTATATTCTAAAGTCTATCATAAATAATAGTCTCGCTAAAGAAAGTGGAACTACTTTCAATCTAAATAAGAAAACCGCAGTGTTTCTAATATGACTCTACATAGATCTGTAAGGATGTCAGCATAGCAGAAGCCTCCCTGCACAGCACCTCTGAAAAGCCCCCAGAAGACCACGTACTTCTGCCTCCGGGGCTTTCCTGCCTGCTGAGGTCCTGCCGTCCTGGGCTGCGTAAGTAGCACTACTGCTGCTCCTTTCATACGGCTTCACTCTCCTTGGTGATCTTTGCTGTTTTGCAACAAGCCTTTACAGCAGAAGTTACCAGAGAGAAACACGTAGCCAGAGGTGCTGCCCCAGCTGGCTGGTTACCATCTAGCTGGTCTAGCAACAGCCTCTGGGTTCTGATGGCTAGCTGGAGCTGACCCTGGACAGCCCACGGCTGCTCAGCAAACAGGGCATGTACAAGTAATGACTATAGATGCTTTGTCAAACTGGCAAGCAAGCAAGGACCTTGAGGGGCATACAAGAAGTGCAAGTTTCTGTTTGGAAAGAAAAATGGAGGAGTGAGCTAGTGATCTGCTGGCTTTGAATTCTCCCAAGCCAATATAATTTAGGCACTTGAGAACCCTGTGCTTTCTTTTCTTTCTTTTGATTTTGCCTTTTTCTTGCCTTCCTTTTGTAAGTCTTCCCTTTCAAATTGCATGTACAAGAGATTTGGATGTGGGTTGGAACAATAACACAGCCAGCCAGAAAAGCTCCTTTCTGCCTATGAGGCAGTAAGGCAATGGCAGGAGTGAGATAGATTATTATTTGGATCGGTAGCAACGCACGGAGGCCAGAATTCCATTTGGAATTGTGGAGACAGCAGCAGCTGAAGAAGGGGAGAGCAGGCTTGCTCTGTGCTAGATGCCTGCTTAGTTCAGCCGTGCTGGCTCCTGTGGGAAACAGCTGTCCCCTGGGCTGCCACCACTATGGTGCGTCCCACATGCTCCTCCTGGAAGCCCTTCTCGGGGCACAAAGGATGATCATGGCACTTGTCCTCACAACTAAATTCTATTTTTTATAAAATAATGTATTCGTCATGCAACCAGAAACTTTGTTTCTCCTTTTAAATAGCTTTACTTTTCCAACAAAAAGCCAGCCACATGCTTCAATGCACCGCTGAAAAGAACCTCTCCAGTGACTGACTGAACTCCAGCTCTCAACGATCAGTAGAAACCACCATAAAAGCAATTTTTGATCGTAATCATAATCCACATCTTGTGTAGATCCTTGCATGATAGTCACTGTTGTCTAAATACAAAAGAAGCAAAATTCACTTACAGAACTCTTCAGTGGCATGAAAATGTATTTCTAGGAGACTTCTGATAAAATCTTTGATTATTTTTTAGACTGGGTAAAAATTAGTAACAAAAATTTAAATCAGTACTACAGATACATGGAATTGTGCTAATGATACAAAATAAAGTGTTTCTATTAGGCATACAAGAGATAAAGATCTAATTTTTACAAATAAATTAAAAACACATGTATTTATGTGTTATATGAATAAAATCTTTAGTATTTATAATAGTTAATAATGACATACTATTTGAACAGAACTTAACATTTATGTACCATTCCCTTCCATGGGTCTCCACAGCATTTCTACTATGTCAAACCTTTTTACTTACTTGACAAATTGCTTTCCTCCCTGCAAGTAACCTAGAAAATCTCTGCATAAAAATACACACATAACTTTCATAGTAGTTAGATATTAAAAGCAAAGAAAAACAAACCTAAACCCATCAAAACTGACATTCATTCTTAAAGGGTAGCAGAAAGTCTGCAAATGTGGCATATTTAAAACTGAATTCCATAAGCAGCCAAAAATAAAGAACAAAACCAAAATAAAATAAATTTGCTTCTGTCATGCTTACCAGGTTTAATTTAGTAAAAACTTGCAGTGATACGAAGTTACCAATTCTGAGAGTAACTAGTACTTCATAGGAATTAAATGCAAAAATCCTGTTGTAGTTGAGCTATATATACACAAGTCCAGCTTTTATTTTCACTGAAATGCTATACCATTGTCAAAACCAGCTACTTCTTTCATGCCTGCTTTTAAAAATAACCTGAAATATCCAATGAAATAATAGATTTGTGTTTCCTTCTTCCTTTTTGAGTTACAATGCTACTGGAAGCAAAAGAGGTCTTAGTGGGGATTATAAAAATAACCTGATCTGCATTTTCAAGTAAAGAAAATTCAATTCTTAGTAAAAAAAGACTTTTAAAATAGAATTACCTTTTATGAGAGAATTAATAAAATTGTCAATCTTTGGCAAAGGCAATCTTGCAGTTAGTCAATAGTGTTGCAGTTTTCAAAATTATTATTCCTTTGCTGCCCCCTCTACTTGAAATTGTTGACTTCTTGGCAGCCTAGAGGGAAGAACTCCAAACGTCTTGTTCAGTGTGGTGCTGCACATGTAGTCAACTTGGACATAAGAAGTCAGAGTTTGCACTTAAAGTGGCTGAGGCTTAGTGGGAACACTGTCCCTCCAGCACAGCAAAAGTGATAGACATACTTCCTGACCAGCTTTTCTCAGTTTCTGAATATGAGAAGTAAAAAAAGAGTAAAGCAGCACAGTAACCAAAGAACCTAAATAAATTAAAGCTAAGATAAATTCAGCAAAACCTACTAAAGGCAGAAATCTAAAGACTGAACTGAAAATTAAAATGTTTCCAAAATAAACAGGAATGTAGCTTGGACATGTTTTGTTCAACAAGGACCAAAAATCCCAACTCTCCAGTTTTTTTAAAAAACCCAACCAGCTATCACAAAAAGCAACAGCCCGTCCTTATCCCATCTCTCCTCTCTGTTGTCTTGCCACAGTAGATTGTACGAACTTCAGTGGTGTTGGACGTGTATGGCTCCTCTGTCTACATTAGCTGCTCATTGTGCCGTTTAACTTTCCAGCAAAAGTCATTCATAAAAATTTACTACCAGCACTACCGTTTCATGAACATAACTCAAAGTCCTTAGGCCGATAGCAACCTCCTTATCCTTTAGATTAATTAAAGATAGGAGCTAAATATCTCTGTAATTTCAAACAGGATGGTAATTCATTTGAAGAACACATAGAAACTTCAGGCAAAATTACACTTTTGTTTTCTCAGCACACTGTGTCAAAACAATCTTATGTTTTTGTTTGATAGTTTCTACAATTCTGTGAATATGTGAGAAGTTTGCTTTTGTTCAAAAAAAGTCTAATCTTCATAACTATGAAGAAACATTATGAGTCACACAGCAAAAGGTGAATAAAGACATTACATCATGTTCTTATTAAGACCTCTTTAAGCCCATCATGGTATTTTCGGGCTTGAATTATGGTTTTTGAATTCCTGGTACTGGCAGCAGCATTACTTTTGTGGAAACGGGATAATTTTTTTTACAGAGAATGTGCAGAACTGCATTCTTCCAAATCTGCAAAATGCTTGGAACTCCTATAGTTTATTATTTAAATGTAAATGTGTCATTAACCAGTAATTGATATAATTTATTCAATATCCCATGAACTACTGGGTCCACTCAGCCCTTATAGAAGACCTATTTAAACCACAAAGTTCAGGCAAACTGTTTTTCAACAGTCTGTGATGGGTGGTTTTTTTTGTTTATGGCTATGCTGCTGAAGCGTGCTGGTCTCCTTTGGACTGGGAGGAGAATCCACCCCACGGCAGCCAGCTTGCTGGGTGCCAGGCACTTGTTTGCTCAGCCCTGCCCTGCTATACCCGTGCTGGGATACAGTCTGGGAAGCGGATCCACAAAGGAAAGGCAAACCTGAAAGCAGCCTAGAGCAATAGCTTGCTAGAGTCCGGGGTAAAAGGAATTGGGTTTGTTTCTTAGTGAAACCTTTAACCTTGTGTTTGGGCTCCTCAGGAAGAAGTCTGTCCTGTCTTCCTGTTGTTATGTAAATTAACTCCCGAATACACAGCGTTTAGTTTCAGTCTTGCTGGTCCTAGATTCCTCAGATTAGGATGGATGTCAGCAGCAGCAGCCCAAGGTAGCACTGCTGCACCTCTGCTCAGTGGCACTGCCATGTTAGAAGCACTGGTTCATCCTCTGGCTTCACTGACCTTAGGATGCAAAAAGGCAGAGATAGCTCTGAATTGATGAATTTATCCTGCTGACGGCCCTTTTAGAATCATAAAATCGTCTAGGTTGGAAGAGACCTTTAAAACCATCGAGTCTGACTGTTAACCTGACATAGCCAAAGCCACCACTAAACCATGTCCCTCAGCACCACGTCTACCTGTATGTTAAATATCTCCAGGTGCGTTGACTCAACCACTTGGGCAGCCTGTTCCTTTCAAGGCAAATTTGAGACTTTAATGTGAGAGATGAGGGAGGGCATTAAGACATGAAGTCTTTGTTAATGTCAAGCAATCAGAGGTGTATTTTCAGGGAGGCATTTCCAAATAAGTCACACATGAGGCAGGGAAATTGCTAAAATGGTTGGACTGCAATCTTTGGAAGTACAGGAGAAGTAAATGTGAAGTAATACACTGATAGTCCCGTACCACAGCTAATTGGTCACAGAAATAGTCTCTTGAGGTCCTAGCTTGTGTATGGTGTGCCAAAGAAAGCTGGTTATCCATTGCTGACAGAAGTTAAAATTATGTGGTATTTCTGGCATTTTCTATTCCAAGCACAGGAATTAGTTATTTAAATAAAGTTTATTGTAGGTAGCTGCAGTACAAAATATATACTGTCCTCTCTTGCAGACCACAGGCCTGATCCTCTAATGGTTCATTCATGTGACTTGGTCTCGATCACCTAAGTAGGTAATTAAAATAAATTAGATTATTTTTGCTTGGCTTTGCCTCTGATGCATGTAAAGTTCCTTCCAACAGATGAAGGTCAGTCTCGGCATTGATTCAAGTTTATGACGTGAGCCATAAAACTCGACTCTGAAATGAAATAGCCAGATCCCTAGAAGGCTCAAGTTCACTTCTAGCACTTCTCTGCGAGTTCATAATACCTTTAGTGGAAGGCAGGGCTGCAACCAGACCTTGTGGCCCTGCTGAGGTAACAGGACTAGAACTGATTTGTGACAGTTGTTCCAGCAGGAGTTAGTTACATTTACGGCCATCAGACAGCTTCTCTGAAAATAACATGCACTAAAACAAACCCTGAAATTGATATTTAGACATAATATAACTTCATTGCTAGTCAATATTAATGCAAATGTTCAGTCCTCTGCTACCAGTTCCTACTGTTGTCAAAGGCTTTAAGGAAGCCAATTCAGTGTTGCAAATTCAGATATTATTTAGGGAAACATATTCTGAGGACTCAGCTATCGGTAAGAATTCCTGACGAGCTGAAGTTTCCTGCTCTTCTGCCTATTACAGTTTCTGGGATAAATATTTAGGAGAGGTACTGCACTCAGAGGAGCCACTTGGTATCTTATCAGGCTGTAAAAGTTCCACCCCGTGATGTAAAGCAGTGTCAGTCTGAACGCTGGCTACGTGGGGAAGAGAAGGGCTAAAACCAGGGGAAAACGAGCCGGGATTGCCTGATCCCTGCTTAGGGAAAGCATGTGATTTCTTATAACCATCCCAGCAGAACAAGCTGGTTACAAACCATAAAGCTGAAGCAGTTTTGTCTTCACTCGTCAAACTCTCTGTTTTTTAGGTTTATATTAGCATAGCAACAATAAATCCAGCCAGTTAGAGGATTCATCAAACTTGAGACAAAGGTGTTGGACTGATGCTCTGTTGCTGGTTTTAACTCTATCCCAGCTGGAGCTCAGTCAGGGCAAAGTGTGAGTCAGGAAAGCCTGAGCAGAAAAAACTAATTTTTTATTCAAAGCTGGGCAGGCAAGAGGGAGAGGGAGAAATGGCACCAGCTTCCAGTCACTTGTGCTGGTTTTTAAAAAATGTTTTCATTCAAAGGCTGTTTTTTCTGCTTCCCAGCTGAGCTGTGGGACACAGGGCTGCCCAGGCCCTGCAGTTTTCTGTGTATGATCCAGTGAATTTCAGTTTGGCTTTAATTTGTAATTGAGTCACCATATACATATTGTTTTTATGCATATGCACCATATGCACATTACATATTGTAATAGTATTTTTTAGCAAAGAGATTGAGAAAGAGATATAAGAAAAATCTTAGATACTGCTGGGCTTTTTTCTCAAGCACTTGAGCCCCAGAGTAAAGTCCAGCCTCAAAGCTTCAAGATCTTATTCCTGTCTCAGCAAACATGGATGGTGAAACACCTTGGGATGGCAAACCCAGGGGGTGAGGAGGTGAAGCAGTGGATGGCAAAACCAGGGGGTGAGGAGGTGAAGCAGTGAGCTGTGTAGTGCTGGGTTACACCTGGGACACAGATCCCCAAATCTCTGATGAGGTCTGTGGGGATTCCCTGGCCATGATTTCTGAGGAGCGGAGAAGGGAAATGAAAAGTCAATTTGCAGGGAGAGATCTTGGGATCTGGACTTATTTCTGATTTTCATCCAATGACTGCTATATGTAACAGTCCAGGCAGCAGAACCTGTGATGACAGTGATAAACGCAGCCATTGAGACTAATTTGCTTTATTGTCCCTATTTCAGTGTCCTGAAGGTGGACATGTATATCCAGATGACTGAGTGCTCTAAGATCATCTGCTTCACAAGTCCTAAGGCCATCTGCATTTACATATGTATGTAAATAGAAAAAAAATAGTGTCAGCCTGCAAGCTTAATGGTTATTTCATGTTATAATACTATCATGCATCCTAAACTGTCTATAGCTGAGAGAAGTCTCAGATTTCCTACTTTGTTTTGACACAATGTTATAAATTTTGAGCTGTGCAAACCAGAGGCATGTCTTTATGTCTTTATATGTATTGAGTAATGAATTGAAAATTTTTTAAAAATTGCTTCTTCAGCATTTATAAGGAAAAAAAATGCAATTTTAAAATATGCAGTTCATAACTTCTAATGCATGTGCCACCCTAAGACCTCTTGAGAAATAACTAGAGCACACAAACCTGCTGGAAAAAAAAGTGAATTCCCCTGTGCTTCAGTATGGAGCTAAAGTTTTAATCTCCTTTGGAGGTCTTGCAATAAGCAGTGCAAACACAAGTAATCTCTAGAATATGCATTGTTTATTCCAGAAGAGCCATTTAGTTCCATTATGTCATTGCTTGCAAGAAGAAAAAGGGAAACTAAAATCTATCATCTTGACCTAGGCAAGTTTAATAGCCCAGGACTTCAACATCATGAGCTCAGCACCTAACAGTGGCCAGGACCTGACAGCAGCAAATGGGGGAACTTCTCAACAGGCTTCTTGTGCCAGTGATGAAGAAGACAAGCCATTTGGGCCTGTCTGTGTGTGGTAGGAGAGGTCAGATGTCTGTACCTGGGGGAGGTAGATGCTGTGACTGGGAGCTCTACTACATGTGCAGGGCCCCTTCTGAGGGGGCACCCCTTCTGTGGGGCTGGGGCTGACTGAGGCCTTCAGGGAGACGCTCTGGGAACAAAGCTAGGGATGGGCTGCCTCATCAGAACCAGGTGTGCTGCTGATTCAGCTTCCTCCTGCTTTGAGAAACCTGCAAACAAAACCAGCTTGGGATCTCTCTGCCCAAGTCCCAGTGAACTGCAAGGTAGAAGCAGAGTGAATTAGAGCCAAGAACAAGGTCCCACATCAGTGAAGGTCTGCCAGTGGAGATGGTGGAGCTGAGATGCATCAGCAGCTGGGAGGATTTATCAATATAATGGACGTGGAGTCCTCCAAGGATAGTGAAATGAGGATGGTGCAGACAAAGAGCAACAATAGGGGAGAAGGGGCAAGCCCCTTCAGAGGGGTGGAAACACCCTGCAAACTTCCCTGAGGAAGGACAAAGCCCATGTCTTTAAGCAGAGGAGCTCTGCTTCTGAGGCAATATGGGAGATGTTTTTAGATATCTCATCTGAGCTCCTGGTGGTCTGTTATCTGCTTCCCCAGACAGATTAAATAACCTAACTGAGAAAGTTAGGAAGTCAAAACTGAATATCAGGTTCTGGGAACAGGGATGATTCAGGTAAGATTTTCATCATCTGAAGCACAGGAATCCATGGGCCACTCAGGAAGTCATATTCCTGGTCAGGAGACCAAGGTTGCACTAGTGGTGTAGCTTCTTTCACCCTGGCCATCAAGGATTACTATGGTGAACTGCCAGACACATCTGTTTACATTTTTGTTTTCTGAAGAGTCAGATTCGTGCTTTGTTCCTATCCACATGCCTACATAGCTCACCCTTGCCTTACCCCCTTTACCATGATTCTCTCCTTTTGGATGACTGCTCACAAAACGTGTCCCTCTGATCTTCTTGGTTTGTGCATTTTGTCCAAGTTCCTTCTCCCTGATAACACAGCTTGCACCATTGTGTGTTATACCTTATTAGTATTATAAAATACAGTATCTCAATGTGGACAAGGGTCTAGATAGCAGAAAGGGCAAGGCTACCAAAATAGAGAGAGAGGTGTAAAAAGAAGGCCTGAAGAACATCTTAAATGAAAGTAATATAGGGGCCCTGTAACTATATTTTCAAGATTATGAGAACCACATAGATTTGGCTGAATAATTTGAGACTGAATGGCAAAGCGTTTCAGAAACCTGCCAGGAAAAAAAGTGAAATGTTGATGGGGATTAATGTATTTATTTTGAAGTCCAGAGTACAGGAGACGTGGGTGATGTAAGTGCCTGGTAATTTTACAATGATGGGAGTCCACAGTCCTTGCAAAGGGAAAAAAAATGACAATGGACTTAAAAAAAAAAGCCAATTTAAATATAAAAATAATTGTTGATAAGAAGGATTTCATAGAAAACAAGTCAAAGAATAGCATAAGCAGAAATGACTAAGTCTCTATGTAAATGAAACGAAGGGTATAATATGTCCCAAGGCAGAAGTAGTATTAGGAAGGATAGTAAGAATAAATCATTCTGTTAAATAAGAGCTTTTCACCTTAAAGGTCCTCTTCACTCACAAAAGAAGCACAAAGACAGCCATAAGTAGGTTACTAAAGGTGAGTATATAGCATAGGTAAATACAGACAAAATCAGAATTATGGAAGTGCAACTACCAATGCAATGAAGATGACATGAAAATAATACTTTATAGGTGCATTGGTAAGAGTCATGTTGCTTGGGAAATGTTGTTTGTAAGAGCCTGTCCTCAGCAGCACTGGGGAGTCTCGCCTGGGAGAATGTGGGGCGCAGCTCATCAGCAAAGGCGGAGAGGGACAGCAATGTCCAGAGGACAACAGTGTGAATGAGCAGATGTCTGGCAGTGCCACAGTGGATTACCTATGGAGATTAGGAGTGGCCATTATTTGGCTTTTTTACAATCAGGGAGGTTACAGGTATAGCTGATTCTGCCTCAGGAGAAGTAAAGGAACTAGATTACTAGACACTTGAGTTTCTTTTAAGCATTTTTTTTCCGTGCTTCTTTCCCCCCCGCTGTTGCTAGCTCATTTTGAAAGTTATTGATGAAATTGTGAAATTATCATGCTTTGTTTCATAGGAGCAACATTTTCTAAACAAAGGGGAAGGGAAAGAAGCTGAGGTCAAGGAGGTCATGTTAGTTCTGGAAATGACAGAGGTTTGTGGAGAGACATAGGGTGAATTGAAACAAGGAGTAAAAGTAAAAAGACAAAAAAGAAAAAAGTGAAAATGGAGAAAGGGAGAAATGACAGAGCTGATAAATAGGAAGAGTGAAAAGGATGTGACTAATAATATGAGAAGAGTTGTTTCTGGAAAAACTGAGTCGTTTAACAATGATTCACAAAATAAACACCTGGACGTTTGCCTTCTTTTCATCAGATTTACTCAGAAAAACAGCTGTCTGAAGGCACCAGTCTCACTGCTGAGTTTCTTCTTGTGATTTTATCTGTGGCATTGTGTTATGACTGTTGTAAAGCCTTAAGTACTTCTGGACTTTGTAATGTATTTGACATGGGAGATTTTTTTTTCTCTGTGTGGTTACAACATATAAGCAGTTGCTCGTGGCTGGGAAATTATTTCAGCCAGAGATAGACACTAAGGATGAGCAGGCTCTTCCATTCGCTTTCAAAAATATGGGCATTAAATTAAGCGTATTAGGTACCTTAAGTATATATTTCAAGCACGCCATTGCACTTCCTAATAACTGGACTTCCAAGCAGAGACTCTAGCATTTGAATGACAAACTCCTAACTTGCTCATGAGGTTTTGACTTCTCACATCATGACTTGCATTATTCTGCACTTGTCATGTATAGCTGGACTAAAAAATGACATTAGGGATTTTTTTTATGTGAATATGTTATTGCAGTATGAATTCTGTCTGTTTTGACATTTATACTTCAGGCTGAAGGTACTTCTAATTCATATCCAACTAGTACACAATTAATCTGCATGTAAGTCACCTAAAGTCAACATATTTCTAAGGCAGTTCAATTGCCTCCCCTTATTATATTTATTTTGAAACCATTAACAATGAGTTCTAATGTTTTAATGGAAACTGTTGGTTTTGAGCTGTACTCTAAAGATAACTAACTGCTAGCAGACGGTTTTGAGAAAGTCTGAATCATTCTGAGTGCATGAGCAAACAGGGAACAGTTGTGTTTGAAAGCACAGTCTGGAGGTGTTTTCTTGGAGAATAAATGGTAATTGCAAGGGAAAAGTGTGATCTGAAGCACAAACAGAAATCTCACCTTTTTCCAGAACTGGATTCTAAGCACTTCTTTCTTTAGATGCAAAAACCAATGCACTGCACAAATAGTTTAACAATGCTCAAGAGCAATCTAACATACTGAGGAAATTGAAAGTAGAATTTAGAACCTGGATTAAAAGTAACATTTTTTGAGAGAATAAAATAAGCCTGCTCAAAATTTCTGAAAGAAACATGGTGAGTTAGCAGAAAGCATAATATTTTAAGGGTTATGATTTTTTAAAATCTTTTTCCCAAATACAATTTGTTTATTATTTACTTTGCTGTAGTCCTTTATAGTCTCAGTGATTTCAGAGGTTATCAGGGACTGGTTCCCTTGAAGGGTCAAAAACCAAAACAGACAGGAAAGAATCATAGAATCATTCAGGTTGGAAAAGACCCTTGGGATCATCGAGTCCATCCATCAACCCCACTCTACAAGCTTCACCCATTCAGGGATGGTGACAAGAAGACACAGGAGGTAAAGGAATCATTACATCCATTATGAAGTGAGCGTCTGGAAATGAGTAAATAGGGTCATTTGCTCACAGCTACCTGAAGTAAATCTGTTGCAGAACTCAGGCAGAATTTGAACTTTCTGAGTTGACGCCTGATGAGTTATTCTCATACTGGGTCCTTCCCGTGCACAAACCTGCTGTGAAAACAAGCCACCTTTATGTCCAAATCATTGTCTTCTGAGGGGGAATTATCCCTGTGACTAGGCAAGTAGCAAACGTCATCTCCATCCAGGGCCCATGTCTTCTCCTTCCCACATCCTCTCCTACAGAAAGCCGTGTGGCTCCAACCTGTGCCTTGCATGTTCATTTCTTGCAGACCCACTGAAAAAACTGAATTCAGGAAGAAAACTCTGAAGGACATAAAAATATAGAGGATTGTAAATTGTCTTGGTGCTACATTGCTTGCTTACACGGTTGCCATTTCATACCACACCTAGTCATTAAGAATCAATAATTCTCCATGCTGTTAATGTTTGAGCTGCTGAACCTCTAGGGCGAGTCTGAGGAACTATAAACTGTGTGTAGAAGCAAGGACAGACACTACCAACCTGCACAAAGCCGATTCCCACAGCTGAAAGAAAGGGGCATTTTTAGAGGAAAACAAACTTCTCATGTTACAGGTAAGGGACGATCTAACTCCCATTTCATGGAAAGATTTTAAAAGCAGAATTAAGGGGTTTTCTGATGACTTTTCTGGAAGCGTCAGGAACTCAGCTGCCTTTGTAAAATGGATGACTGCTGTGCTAAAGCTTAGTATGGTTTGTATTTGATTCGGATCAATTTTCTCTGTTTTCTCTTTACTGAATTTGAACATCTGAAATCAATCATTTAAAGAAAATCAACATTTTTTTTTCATGTAATAAAATACTTGTGATTGTTACTGATCTTTAACCTCCTGGTATATTCTTTGTTCTCTGAATGTTTATTATTGAAAGTTACTGTGATATTTGTACTATGGTTATCACAGAGATTTCTGTTCATGCAGGGAAACTATAAAGGATTATTAAGGATATAGCACTGAGATGAAACTAAGAAATTAAGGGGAAAATATGGCTCTAGTCCTCAGCCAGATCTCAGGCTGCTTTTAGTTAAGCTAATCCTATTCTAATCCTGAAACTGTCTATTATTGAAAACTTTTGTCTGAATTCATATATACAGAAACTCTATTCTGAGTGACAGAGGAGTATGTACTTTGGGGATTTGGTCCTTGGCAGTGTGATGTTTCATGAGACTCTATAGCAGCTTCCAATAAAAAATGAATGGTCAAGGACTGATCAAGCCACTCATCCTGGCCTTGCAAATGGCACTGCAAATGGCATGACATTAGGAAATTATATTTATATTTGAAGAGAAGGCAACAGCAAAGGCTGCTATCATGTGAACTTGTAACCTACAAAATGGCTGTATTTCCACTGCTGCGTTTTGTGGTTGCATCTGGACAAAGAGCTTGGCTGAGACACAGCACAGTCACACAGCCACATGAAGGAGTACATTTTCTGTTTGTTATGCTAGGGCTAGACCTGTCCCTTCCTTAAACTTTCTCCTCACTGTAGTAGGTCTTGCTCCTTCTCTTTTCCCTGAATCCACACCACGGTACACTCAGACCACCCCACACCCTTTTTCCTCTCTTCTTGCCAGTGTGCCCCCAGTAGTTTTAGCTCCCTGGTTTCCCTCCGCTGCTGGCTGGCCACATGGGCAGATGAAGCCACGCAGGTGGCAGCTGGACACACACAGTAGCCTTACCCTCGGGTAAGGCATGCCTTTGGGTCCTATGTCCCACCTGCCATCCCAAATTAGTACGGAATTAGTTTTTTGAAGTTCCAGTCCTGCTATTAGGTGTGGCTGAAACTGGCTGATGTGTTCAGAAGAGAACAGGAGGAGGGGAGGGGAGAGGCTGTTGGACAGGAAAAGGACCTGGACAAACTTCTGTTGATGATCTAACTGAAATATCAGCAATGGTCTTGGTTCAAAGTGCCTTCCCAGGAGGTTCATAGTGTCTCCTCTACCTCTCTGTCTTCCCTGTGTCAGGCTCCAGCTCCTCTGGCTTCACACAGGGCAGCGAGAAGGGCACCATTGTCAGGCAGCTACAGTGAGTTCAATTTCAGTACTCATTTCCTGGCACATTTAATAATTTTCCTGCTCACCTCTGCTTTCAAAGGGGAGCCATTTTATTTTCTTTCAGTACCCTCACAGCTAGCTCCAGCATAGGGAGGGCAATCAGTAATTTCAAAGAGTGTAATTCCATACACAGTAAGACCCTGCTCAGAATGGGATTTGCGAAATGGGACGTCCTGCAATGTCCTCAAATGAGCATGGGAGAGAACAGCAGCGTCGGCAGCGGATTTTATATTTACAGGTTCCCTTTTTGGTCAACCATTGAAAGAAAAAAGTAGGAAAAAAAGGCTATGATGGGAATCCCACGCAGGAAGGCATCTGGATGGAGCTGTACCTCCACATTTTCTTCTCTTTGGAAGCCTCCATGGGATAGAGCTGTGGTGGCTGACGGATTTCTGTAGGTATTAGCCACATAACTTGGAGCACCACTGAAGGTGGCAACACTGTACGCCTGCTTCACCTCTCTTCAGAACTGGCCCATAGTTTTTGTTAAAATCTAGAAGTAATAAGAAATCAGGATTTCAGTTTTGAAGAACCCATCTAGTTTCCAGGAGCTTGTAACACAAATCATGGCAGTGTGTGCTCAGCAGTTTTTTGAAATTCAAGGCAGGCAGTCCTTACAGAATCATAGAATAGTTTGGGTTGGAAAGGACCTTTAAAGATCATCTAGTCCAATATCCCTGCAATGAGCAGGAACATCTTCAACTAGATCAGATTGCTCAGAGCCCTATCCAACATAATTTGGGTTGTTTCCAGGCACGGGACATCTACCACCTCTCTGGGCAGCCTGTTTTACCACCCTCTTTCTATAAAATTTCTTCCCTCTTTTAGTTTAAAGCCATTACCCCTTGACCTATTGCAACAGGCCCTGGTAAAAAAAATTGTCAGCATCTTTCCTGTAGGCCCCTTTTAGGTACTGGAAGGCTGCTGTAAGGTCTCCCCAGAACCGTATCTTCTCCAGGCTGAGCAGCTCCAACTCTTCCAGCCTGTCCTCAGAGAAGAGGTGTTCCCAGCCCTCTGACTTCCTTAGATTTGGAAATATCATTTCCAGTAGCCATGTTGCTTTCAAGGATTGCAGACACCTCCAGCTTTCTCTGTCTCGGCAAGCTGCACTGACCAGTTGTTTTTTTGGGACCAGAAGGCAGAGACCTCAGCGTGGTCCGTGAAAGACTTTCATCTCCTTGTGGTTATAGTGTTTCCTGCGAACGTGTTGTTGCCCTTAGTAAAGCAGAAATGAGAACGGGGCCTGCAAAAGGTCTTGCGTGAATGTAGAATCATGGTAACAGAGAGGTTAAAAGGCTTAAAGTTTTGTGCTAGTTTCAAGTTCTGACAGCTGTTTGAGGCTCTCAGTGTGTGGTACCTCCTGCACTACTGGGGCCAGACCTGACGGGCTGTCCTTCCCAGTCAGCCTGGGGATGCCAGTGGTCTCGCTCACATGGACTGAGCTGTGCCTGGTCCTTTAGAGCTCACTTCTCTGCTGCTTTCTCCCTACAGCTTCAGGAAGGCTTAGCTGTATCCCTTATTCACAAATAGATTGGCCCAACGCTACAGGGTTAAAGTGGCTATCACCTCTTCTTTGCAGGAGCTGAAGAAAAGCATATTCCAGTATGTTTAAGCTGTGTGGACTTCAATTTCTGCTTCTCATTCACTTGGTGAGTTATGGCTTTTCTTTCGTTTATCTGGGAGCAAATGGCAAAGGTTGCCTGCAAGGTTCTGAGATCTAACCCACAGGGCGTCCCAGTCTGCAGATCTGGCCATCACCAGTGCTGGCAGGGCGGCTGTAACACTGGGTGTGGGAGAGCGCCCCTGACACCTGGGTGACCCCACGGCCAAAAGTTAAGAAGACCAGCAAATCATTAAGAAAAAAAACTTAAAAAGCCCAAGAGACACCAATGTATCTATTTTGCCTCTATTACTTCCTCCTTAGATATTAATTTTTCCAGTAAGTGGATTTCATGCTGGAAAAGATTTTAAAATATTGCCACAAATTACAGACAATGAAGACAGCTGAATCATGTGTTCTGTATTATAATCCATACATGTGCTGACATATTAAATACATTCTAAGACATATAATAGCGCATAGTTTAAACCATGCGTATTAATTATTTGTCCTCATTATTCCATCTATATGAATCCTTTTTCAGAGGACTTCCTGGAACTGAAATGTATTCATTATGCTATTTATGGATCTATTAAATTCAATAGATTTGCTGATGTTTGCAAAGGCTACAGCGTGTCGTCTGTTTTACAACTGAAATTAACAGAAAAGATTTAAAAAATTAATAAAATCCAAATCTATTAATAAATGCCTCAGAATATGGAGAACCTCTGGGGCAGAACTGATGTACAGTAGTGAGCACCTCCTTTTTCCTTCCCATTTCAAACACTGCTGCCTGTGGCACTGCTGACTGCAGGCAATCATAGCCATCTTCAAAAGGGATGCCAGACGGATATGGGCCAAGGAGAAAACCCTATTTCCCTTTTAGGGCCCTGAGTAGTGATTCATGTTGTAGACATACGTTTGGAAATATTTATGGTCCATATAAAGTAATTTTAATTGACAGGAAGAGATATCTCTGACTTGCTTCACAGCCTGCCCTTTGAACCTGTTGAGTTTTATAGCGTCAGCCTTTGTTCCTCCATGGTGAGGAACATGACCAGGAAAAAACCCTCCATAAAATGGCTCTAGGAAAAACTTCCAGGAGCCACACTGTGCCCACCAGTGTGATGTAGGAACAGCTGCAGCAGGTCAGATGCGGGATCCTGCTATCTTGTCCCTGGCGGAGGCCAGCAGTCAGCACTTTGCAAAAATAATAAAGGGTAACTATAAAGTACTCTTTCCTGGTATGTGTACCTGATACATGGCTTTTTTGGGATACTTTTCTACTGTCACTAGCATTCACTAGCGTCCCTCCCCCTCCTTTCCCAGTTCTCACAAAATTTTAGTTTTCCTGCTTGCAAACAGAGTCACAAACCCTTGCAGGTGAAGAGGGTAGGATCTCTGGCTACTATTCGTCAGAATCTGGCGTTATTCAAACACCATTTTTGACACACACACACAGAGCAGCACTTTAGGGTAAATTGTGCTGAGCTTAGCTGTGTTTCATAGCCAGAATTAAGTTTTCCCTTGGTAATATGGAAGCTGTGCTTTTCCATGAGAGGCCGAACAGCTGTCCCAGCAGCAACAGGACAAATCCAGGGGAAAAGTCATGGATCAGAGAACATGCATTCCCAGAGCCTGACTCCATGGGGTGATGGACAGTGCAGCAGTGGCACTCTGAATCTGTAAAGCAGAACGAAGTAATTTTTATGTGAGAAGAAAGTGAGTTTTCCCATGCAGGAAAGTGATAGAGCCCTAGTTCTGGCAGGCAGCTGCTCGGCATGGCCAAGAGAGTGACAGGGAGAGAAGGGTTGATGTTTAAGGCAGTTTGGTCTTGCCTTTGAAGAAACAGGTTGATTATCTGCACCACAGGCTGAATTATCTTGTGTGCAAGGGCTGCTCTATGAGGCTGGTTTTGGCTTTGTTTTGTTGGTTTCTTTTTGTTTGAAAGCAAGAACATCCTGGGAACAGTAAGGCAGAAATATCTGGCACTCTGTGGGCAATAGGGAAGGAGTGGTTATGAAACTCATATAAAATTTTCCAGAAAAAACACTATGGGAAAACATTGCCTGCCAGGAGGAAGAAAGCAGAGGCTGAGACTTAAACAGCATTTTTGCCATGAGGTAGAAGCCAGAGATCGACAGGATATGTTTGCTCTGGCTGCCATTTAGACTCACATGCAACTGATGCGAATACACAGGGTCTGAGTGGCTTGCCCAGATCACCGGTGTGCTGTGGATGGTGGGAAAGGGGACCTGGGGAGATCCACCCTTTTCTCTTACAGAAAAGCTTTGGATTTACTGAGGAAATTGCAAGGGGTGCAGCCCCAGTTCCTCCCCATCTCCAGGAGTGTCACTCGGTCTCCCAACACGTGTGGCCATAGGACTGTGCAGCTACTGGATAGGATGTGGCTGGTGCTGCTAGGGATGCAGAAGTGATCCAGAAATGCTATTATTTCCTCTTGTTCTGCATCCACCCTCAGCTCTTTCGTGCTCCTGTTTGCTCCCTCAGCTGCTTCCCTCTACCCTCTCTCTCACACAGGCTATGTGCCAGGACTTGGATGACCTGCATGTAAGTGGGCCTCTGAAGGACATGAATTTCTCTATTCCAGAAGGAGGGGGGATGCGCTTCATTTACCAGGTAATCAAGGCTCTCTAGGTTCCATTCTGGTCAAAAACCTCATCATTTGAACACACTGATGTCACAAGCAGTGTTGTCTTCTGTGCTGGTGGGAAGAACAGAGCCATGAGAGGATCTGAAATTAACTTTGACTTCCTCTATCTGAGAATTCAAGACTCTACATGCAGAAAGCAGGACACAACCCCTTCTCTCAAACACATTTTCAGAGGCTATCCTAAGACAGAGATTAATAAAATCAGCATTCCTAGAGAATAGGTTTCCATGTAACTTGTGTCATTGTTTTTCTTCTGCTCTGAGGTTTTCTTCTCAAAGCGATAACCACAGAAGGACAAATCCAGCTCTCAGGCAAATGGAGGATGCATGTCATTCTTTTTCCATTCCTGTGCTCAGACAAAGCCCTGTCCTAAGCAGACATTTGCTTTGGAAAGAAACCACAGTTGGGATTTCCTGCAGCATCCAGGAAATAATGTGAAAACTTCTCTGTTGAGGATCAGAAAAGTGTAGATTTGTTTAAGCAGACTTTTGGAATATCATTCCTGCAGCCAAGTACACTATTGACATTAGATTTTAAAAGACACAAAAGCATGAAATTATTTAGATTATGGTGCAAATGCTGAAAAAGAGGTGATTTTTCCTCTGTTTTTTCCCCATTCTAGTTCACATCTGAGCCACCTGCTGTGAGTTTTAGATTGACTGGTGAAACAGATGGAATAATTGGCATTGTACCGAAGACAGGTATCCTGTATCTCAATGGGTCTCTGGACCGGGAGGAAAAAATAATGCACAGACTGCAGGTAAAAACTCAATGAAAAATAGAAAGTGAAGGTTATTCATATTCACCCTTTTTGAGTAAACCTGAAGTTAATGGAAAACTGTTGGAATTTAAAATTCTTTCTTTTGTTTATGCTTACAGTTAGCTTTTTCATTTTTGATACTGAGCTTTGCTGAAAGATGCACATTTTTATAGTTCTGAAAGGCTTTGCACAAAAAAATCCTCATTAGCACAGGAAGGTTATGACGAGAAAACAAAAATTACTCTGATGCCAACACCAATCCTTTAATATGACGAGGACACTTGACTGGAAGTGAAATTTGGCCCCATGAAAGAGTTTCTCTTGTTATCCCTGCAGACTGATAGGATGAATTCCATGGCTGGAATGGGAAAATAAACAATTGTAATCTATTTAAGAAGATTATAATCTATTTAGTGAGAAATGGTCTGAATAAATGATACTTACACACAGGGGCATAGATCTAACCTCTGTTGGATAACAGCAGAAAGCTGCTAGGCAGATGTTGGAAGCTATTAGAGGCAAGAGTACTGTGTGCTTGTCCTGCTATTGTACTCCTTTCATATGGACCTCATAGTAAACACTGCTGGGAGTGGGACTGTGGGTAGGTGAACTTTTGGACTCAGTATACCTTGTGCCTTTATTTGTCAAAAATGGCATTATCTTCTTCTGAGGTACTAACAACTGAGGAGATGATTGTGGGAGGATCAATATCTGAGAGGAAGTGATGGTGTTTTGGCTAGCCTTAGCTATCTTTCTATAGTCTAGCACTTCAGGTTAATGGTTTCACGTTCTCAGCTCTAAAACACACTTTGACAATTTTCTAGTCCCAGAAGTTATTAACCCTAAACAGGGGAAAGAGGAAGTGATGACAGAACTGAAAAAAAAAATAATACTTGGTTAAGCATAAATAATTGAAATTCTACCTATTATGTGCAAGCAACATAAAATCAGACAGTCGTAATATATACTTGGTGCTTTAAAGTCAAAGAAGGCTGGAAAGTAAGAAGTCATGTTGTTTGGAACAAAAATGTAGTCACAACTTAGAGTTAAGTTTTCTTTGCAAATCCTTAGATCAGCCTATTTTTCTGGCTGATATTTACAACGGCACACTTGAGTCTGCTATAGCATATTTATAGACTTCAAGAACTATAAAGCCATACTATATCACGTTCTCGTTATTCTCCAGAAAGTACCTATTTTGGTTTAAAGCAAAGCATGAAGTCTAAGCTGGGTGAGAACACAATCAATCTGTTGAGATTGGAAGTTGGAAGTGAGAAATTGCCCTCTAGAAAGTGTCATCAGAAGCAGGAGTAGGTTATGTTGATTCATTGACATTATATATTGCGGTGAACTATTGTCAGTGAGCTTCCATGGTAAATTTGTCCTTGTAGACGGAGCCACCCAGTGATGGCTCTCACCAGATTTATGTCACAATAAGAATGACGTGTCATTTGATATCCTGATGTTCATTTATGTCTTCTATTTTATCTACATGAAAATATTTCTTTGCTGTTCCTTCTTTTTCCAAATCAAGGTGGAAAGTGTGGATGAAAAGGGAGACACAGTGAAAGGTCCATGCGCTGTTACAATATATGTGGAGGATATCAATGACAACCCACCAGAATTTGACCAGCCAAAGTACAATGCAGTAGTGAGGCAGAACTCCCGTCCAGGTAATTCTCATCATAAAATATTACAGTTAATAGGAATCTAGGTAGATTAAACAAGATAATGTGGGGGCTATACTTCAACAAGTTGAAAAAAGATCAGTTTTCTTTCCCACAGGATTGTACAAAATAAGGATGCAAGCATGTACAATATGAAGAAAGGACAGAGAAGTGACCACTATGTAGTGTAAAGGAATGAATCTAATCAGAAATATTTCATAGTACTTGTTGCTTTGCAAGTATCACTTAAGAGGCAAAAATTCCCATTCTCTTCATTACATTGAAAAAAACCCTATGCTAGAAAGAGCTTAAAGTTTAAAAGTTGCCAATGACTGTAGAGAAAAAGAATGCTAATATGTAAGTCTTTGCACACCACTGAAATAAAATGCCAGTGTAAATATAGGGTATGCATTTACTCTGACTTATGCTTCCCAAAATATGGGCTGAACCTTAGTGTTTAGGAAAGAGTCTTAAATGATGGATTACAGTGATCCAGTCCAGATATCAGGAAAATATCAAAGAGCAGTTCGAGACCCACATCTTGGAAATGAAACAAAGGACTTGGCCAGCTGTTATCAACGTGGTGCTGAGCTCACGAAAAAACTTTTGCTTAAAAATATGCATATGAAGTTCCATGGGGTCAGAAAGCCATTCCACAATATTTTATCTTATTCCTCAACTGCATCCAAATCAAAAAGATTTTTAATTTTGCATTGGTGATCAAAATTCACCTATGTTGTCACGCTTTTTCATATTTTTTTCACTGTATGATTGTTCTTTTAATTATAACTGTGTTGCAGCTGTAGGGCATTTTTCTCAAGGTGCTTTGGGTTGAACTGATTTGTATAAGGACTGTAAAGTGGCCTTAAAGAGAGATATCAGTGAGCTACATTCCAGGTGCAGGCACTGTTGGATAGTAGATAGCTCTCTGATTTAGTTGTGTCACCTTCTTTGTCAACTGATATTCCCACCTATTGTGATCCTACTACACAGGCCTGGTAGAGAGGGACCTGTGAGATGGTACACAGGCAACGTAACCTCCACACACAAGCATGGCTTACCATGAGAGATGCATGATGAAACAACGTTAGCTCCCCATAAGCTGTCTTCCCAGCTTGAGAGTTCTGCTGGGGTGGACTATGTTTTGAGGTTTCAGTCTCCTCTCACCACTATTTCTTCTCTGATCTGAACAGGCAAGCCCTTCATGCGTGTCCATGCCACTGACCGTGATGATCCTACAACTCCCCATGCACAGCTGATATATAGCATTCTCCATCATTTTCCCAACCCTTATTCAGAAATGCTTTTCCAGATTGATAGTGTAACTGGAGAAATCTCACCGAGTAGGATGGGTATGTAAAAAGATTCTTGTTTGTCAAAAAGCAAGTGTGAGTTCCTGGGTATGCATAGGAACAAAACAACACCGATCTGATGCTAAATTCTGAATAAATGTAGCCAGTGGGACACACTCCACCGAGGCCCTGGATCTAAAAGTATCTTGAAAAGAGAAGTAGATTGTCTGACCCTCAGGGCTATGCTGAATATCCCAAGATATTCTTGGGATTAATTTTCTTCCTTGAAATCTAGAGAACTAAAAGCAGTAAAATGAAAAATTCAGAGAAAACTCAACCTGCCATCTGACCTCACCTAAATGGCAATGATTTAAATCCCCTGTCTCTTCTGCTGGGCTGAAAAATTGCCTAAATGGAGTCAGGGCTGTTCAGTCACACATGTGCATAACATGAGAGAGCAGCACAGAGATCTTACATGACTGCATCCACCTGATGCTGTGCTGCATCTTTCAGAGAAGCCAGAGGAAGCATCTTTGGCACAATGGCTCATATAAAGAATGATTCTGGAACAGATGAAGCAGCATGATGAATGTAGGAGGCAATGGGCAGATGAGCCATTTCCACAGCCTCTACTTTATTTCATTTGGATCTTTTCTCTGTCTCTAGGCTCTTACTACTTAGATCCTCTAAAGCAGGACAACTTCACACTTGTTGTCACCGTGAAGGACATGGCAGGGATGACAACAAATGCTTTCACCAGCAGTGCTGATGTGATCATCATTGTAAAGGAGAGCCTGTGGAAAGCTCCCCCTACCATCCACATCCAAGAAAACTCAACCCAGGTCCATCCTGTCAACATCAGCCAGGTAGGACCCTTGGCCATGTTCCCTGTGCCTCTTCTTGGTGCCATAGTGTAATTTTCTCCCAGCTAACTGTGAAGGTGTCCCCACTGCATTCAATACCAGGCTCTTCAGAAGGACTTTGGCACCTCCTGGTTATTTTTCATATGGTGTCCTTTGGAAATGATCTTTGGTGCAGGTTTTGTTAACTTATTGTTAGTATGAACATTAATGGTTTGAAGGTGACTGAGATACAATCAATACAAACATAAGAGTGACTGGACTTTGCCCTTCAGTTTGGAGAGGCTGGCAGCACCACCTGTGTGTGAGAATAACCCATGGATGCAGGAAAGGTTTGGATATTTTTGTACAGTATAATGTTTGGAAGAAAAAGAGTGCTTTATTTGGCACAGTATGAAAGATAAAGCTCTTGAGACACATCAAAGGGAGCTCCCAGACAGACATGTGGCAGTTGGGTGCCTCTGTGAAGGTGCTGCTCTTCTCTCACAGTGGGTTTCTTTGAGCACTTACACCTCCGCTCCAACACCAACAGGCCCTCCAGGCTCTGGGCAAACCAGGAGTCAACCTGTTGTTATGGTTAGGTTGCTTTAAGATTAGCTTATTCCATCCACAGAAGAGCCTGGCAGGGGACAAGATCCACTGTAATCCCACTATGGGCAGTACCCTGCACTCAGGGACATCTGCTGTAACCAGTTTTGTGTGATGGAGTACACCTGCTACATCAAAAGTACCTAGTTAGGATGAAATGCCCTCCTCCAGCATCCTGCATTCCCACGGTATTCCTCTTTTCACAGTGCAAACATGAAATATTTTGCTGATAACTGCAGGCCAATAGTGATGTATACGAATCAGTAAATATTAACTAATTAACTAAGCCAGCAGCCTTTCAGAAATGTTTGACTTCAAAAAATGCCTCAGCACTGACGCCCCAAATGCTATCATCCCTTGGACGTAGCAGGATTCCTTGGACACTGTTTGCAAGAGTAACTGACTCGGTGATATTCCCGCTGGCCTCCTGACAGGCTGAGGAAGTCCAGAGTGAAAACAGGCGGAAGAAAAAACACGCAACGGTGTTCCCATTCTGGGGTCGCTTGTATATAAATTTCACATGGCAACCATTGACATGTGGATTTTGCCTAGGGGAAAATGAAATGCAGTTGCCCCTATATAGTATAAAACATAAACATTAATGCTGACTCCTTCATTTATTTGGCACTATGTTTACTGCATTTCATTTTAAACCTGAAACACCCCATTAAAGATCACAGACTTTGATGCGTGTAAAGAGCATTCACACACACACATCCAGATGAGTACCGGACATTTATTTTTGTTATTCCACACCTCTGAATTAGATAAACCAAAACAACAGTTAGGAATAGACAGTGTAAGGAGGCGGAACAGATTGGAGTCAAGGCATTCCAATATGTATAATGCTTTCTTTTCCTATATCACCATTTAGTTCTACATCCCCAAACCCTTCCATAAGAAGATAAGTGTGTAGCCCATCTGGACAGCTGGAAAAACTGAGGTAAAATGGCTTCACCACAACAATTCAGAGAGCAGAGGTGAATTATCAGTCTGGTTCTCTGCAGCTTGTCCCAAGAGCCTGCCAAATAACTGTTTTCTGGTTTAGGAAGCTAACAGGAATGCAATCTTTTCCGTTTGTGGTCCAGAAATGATCCCTGTTAAATCTCAGTCTACACTTCTGACTTCCTATGCTGCCTTTTAAAAATGTTTTTAGGTGCAGTCAAATGAGCAAGGTGTAATTTATGGCATTTTTGAAAAAGAAAAGCCGTCCAGGTTGCCATTTTCCATTGATCAGAATGGGATTATTTATGTGACGGAACCGTTGGACAGGGAAGAAAAGGATACTGTAAGTAAACACATAAAATCTCACTGATAGGAGAGACCATAGAAGGAAGATGATTATTGATGTGGGATTAAACATAAGAAAGTTCATTAGAAAGGATAGAGGGGGTAAAAAGAAATAAAAGCTTTTTTTTATTGTCATTTCTGTTTGGGAATGATTTGATAGATACTAAAGCACATTCATGTACTACACTACAAACAGGCTTCAGTTTGGTATCCTCCAACATTTCTCCATGGGTCTGGCAGTAGCAATCACTGCTCACAGTGTATGT
This sequence comes from Pedionomus torquatus, assembly GCA_013398155.1. Classification (NCBI taxonomy): domain Eukaryota; kingdom Metazoa; phylum Chordata; class Aves; order Charadriiformes; family Pedionomidae; genus Pedionomus; species Pedionomus torquatus. The sequence continues at coordinate 52,365 of VZRU01020556.1, read as the reverse complement.
ATAATGTACAACATGGACAACATTTCCAACATACACTGAGGATTCTTGGTGCACGAGCAAGAGGCAGGCCTTGGCATTTGTGAAGGGCCAGAGATTTGGATGATCCAGAACTAATCCAGATCCCAGGGGTCTCAAGGATCTCTCCACACCAGGAGCAGAGGTTAAGTTGCAGTTGCAACTGTGAAGTTACCCTGAAATTTCCCATTGCATGGTCTTTTAGACAGAAAACCTTCTGCCCCCTTTTGTTCTTGAAGGAAATTTGGGCACAGAATAGGCCAAAAATCGGATATCCTGGAGGAATCATGTCTCTGTATGTGACAGATGAAGTTACAGTGAGACATCCCTACTTTCCTTAAGCTTTTGTGAAAGCAATTTCACAGTGCAATGAAGTATTTAGGACTTTTATTGTTTTGATAACTCAGATCTCAGGCACTAAGGAGTGATGGAAGAGTTCTGAATAAAACAGATTGAAAATACTGAACTAACATATGAGGGGATATTTCATTTGCATGGAGTGGTCCCATTGTTTCACATTTAAATGCATAATACTGTCACAGTGGAAGTTAAACACATCTAATCTCAATATTCTTATTGCAGTATGTTTTCTATGTGCTCACAAAAGATAGCACGGGAGAACTGGTGGACAAGCCCCTGCAGATTCAAGTTATTGTGGAAGATATTAATGACAATCCGCCTGTGTGCCAGCAGGCCCTCACTGTAATTGAAGTTCAAGAAAATGAAAGCGGAGGTAAGAAAACAGCTTCTACTAATTTATACACATCACTCTAGTCCTGTTATTGTTTCCAGCTGGGTGCAACTAAAGCTAGAAATTCTGATCTCAAAGAGTAAAATGTAGCTCTTGTAGGGAAGTGTTTTCCTGTGCAAATAAACCTGTCGTTTTCACTTCAGTAGTCCATGTGGAAAGGATTTCAGTAACCCAAGAAGACACACATAAGGCACCTACTTAAAAAAAAGTGTTCCATTTAAAAATATAAAATCATGTTTTCCCACAACCACAGTTTTGGGCAACTGTTTAGAATGTAAAAAGAAAAGCACCCCTTTTGTCACTAATGTAAGAAATACTGGTCTAAAAGTGTCATGATCCCATTTTTCCTTATCCAGATACTCCTCTAGCATACTGCCTTTGACTTCAATGGACCATTATTGGAATCCATCCCTAAGTCTTCACATCAGTTGTTTGATTTCAAGGCTAAAGTCTCTGCTGTTACAGCCACTTTGAATCAAAACACATAGCCCGGTCCTTTCAGACTCCCCGAGGCCCAAAACAGCTGGTTGGGATGCTAAGGAAAAAACTCCCATTGCAGTGTTTTCCATGAAGTTTCATTTATGTTGGCCCCTTTTGCATTGATATCACTGTTGTCAGTGTGTACTTTTGTGGAGGAACAGGACCACTGCATTATCTGACTGACTCCAGTCTCTCCTCTGCTACAGGAAGTAGTATTGGCACTGTGGATGCCACCGACATGGATAAGAAGGACACCCTTAACTCTCGTGTGCAGTTCAAAATTGAAAGTCAGGTTCCTGAAGTTCCTGCAAGTAATCTGTTCTTTATTCAGCAAGAGACTGGGGTTTTGCAGTTAACCGGCACTTCATTGAGCAAGACCATTGCATCCAACTATTCCTTGAAGGTGCTGGCAACAGATGGAAGTACGTAATGCCTGCTGTTATACAGCGTATATTGGAATAATTTTGCTCGTGCTGGCATCCCCAGTGCTTAGCATCCAAGGGACGAGAGGAGACCTAGAGGATGCAGCAGCAGCACTGGGAGCTGGCTTGCTCTGGCTTTGTACTGCTTTGTTCTTGAGATGCAGAGAGGTTAGTCCTGATTCATAATGCTTGTATGGAAGGAAAGCAGCTCTAGGGCAGGGCATGGATAAACTAGGAAGCTTGTTAGCAAGTACTCCAATAAGAGATTTCCTTAGAGAATCCAGATATATTTTAAAAGATTAAGAGTTGAAAAGATTAAGATGCAAGTTCCCAGGAGTTATTCGTGGTTTATCAAATGGAAAAGAAATCAATCTCCATGCTAAAGCTCAAAGCTTTGTACTGCAGTCCTTACAGTCAGGCAAAACCTGTGCATGGAAGACCTGGCGTGTAAAGAAAGAAGTGTGACATGTCTGTAAATGAAATTATATGACTTAGATGATATGAAAACCTAGCGGGGGGAGAAGCTGGTGATTGATTTTGGATGCTTGTTTCAATCCCATCCATTGAGTTTTGTTTAAAATATTCCTTAACTTTCAGTTCACGAAGCATGTCAATAAAACTCTAAAACCTAGTGCACTACCATACAGGGTATGCTTTCAAAATCACAACCCTCCATTGCTCAGGTACTGCTTAGATTTACATAGATCTGAAGTTTAAGTCTGGCTGTAATGAAAATGAGGGTGCTGCCTGATGGCTCACCAAGTGGACATGGTAGCATAACAATCTGGGGCTTACTTTTGGACATGTAAGAGTGATGTTGAGAAAGCTAACACAATCCATAGCTATCATCATCCTGGTAAAGGGATATAGTTAGAAAAAGTGAGGGAAATGAAGTGAAACAGGCTGAAGAAATTGGGAAGGTGAATAGTAATATAGAAAGTTAGATTCTCTCTGACTACAAGTGCTTTTGCAAAAGTAGAGGATTTGCTTGGATTGGGTGATTTGGCACCATTCACTTTTGCTCATAGCGAACCCTTTTGAAGGAAGGTTATTTTCAGCCAAAGGGTTGCCATGATGTTATTTGTTCTCTTTCCATGCAGCATTCCAAACAATCTGTGACGTGCAAGTACATGTCATCGACATCAATGATCAGATTCCCATCTTTGAAAAATCAGATGTGAGTATTTTTACCACTGTTCTTGATGTCCCAATCACTTTTGACAAATGTTTGAGTTTATGCTCAATGTCTATAGAAAGTCAGCAGGAAACCAATCATTTACAGAACAAGTAATAGAGCAATCCACTAGTGAAAATAAAGGCAAGGTGCATATAAGGTCTGCATATAAGGTGCAAAGCCTGCATATAAGGTCTAGTTAGACAGTAGACAGTGGGACTGACTCGGTTAATTCTGAAATGTAAGGTAATTTGCTCAATGGAAAACTATGTGTACAGAAATGGGATGATTCTACTAAGGCAATTTGTTCCAGAAATGTAAGTTCCGGAGGGAAAGGAGGAAGGAAAGGATTTAAAATTAATTAAAGTAGCTAAATGGAAAAAAAGCTAACATCTCTCAATTTTTCTTCCAAACACAGTATTAATGTATCCAGAAAAGGTGGAGATGAATGGAAATCAATGGCTTTATTTTCTTTAACCAGAAATAGTGGTCCAGTTATCCATGCCCCAAATGCATACCTGCTGGCACTTCATTCAGGAGTGGGTGTCAGGCTCTTGTCTCTTCCCCTGCTGGAGGTGCTGGCATCTGGCACAGAGATCTTCCATTACTTCTGTCAGCTGGCCCAAGCCTCCTTCAGGCACTGCAGTGGATGGAGTGTCTATATATAGGTGTCTATAAGCTCCCACTGTACTTATAGGCAATGTAGGTGGTGGTGCTCAGGAGACCTGTCTAGGTTCTCTTAGGGAGGTTGTGTTGGTTTTTGGACTTCGGACTTTTGGACAATGCTGACTGCATTGCCCAGCTCTTTGTTGACAATGAGAGTTCAGACACATGCAGACTGTGTGCCTCCATAGCAAGCTGTCAGCTTTCTCACCTCAAGATCTCAGTTCAGGACCTGATCTCAAGATGGGACTGCTGGGTCAGAGAACACGTCACACAGCGTAGATGGAGCTGGGCTGCTAATGTAGCAATGGCCTGTGGTGCATGAAACAATTAAATATTTGACAGTCAGTAGCTAGGATGCTCACTGAGACCTAGAGGCTGTCCCTACTGCTCTGACCATTGCACATATGTGAAGTAATTTCAACGGAGGAGGTAAAGGCTCCTCCAGAACAACTGGTACCACTGCTGTACTGGTAGCTTACCCACTGACAAAGATCACATCACTCTTGATAAATGTGAGGCTACAAAAGGGGGAAATAGCAACATTGGAGAATGTCTAGTGCCCATCTTGCACCTCTGGATTCCTCTGGGTAGCTCACCTGTACTGCTGCAAGACACTTCACTTTTGTACATGTCTCTGACCTGTTTGTGCTGTGAAATGCGCTCACCGCTTCCCTCCCTCACATGGCTGCTGTGGGCTGGAATATATTCATGTTCATGGCCTGTGAGTTGCTTGTAGCACTCCAATTTATATCTGCAGATGATGCCAGCATGTCATGTTTCGACAATCTCTCTCTCTTCAGTATGGCAACGTGACTGTTGAAGAAAATATCGCAGTAGGAACAGTCATATTAGAAATTCAAGCTACTGATGGAGATGAGCCTGCCACAGGAAGCTCCCACATCATTTACCAAGTGAAGGAAGGAGATCCAAACAACATATTCTTCATAGAGACAGATCCTGAAACAAACCGAGGGTTCCTCAGAATTAACAAGGTGAATACATGGGTTTATTATATATATACTTATCTATAAAAATATATTTGGCATAAAAATAATCTAGACCAGTGATGATTTGCAGAGGGATTGTTTGGCTGGTGGTGGGGTGAGGACACCCTAAGTATGGCACGGACTGCAGGAGGCTTGGGCCGAAGTTCTGTGTTTGTGCAGCGCTCGGCCACACCCACCCTCCTGTCTTTGCTGTCCCGTACTTACCCACCACCATCAGCAGGTCCATCTGCTGGCTCTGCTGATGGCCAGCTCCAGCAGAGCAGGCTCTGGCTGGTGAAGTAGGTTGTTATGCATCATAAAGGAAAAAAATGTCTTTATTTGCGTGATTTTTCAGCAGAGTTTCTGGGAAGGAGAAAGCCAGCTAAAGGCTTCCATGGGCTGTGGTCATGGCGGTGGACTGTCATAGAGAAGAGCCTCCTCCCTGTAGGTGTTCTGGGCCGTTGTTAGCTTTTGCAATGGGAGATGCAAGTGAGACCAGCATGTCTCAATGTCAGGATGGACAGTCTGTTTGTTTCTGCTGAGGCAAACTTTAACTGTGACAAAACCAAGGTCAGCATGTGCTGCAGCAGGTGATACATCCCACGTGTTGAATGCTGGAGACAGGAATATAAGGAACATTTTCTGCTGCATCCATGAATTTCAATAGCAAAAAGTGCTCTCATTTTGAAATGAGTCTTCTCAAAGATGCTTGAACTAGAAATCCAGAAAACCCATCATTCATTTTTACAAGGAGTAACATGCTGTTTGCATCCAGTTCACCTGCTGCTGGTTAGGCCAAGGGCAGGCAGATGCAGCATTTGGTGGATCATCTTCAGGCTCAAGCTCAGCATCATTTTTTTCCCAAGGAGGCAATTATGAGAAATTCGGCGGTGTAACAACCCTCACATGACTTTTGTCACCCAGAGGTCACCCGAAGCCTTCTTGTACAGAGCTATAAATACTATTGCTGTAAACAGGATATAGTTATTAAACTTAGTCAGGCAGGTGGCAACATTATTAGGAAATGCAGTTGCTGAGAAGGCCTGCAAACAGGCATATGGTTTCATTTAAACTTGGTTGTTCCCAGTGTTGTTTTGCTCTTGACAGCTTTTTCTTATTTTGACTGTATCTGGGATGCAATCTCCTCCTTGAGAAAAGGGGACTTTGTGGTTTACCATGGGAGCTCCTCATGGCAGTGGGGCAGTTACTTAAACCACCTATTTTTTTCTAATTTATCCAGGCTCTTGATTTTGAAGCAGCTCCAGTGTACAACCTGGTGATCAACGCCACAAACCCTGAACCGCTGGTGCCAAGGGTGCAGTACAACTCAAGCTCCCTTACCTCGTTTACAGTCTTTGTAACAAATGTGGATGAGCCACCTGTTTTCCACAAGACAATTTACAACATAGAAGTGTCTGAAGATGTTCCCTTCAATACCCTGGTTGTGACAGTGGAGGCCTATGATCCTGAAGGAGATACTATACGGTAAAAAAAAAGTGACCATGATTTATTTATTCAATTTAGAATTTAGAATTTTTTTCTAAAAGAGGTACAAGGATAACATGCCCAATATTTGGCCTGCAGGGAAAGACTCTTTTACAAAAGTCTCATCTCATAATAGAAGGTGGATATGTGGTGGGGTGGCAGCTAGTGACCCACCTGCAGCAGACTACTGGGGAATGCTTTTCTAACCAACTTTCTCTCTGTACTGTGGTAAACATCACCCAGAAGGGCCCTTGAACCAGGAAACTAAAGGGGAAGAAGGCCAGGGAATGTCTCCCGGAAAAAGGTGGAGCTGGTCTGAGAGTAACAGGGTTTACATATCCATAATGGCTTTGACGAATGAAGCATATAGTGTATACTCCTAGGAACCAGTGGGGCAGTAGCTGCTTTTCATGGCACACTGGAAACAGCACAGGACTTTTTCTCCACCAAAACTCCACAACCTGCAGTGAAGCTCAAGTCCATAATTGACAATTAATTCATGTTCTTTTCCAACTGCCAAAGATAATATGCCTGATTCCACTGCAGATGCAAAGCTCTGTGCGAGATAGCTCCTATGTTTGTGGGTGGGATGCAAAACATCAACTGGGTTCATTCAGTAGCCATGTTGTATGGTCAAGCATGTTGAGTCCCTGCCGGCTCATGGATCTATGCACAGGCTGTGTTGCATGGTGTAAATGTACCTTACACAGTAGAGTCAGATGATAGAAGAATTACTTGTGATTCTTGCATCACTGTTCCCAGCTGGGATGCTGAACAGACCAACCCAAACCAACCAGTCCCTGAAATTTAACTAAAATTCATCACAACACCAAGCAGTTAATGGAGTTGCAGAATATGTCTGTGAGGCCTTCTGTGGATTTTTATTCCCAGAGGTTTCTCATCTGGCTTTCTACTTTCCCCTAACTTTTGGGAACTTAGAATGTTTGGCCTTCTGTCAAACTGGTTTGAAAGTGAGCCACATAGTCCAGAAGCTCTGGGACATGATGACAGAGATGGATGACAGGAATTCATGTTTACATAAACCACATTTCTGCTAAAAAATAGGTTAAAGGACATAAAATAAAAAGTATTAAAAGTAAAAGATGCACAAGTGTGTCAGCATGCTGTTTTTTATGCAAGGGGTACTGAATAAACAAGTGTTGAATGAGAAGGTCAGATCACATCTACTCAAGCAAATGCCTGTGCTTTAGCTGGGTCATATGTTCATGGTTAAATTCGTATAAGTAAATACCCAGCAACCTTGGTGAATGTTTTTAGAACAATTAAATAAAGGCAATTATGGGGTGAGTTTTAAAGCACTCTGTTCCAAGGCTGCCCCAATGGTGACTACCGGCTGCTCCAGACTGGCAGCAGATGACCACTGTTGTGCACTTCGGGGTCATGGACCCTCACTTGTCCAAAACAGGATGCTTGGCTGCACTATTCTCTCTGCCGCCCAGCCTTTGGCTTGTGCTTGATCAAAACCAAGGCACAGGAGATGTGCTGGGAAGAGAGGGACATGGGGTTAGGATAGAGCACACTTTTGGACCAAAAGCTCAGGAATATCCCAGGTTTCCCAGTTAGGAGGAAGATGAAGTTGCAGTACACAGGCTGGTGGAGAGGTAGCACTCCCATGGTTCAACTCTCATGCTTTTTTCTCAATGACTTTGACCTCCTTTCCTCTGCCTGTCTCTCCTGGTTGGCTGTAGTACTGAGACTATTCCAAAAAATGTCTCTGAGTACAATTGTAATCAAGCCACTTGCTTAAAATCAATAAATAAGTATTTGCTTTGTCAGCATTTTTTCCTGATTTTGAATAGTGTATGTGACCTGTTCTTCTTTCTTTCCAAAGATACTCCTTAGAAGGTGACGTGAGGAAATGGCTGAAGGTTGATTCAGCCACTGGGCAGATATACACCATTTCCAGTTTGGATCGAGAACAGCAAGAAAAGTACACAGTTGAAGTTGTTGCATCAGAACTAAGTAAGTGATAAAACAACTACACATACACACAGAGGAAACTCCTGCCTTTGCTGATTTATGAATTACAATACTTCCTATAACTTAATCCATGAAGTACAGGAAAATGTGCTGCATCCTTAGAAGTATATATTTCTTAAGAACTTATCACTTTAAAATGAAATCTAAATGTTGTAGATAATGAGGATTAAAACAGTTTTCATGAAATTAGCTACCATATGTTGTTATATTCATTTGAACCATGTGGCATATAGAGAAGATTAGAATTTCTTTTGTGCTTTCAGTATCAACATTTTCTGCCACGTTTTTTCCTCTATAGCTATAAAGATTTTAGTCTTTCCTGTAAGTATATTTAGGCTTTCTAAAGACATACCTGGAGAGTAACTTGCAACATTGTACAGAGTTTCATTTCATGATGAATAAAACTAATACACCAGTTAGTCTGAAATACACTAAGGCTCCTAGTTACAGCCATTAGAATCTTCAGGTAGTCCACCTGAGGAGATTTCAGTACATTATTTACATTGAATAGGGGTTAAAAACTCTGGACTATATCTGATTGAATGAGGTATAAATCTAGGTTTTCTTTATTAAATACAGATAAAAAATAATGATGTCCACTGTTTGGGGAGATAAAGGTAAAGATGTAGCTCATGTATGTCAGGAAAAAAGACTCCTTCCTCAAGCACCAAGATGGATTGGGGCTGTTTCTACAGGAACAGGCTGGAGAAATGACAGGGCTCTGAAAGCAGTTCTTGGGCCCCTTGAATTGGCTCCAAGGCAGAATATTGACTTCCATTTCCTATTTAGAGAAGAGAGATGGGAAACTGAAGGAGCTTCATGCTTAAATCAGTGCTCCAGAGAGCACTGGTCACCTTGCATGTGACTCCTTATCAGCTGTGATGGATGTGACTGCGTATGTAATGGTCTGTTTACCTCCTTTCACTTGCTAGTGTTCTGTAGTTAGAAAGAGTTGGGGTTAAATAATCTATACTTTTTAAAAAGTGATGGCAGCTGCCACGAATCCCTCAGGACCTCCTGAGACCTTGCCCCTGCAACCTGCAGACAGAATACTACCTCCCACTGCCTGTCTGATGGTGCACCTATACAAAAGCTGCAAATGCAACATGTAAGACCAAGATGTGTAACTTTGCATTCTGTTAAACTCTACAGATAATGCAGCTCAGAAATCCAAAGCAACCGTGGTACTACACTTACGTGATGTGAATGACAACCCTCCAAGGCTAGTTATGGATTCTCCGCCTTTTTTCTGCCACCCAGTCGCTGGAGGAGAGAAAGCTTTGATTCAGGCTACTGATGATGATGAACAGGGATTTTACCCAAAGTTTACTTTTTCTCTTGTGGATGATATGAATACAAAAGATAATTGGAAAATCTCAAAAGTCAATGGTAAGTTAATCAATATGGGATATGATGGTATATAATCATCATATATATGGGACTCTCTAAGTACTCTTGGAAATATAAAGAAACATCAAATTCCTTTTCATTCCTGCTATTGCATATCCAGTATCCCACATAGAAAAAAAAATCATGTTTTTGAGAAGCTAAACACATTTTTGCATGTATTTATTTGAACATCTAAGTCACTAACTATTTTTTAAAAAGATGACATCTAGTATGTTGCAAGCTAAAATTTCACTAGTATTTACAAGAGAATAAACATGTAATAAAATGTACTGGGTGCTTAAATGAACACAAATCATAGAATCATAAAATCATAGAATGGTTAGAGTTGGAAGGGACCTTGAAGATCATCGAGTTCCAACCCCCCTGCCATGGGCAGGGACACCTCCCACAAGACCAGGTTGCTCAAAGCCCCATCCAGCCTGGCCTTAAATACTTCCAGGGATGGGGCATCCACAACTTCTCTGGGCAACCTGTCCCAGTGCCTCACCGCCCTCACAGGAAAGATTTTTTTTCCTAATATCCAATCTAAATCTCTCCTCTTCCAGTTTAAAACCATTACCCCTTGTCCTATCACTACACTTCCTGACAAAGAGTCCCTCTCCTGCTCTCCTGTAGGCTCCCTTCAGATACTGGAAGGCTGCTAGAAGGTCTCCCCGGAGCCTTCTCTTTTCCAGGCTGAACAGCCCCAGCTCTCTCAGCCTGTCCTCATAGGAGAGGTGCTCCATCNGGTCCCTCTGGATGGCATCCCTTCCCTCCAGCGTGTCGACTGCACCACCAAGCTTGGTGTCATCAGCAAACTTGCTGTGGGTGCATTCAATCCCACTGTCCATGTCTCCAACAAAGATATTAAATAGCACAGGTGCCAGTACTGACCCTTGTGGGACACCACTCATCACTGCCTGCCGCTTGAACATTGAGCCATTGACCACAACCCTTTGAGGGCGGCCATCCAACCAGTTCCTTATCCACTGAGTGATCCATCTATCAAACCCGTGACTTTCCAATTTGGAGACTAGGATGTCATGTGGGACAGTGTCGAATGCTTTGCATAAGTCCAGGAAGATGACATCCGTTGCCCTGCCTTTGTCCACCAAGTTTGTGGCAGTATCATAGAAGGCCATCAAATTTGTCAGGCAGCTTCACTTCAGCTAAAGAAACAGAGCAGTTTCCAAACTATCTATTTCTGACAATTCATGTGCAAAGGGAAGCCATGCCTCACAAACCAACTGGAGTTCTTTGAAGGGGATCGGTAAGCACATGAATAAGTGCTTGGGCGATAGGGTCCATCTGAATTCGTAAAAGCCATTTAATGAAGTGTTGTACTAAAGAAAGTTGGGTTGCCACAATGTGGAAAGGAAAGGTTTTGAAATAATAAATAATAACTTGAAGTTCAGGAGAGTTGGAGTAAATGGTCAGCTCTTGCAGCGAAGAGAGTTCATGTGTGATTTTCCAAAGGGTTTTTTCCTAGGACCTGTGTAGTTCAAGAAATATGCACCTGCAATGAGGAGAAGGCAAAGTTTACTCATTATACAAAGTTATTTGAGTAGGAACCAAATGTGAAGAATTGCAGAACATCTTTGCAAGACTGAGTTGGATGAACAATAAAATGACAGATTCAAATGAACCTTGGACTCCCAAATCCACACTTGAAATCATGATAAATGAGTGGCCATGATGAGTCAGAAGTGAGATCTGTAAGCAGTTCCATGACAATGTGAGATCAGATTATCAGTAGTGTTCAGAAATATTGAATTGAATATTGGGAATTACTAGGAAGGAACAGGAGAAGAAATAAGAGAATGTCATTATGGCTTTGTATACAACCAGGGTTTGTTCAAAACTTGAACTCCAGTCTCTCGGTCTCCACAAAGGTGCAGTAGAACTGGAAACAGGTTCAGGTATGGAGACAAGGATTATCAGCGCTATGGAGTAGCCTGATATAAGGAAGTCACTATCCTTTAGCTTGGGAGAGTGTAGGGAAAAAATACAGTAGAGGTCTGTGAAATCATGAATGCTATGGTCAGGGTGGCCAGAGGGTCATCACTTGCGCTCTCTTCCAGTACACAAACCTGTGAGCCTCGAATTAAGTTTATGGGAGTTATTTCCAGTGCAGATAGAAAGAGGAGAGAGTTTACTGTGGAACTTGTGGCTACAGGATGTTGTATGTAGAACGTTTCTCCAAATTCAAAGCAAGAAATTACATCTTAGTCAAGAAGTCCCTGAGCTGAAAACAGTTGAAGGCTGTGAGAGCATGAGGAAAAAATAAAATAAATGCTTGCTTTTTTATTGTAATCTTCACTGATTCTAGCAAAAAGATACTGACATTCATAGACCTTTGGTTTGATCTCAATGGCTGTCATAGTCTTACTTTTGCAAGTTTTAAAGAGTATTATATGCAACAGTGTAAGTGTGCTAGAAAGATGGTCTGTCCTAACTAACTTATCTTGGGAACAGCTTTAGTTGGTTTTGTCTTCTATGAGTATGAAGGGATATTCTTGGTTTAGATGTGATGCTATGAGTGTAACACCACCCATGATCAGATTTGACCTGCTGTAGAAATCAGGAAGGAAATTCTCTGATTGTATTATGCTGAAGGCCAGACTAGGCATTCAAGGTGGTGCTTTTTGACATAATGTCTGCAAAGGGGTAAACTGGAACTACCGTCATATGCAAAGAAGCCTTAAAAACAAGCGTTTGGAGCTGGTATGAATGTTGAGCTAAATTTCTTTCTTGTGCTGACATGAATAACCCATTTCCTACTTACAGGTAGTTATGCTTACCTCTCTCCGAAACACGGTAACTTTGAAATGAAGGCGTATAATGTTCCAGTAATAATTAAGGACAATGGAAATCCACCTTTGGAAAACACAGTGAATCTTGAAGGTATACTATAAACAGAACTATTAATTTCAAGACAACAGTTACATTTATGAATAATCAAATTGGACCAGTGAACTTCATATTAACCTCAAAGTTACTTCTTTTTTGTAGTAAACGTCTGCAAATGTTCAAGTGAAAACTCGTGTTTCATAGACATAGACCGTCAGCACTCCTGGCCAAGCACTGGCCAGGCAATTGGGATTCTTATTGCGGTCCTCCTCATCATAGGTAGGTCACTTTTTCTTGGTTAATATGAAGCCAAGTCTCCAAGACTTGATGGTGCTGCTGTATTTCTGACTCTGAGTCATCTGTTGGGTGAAGAGATGCCGTGAATTTTGCAGAATCAGCAAAAGAGAGAAATCTCCTGATTGTGTAACATGATTTCTGCAAAATTCTAAATTTTTGGTCATAGGATTAGCTTTCTTTGGCCTGTGCTTCTGCATTCATGTACAATGGCACAGAAAGCAATTATGACAGAAGAAAACACTGCACCTGTAGGGTATTGTCACTTCATTGTTACCTAGTGCCTTTTTCCTGTCAGGGAAGGGATTGGAGCCTCACCTTTGGGTTCCAGATAACAGTGAAAATAGTGAAGCATCCAGCAATGTCATGCTTACAATGTCTGTACCCACAGCTTACAATTATGATTTTATTCACCTGTTTCAGCTTTGTAGCTTTCCATTTTTCATATAGAGAATTACTTTGAGTTGTGGGAAACTGGCATTCACATGAGCAAAATAGTTATATTGTGAAGTGGTAGTGAACCAGGGCAGGGCACTGACCACCTCTCTAGGAAGCCTGTTCCAGTGTTTAGCCACTCTCTTGGTAAATAAATGCTTCCCAATGTCCAGTCTAAACCTCCCCTGGTTCAGGCGTGAATCATTCCCACACATCCTACTCCTGGATTCCAGGGAGAAGAGATGAGCACCTCCCTCTCCATGTCCCCTTCTCAGGAAGCTGTAGAGAGCAGTGAGGTCACACCCCCACCCCCCCACCCCTTTTCTCCAAACAAGACAAACCCAAAGTCCTTAGCGGATGAGACGGTCTGTGATTAAACTAAATCTCTCAGGTGGATTTAACTGGGATCAGAGTTGGGCAAGGAAAAAACAATGAGAAGTATCTGAAGATGTTATGAAACCTGGGGAGTTTGCAGACATTGCATCTAGCCTTGAAGCTCAGAAGATACGACCATAAAACCATCCATCTCTTGGGTACCTGTCTGACACCAGAATTGATTCCTATATGAGCTAAGGTCTCTCTCAGACCTCAGTACCTTTTGTTCTAAGAGCAAGGATCCTGTGCAGTCTTACTTTCTTTAAAAGAAACACAGAGCACAGATGCTGGAAAAGAGAAGGTTCTGGAGAGACCTTATAGCAGTCTTTTAGTACTCAAAAACCTACAAAGAAGGTGGGGAGTGAGTCTTTATCAGGGAGTGTAGCAATAGGATGAGAAGTAATTGTTTTAAACTGAAAGAGGGGAGATTTTTTACCCTGGAAGTGTTCAAGGCCAGGCTGGATGGGGCTTTGAGCAACCTGGTCTAGTGAGAGGTGTCCCTGCCCATGGCAGGGGGGTTGGAACTAGATAATGTTTCAGGTCCCCTCCAACTCCAACCATTCTATGATTCTATGAGGACAAAATACAACAAAACAAAATATACACCCCAAACCATGGGGATGGGAGAAACTCTTTCATTAAGACAAGCTGTGTCACTCCTGGAAGGTATTTCTCCCAGTGAGAAAATGGTGGTAGAATAAATAAAATGTGACAGATAATAGACATGTTCCTTCATTAACTACTCGCATACCACAACTAAGAACATAAAATAAAAGCAACTACAGAACAGATATTTAGAGCAATGAATGGGGTAAGAAGAGTAGCTGAGCACTCCTGCTTACTTTAGTAAAGGAACAAAGAGATGTTGAAAGTGATAATCTAACACTGTTAAAGAGGAGATAAATTTACATACAATGTAACAAGGTTGTCATGATTTAAAAGACCAACCATATACACACACATATAATATGCATATTTGATATATATATACACACATATATGTATAAATGTATGTGAAGACGTCTAGACACCTTTGATTGGATATGACGTGTGATGAGAAATAGTATAGGCACTTCTAATCCAGCTCAGAAGAAAAATCTCAGTCATTCCCACCCATAGATGCACAAAACTCTGGGGTCCAACAGCTTTTCCTAACAGATATCAAGGACTTCCCAAAGACCAACTTTTCTGAAAGTAGTGTCAGCATTTCTGTGACAGAATTGTCATTCCATCAGGAAAAAAGCCCCAGGGACTACAGTTTAAGACAAACATTTGTTGATAAGTCACTGCTCAAAGGGAAGGGGGTGCTAAAAAGACACTTGTCATCTGGTCAGATCCTAGAGGAGAAATTCTTCTTTGGGGGAAGTCTCCTGAGCCTAGAGGCATCAGATCCTTAGCTGCTAGTCCAATACTGCATGGTCATTCCCCAAAGCCATTTTCTTCTGTTCAGGAGGTAAAGCAGCATGGATATTACAGTGCAGGTGTCAGATCCTTTGCAGAAATACCTTTTCAGAAAGTTTTCTCTTCCCTCTGCTGATGAGTGCTCTCTGTTTTTCAGGTTGCATTGTAGGAGGTGTGTTTCTTCACATGAAGTATAAACAGAAAAATGAAAAGAACAACCATCAGAAAGATGTGAAGGACAGGGCTGAACTCAATAAACTGACTGAATGACTGTTTCATCAGGAGAAAAAAAAAGTGCTCTTTGGGTTGGGAAGGAGTGAACTTTGTAGATCCCAAAGCCCAGAGTGTACTATCACAAACTGAGGATACATACATGCAAAAGCAGGCTCTCAGGGTTTTGTCCTCACTTTGTTGGCGATACTATTCAGTCACGAAACAAAAACTGTAAGTACATTTTAGCAGCAGCCAGTAATAAGAATATCAGCTTTGACTGATGGGACCAGCCTTCTTTGCTTGGCAGCTGAAGTAAATATGGAATTTCCAGAAGACTGCATCTTATCTAACATCCTTGGCTCTTTCCACCTCAATAAGTTATTGAATAGCAGAATGGGGAATAAAGTCTTGTGCTACATTTGAAGATATCCCATGAAGTTGCAGGAATCTCTCTGACTCTCAGCAAAGGAGCTCGCAAAATTATCGCGATCTGTAATCTGCCCTGGGTCATCAGGCTGGTGAATTTGGGCCTGCCAGTATTCACTAGCAATGCGACATTTCAGTTTTTCATTTTTGATATCCACTGAATTTAACCAGTTTGTGAAGCACCATGACCTTTCATTACAGTTTCTAAGTTAAATAATACATTATGAATCATGTGGAATTGAGTAATGTGTTGTTCTATCATACCGATGCAAATATTGTTCTTGCCCACTAAATATAAGAATAAAAATGTTCTTTGAAGGTTTTAGAGTCTGCTTATTTTATTAAAAAAAAAAAAAAAAAGAAAAAAAGAAAAAGAAGGGAGAGTACATGAGAGCAAACCACTGCTGCTTGGTTATCTACTGTATTTGACCATTACGTTTGTATAATACAGAATTAAAAATGCCTCTCAGGCGAGAGTGATACGTGTCCTGCTGACTCAAGATTCAATGATTGCTGGTGGCACTTGTATCTTGGTTTCAGTAAAATCCATTTGAGCCCAGGATAACACTCAGAGAAGGAAAGCCTTTCTCCTGACAGCATGCCTATAGAAGGGCATTTTTGGTGACAGTTTGATGGAGGCTTTTCTTTTAAGCTATAAATAAAAGCTGACAAATGTTGTGTTAAACTGAAAAGACAATATACTTCTGAAAGCACTGAAGAAAAGGTCATATGGAAAAGAGTATGTTTGTTTACGCGGGATTTTTTTAATAGCTTTTGCATGTAGCACAGAACTAGAAAGAAAAGAGCACTTTTTTGGTAGCATTGCATTATAATAGGTTTTCCTAGAATGCTGCCAGCAAAAACTTTGCTTTTGGGCTTCAGCAACAAACCCAAATGTTGTACTTCTTGGTGCAGCTTCCCCAGCTGTCGGAGCTCTGCTATTTGCTGTGGGGCTCATTGCTGGAATGTATTTATTTTATGATGGGAATGCAATCCATTATATTTGGAAAGTATGACATTCAGTTACGTCAGTGTGTCCAGGGATTGGGACTAGTATATTGTTTTATAATTAAAGGAGCCAAAGTTCAGGAGTTGTTGTACTTGTGTATACCAATACAGCTTTATCTGAACATGGGGAAAATGTGCAGAAGTTCCATTTTGTTTCATCTTCCTGACCTGTATTTCTGTTTGCTAATTTTACGCAAACACATCTCCTATTTTCAACAATTTCTTTTCTGGAAAAGAGTAAAAAAAAATATTGTCTCATTTACCTACACCCATGGGTGGTTTGATAGCAGGACCTTATCCCTTTCCTCAGCCTTCAGAGGCCCCTGAGCCACAATTTCTTGTGTTTCAGGGGGTAATTTACTGTGCCTTAGACCAGTAGGTGACAGAGCTCCTAGGACAAACAAAAAAGTCACCTCTGCTTGGGGCCTTGACCAGGTCTTCAGTCTTGAAGATATTTCTGTTGTGGTGTATTTGAGGTCAGCCCTCCTGTAGGTATTACTCTGTAAATGTGTGATAGGGGAAAACTGAATGAAACCAGTTTGGGGTGCTCCCTCTGTGGTGGCTGCCCTGCATGAGCATCTCCAGGGGCTGGGGAGGTTTTCCTTTGCTGCTGCAAGGATCCCCTGACAGCCCATAGCACAGCAGCACCCTGACCACCTCACTCCTTCCCCATCCCCCCCACCCGAAGTCCCCTGCACTGGAGGGATGTCTCATGTCCATGCTTGAATGGGTAATACCCAAGCAATGCAGTGGCTAGCTAACCTGTGGCTGAGGAACCAGGTGCTTCTTAGTACTTCTTGTACTCTGCTTTAGTCTCCCCCTACAACAAAACCCCAACCATTTCCAAGACTGCCACAAATATTCTTATTTTCTTCACCCTCCTCCTGCTTGCCTGCCTGCCAGGAATTCCCCTCCAGCCCTCAGGGGGTTTATTTAGCCCAGTCCTGCTTTGGCTCCTCCATCAGCCTCTTTTGGGAGCCAGACAAAAGCTCTCACCCAGCCTTAACCCTCCCTTGCAGCAGACTGTTGCCCCCGGCCTCCTTTCCAGAGGACAAATTCATTTTTCTTTGGGTCTCTGGAGAGGAAGAGAAGCAATAATTATTATTGTTCCTTCCCACCATGCTTCCCACCAGCCCCAGCTGCTTCTCAGATCCCTGCATAAGCATTAGATACCAGGTCATTTTGCCCTTGTACATTAGATTTTGCTCGGAATTCTAGTTTTAAAGAACAGGATCTTCTTTTTGAGGTCCTCAAATTCCTGACAATATCTGTTTGTTATTTCATCCTCCAAATTAGTTTCACTTCTTGGTAACAACTAACAACACACAAACTGGACTTTATATATAAAAGTGTAAAGATATAGATTGCACCAAACAAAGAATTTAGGATAAACCTCCAAAAGATATTTTTTTTTGACATTGACCACATATTTTTTTAGACAGCTTTGAAATATTGGCTTATGTTTGTTTTCTATGATTGAATAATAAGTATGGCATATCGGCATGATTTTCACACATACACAATTCACTATGAAGAAATTTGTAAGGTCTGCAAGCGTTAAAGCTGAATTAGTGCTTTAAATTCATGATACTTAAAAGACAATGATAGAGAAGTTGAAGCTGTCCTACTTCATATCCACAAGTTATTGTAACAACCTTATACATGGATAGCAGAAGGACAAATTTTGAAAACAGTGTTGATGGCTTTGGACTCCAGTTACAACCTTTCTGCCAAGAACAATATCATACAAGAAGTCCAGTGATGAAATCTGCTGAGAATATGTCCTCTGGCACTGTTCCCTTCCATGGCTCCTCCTCTAAGCACGCAACATCTCATTACAAGGTTCACAGAGAGCAAAAGATGTTTCAATGCTTTCTAATTCTTCTTTACAAGATTAGAGACTTATCAGGGGCTTGATTATCTCCAGAATTAATGGCATACATTAATTAAACTGTCATTATGTCTATTTTCCAACCCTTTTGTAAATACAAACTTTAAAAGTACGAACAAGATTTTTATCTGTGTTTATAGAACAAATGCCACAGAACAGCAGCTCTTGGGGGGGAAAAAAGTGTCCTTTATCCACGTTTTGAAGTAACATTCATCAGCTCCGCTCACACGATCACACACATGAGGCTGTATCCACCACACATAGCTACTGCTGGGGACACAGATAAGGCAGCTCCCAGTGACACAGCCATGGGTGGGGAGGGCTGGGTGTCAGCATTTTGGCTAGGACTGCAGTGCCAGTCAACTGGCTGGAGACACTGGCACCAGCAGAGGAACAGAATCCCTCCAGATGGAGTGGGACATCTGTAACTGGGGAGTGCAGGGAGAAGCTTGTCTTTGCCTGTAAGAACTGTGCTCTTGGGGTGGGCAAACACCACATGGAGGAGCACAGAGGGCAGGATTTCGAGGCTGACCTGTAGAAGGTCAGTTTTGGATACTCTCCTATTCCATCTGTATAACAGCTAATCCTAGATGCACCTCAATAGGTGTTTGAGAAGGCTTTACTTAAAAAACCAAATAAATGACAAAAAACACCCAAACACACCACATGTATTCCCAGTGTTATTTTCCATAGATTTGTCAGAACTAGGACCTGAAATTAGCTAATTTTTTGTGCAAACTAGAGCAAGGAACAACAGAATCTGTGGGATTACCACACTCTCTAGACACCAGATATGTGTGTCTGGTCTCTAAAGGTTATTTCAATAGCATTCACCCCTTCAGGGAAGTCCTCCTCCCCGTTGGCTGTCTTTGGGCCTTGATCAGGGGACCCAGAGATTTGCAGCTTAAACTACAGGACGAAGTCCTAGAGCTACAGGTTGCTGCAACAGCAGGGGAACATCCTCTATGGATGGAGCTTAGAGAAGGGAGGCACGATAGCCTGTGACCAAAAGGTTACAATGGTGTACATGAACATCCATTAGTGCAGTAAAATACCATGGAAGCGTTCAGAAAGAGGGACAGCATCATCATGTCAAGGATCCTAAGCCAGTAAAAACACCACAATTTTTTGGGTTGCGTATTCCAAAAGAAAAACAGAAGATTAAAAGCAAACCAACAGCAGATCTTTGAACTCATTGCTGAACAACATGTTCCTCCAGACAGCAGGAGATTGTACAGCACAAGGAGGTGAACTACTGGAGCCTGTTCTGTTTACAGCCTGGGCACCAGAGATAGGCAATGAGTACAGTTGCAAAAGGATATTATGCCACAGATGAACTCAAGGGGAAGAAGTGCCATGTGTTTGCAGCTGAGAAGATGACAACTATTTTTGCCATGAATTGCGTGCATACTTACATCTGATTCATCCAGTTATGATATCGATATCATAAGTGGCTTGACCTTACCATTTCTGAACCATTTCTTAAAACACATGTTAATGCTGAATATGGTCAAGAAATGTGTTTCCACCACCTCATCATCCAGTGCACTGCTCTTCAGGACCAGCATTTAACATGTAAGTCCTCTAGAGAAGTGTAGGTCTAGCACATCATTCCTAGGTCTCAGAACTGAGCAGGGAGAATAGAAGCTCCAGAGAAGCTGTGGATGCCCCATCCCTGGAAGTGTTTAAAGCCAGGCTGGATGGGGCTTTGAGCAACCTGGTCGAGTGGGAGGTGTCCCTGCCCATGGCAGGGGGGTTTGAACTAAATGATCTTTAAGATCCCTTCCAACTCTAACCATTCCATGATTCTATAAACTGGAAGCTAGAAACCAGGGGTGGGCTCTGTTGCAATAATCCTGCCAACAAGGTGAAGAGCTGGGGTTGACCTCCAGTTGCTAACAGTCAGCATAGGCACACCTTCTGTCATTTCTCAGAAGATCTGAAGGTTTCACACTCTAGTACATTTCCTACACTTGAATTATTTCTTTTGCTTTGCAAAGCTGAAGCAACACAGCAGCTGAGCCCACAGGACATCTCCTCAGGTGAGACTCATGGAGGGTTTATTGCATCCCTCTGCACAAAGCAGTGAGCTCACCTGTGCTGCTTGTCCCTGCCCAGCAAAGATTGAGGACTTGTCTGTCCTCAATCAGCAATGCAAGGCCATTGTGGGAAGACAGTGGAGGACCAGTAGTACCAGAGCAGAGCCAGCCAAGATTTACTAACTTGATCTACCTGAGTTAAAACTCAAGAAAACTGTCAAAACTGGTTGAGCAGACTAACAAAAGGTAGGAACTGACATAGCTGGTGCTGTGTTGCTTTTGCACATTCAAATCTAGACAGTGAAGGGTTACCAGAAGAGTGGGAGACCATCAGAGAGCAGAAGGAATAAGGCGGCAACATCGAACAAAACATACCAAAAAATGAGAGCAGAAATGTACTCTAGCCC
This sequence comes from Pedionomus torquatus, assembly GCA_013398155.1. NCBI lineage: Eukaryota > Metazoa > Chordata > Aves > Charadriiformes > Pedionomidae > Pedionomus > Pedionomus torquatus. Next base: position 31,657 of record VZRU01020556.1, on the reverse strand, counting down.
CAGCTGAAGACCTGCATGAGTGGCCATGTCTGAAGGCTGTGCAGCTCCTCTGAACCACCACTGTCTTTCCTACCTGGAAGGATGTCTGTGAATTTCAGGATGCACACACATCCTTCCATGTCTGGTGGCCACAGAAAGGTTAGAGGCAACAAGTGCCACTGGTTTCAGAAGCTGATGAATTTCCAGCTGCCACCTCTCAGGAACTCCTTTTGCTGGTGGCTGCTGCTGCCAGACCTGACTGAGAAGGCGCCTGTTTTTCTTTCATTTTTGGCCAACGTCTGAAAGGCTACAGATTTTTTTCTTGCCCTTTGGATAACTCTGTTGCTGTTAAAACCTGCTCTTATGAAACTTTTTCCATTTCCCCAGGAAATATTTTGTGTTAATATATTCTTATCCTTTCCTTATTGATTTTATCTGCAGTGCCTTTTGCCAAGTCTAATTTTTAGAACCTTACGTTTATTGTCTTAGGCCCAAGTCATTAAGTGTTTTGCTGAGCTTTTTTCCATGATGCACAGTGCACTTCTGTCAACTGAGGCACAGCTAAGAAAGGTTTGCTTTTTCCTTGGAAGTCAGGCTGTCAGTGTGGTCTAGCAGACAGAGTGAATGAATAAGAGACGGAGAATCTTCCTACATGCTTACATCAGGGGAACTGAAGCCAAGAAAAAACTGAATGATGCTTAATTAGTTAAGATAAGAAGGAAATAAGAAGGGGACACATGGGAAGCCTTAGTCAGTGACTATGTGCTCATGCTTCTGGCTATGTGGATTCAAGCATCAATAAACCATTTTGTACTGACAAGTCATTTAGTTATAAATATCTTATATTTTAGAAGTATCCTGGATGTTGGGCTTGTAGGTTTGTCACCTACTAATGTCTCTTAACTTCCCAGAGCTCTGTAACAGTGCAGGAGAGGATGACTTTGGAGACCCTGGGACTCTGAATGCCAAACTAGGGGATGTTACAATGCCCGCTTCCTGTGTCTTTTCTGCATTGGTCACTTGTTTGCTTTGCAGGCATCAGCCCACATCCTTGTATCATTTTTTAAGGCCTAGCTCCTGAAAGCTGTAAGCAGTCAAAAAAAAAAAAAAGAAATTAAAATGTAGATGTCTTCTCTGCCAGGTACATGCTTCATCTGCAAAAGTCAGGCATTTTAAGTCAGCTTCTGGAATTTCATCACCTGTGCAGAACTGTGGGCATCCTCTAAAGAGTCCTCACTGGGCTGCCCAATTACTTCACCGGGCTCAGGCAGATACTGCCTCCTGCTTACCTGCAGAGCTGAAGCTACCTTCCATGCTGTTTGCATGGATAACAGAGCAGCTATGACAGCACAGACAACTCTGTACCATCTAAGCAAACACCTGACATAAGCAGCAAGGAAAAGTGGGACCACAGTGGCCCAGGGTGGGGTGGCCACCCCAGCAGAGCACCTTGGACCAGTGAAGAGCCCTGTGTGGGGAAGCACTGGTGCTGGGGAGGGAGGGAGCTTGGCCAGAGCCACAGAGACACTAAATAACTCAGTGCATGCTGTGTAAAGGGTGTTCAGTTTGCAAGGATGTGGAAAGAGTTGTTTTCCCAGGGGCTCAGGGCGGCGTTATCACAGCAGAGCTGTGACGATAGCCACTTTCCCAGAATATTTGGAGTGAAAGATACCCTGGACATTTAAATATTATTGACACTAGCAATCTCCAGAGCCTGTTTGATTTGCAAGGGCCTATCACCCAGCCTCAGTCTGCCTTTGATGTGCATTCCTGCATACGCACAAAGCACATTCATTTCCTTTTGCAGTGTTTTCATTTGCTGCTAGGATGCCTCTTGGTCCCTCAGACGGGCCTGCGGCTATTCAAGCAGTGTCAGTAGTTTTCATATCACCAAGAGGCTTGGACAAACTGCTATTTTTCTGCTGCACTGCATACCAGTGATTTAACACGGGGGAGAGAGTTTTAAATTCCCACAATAAGACCTATGGCTTCTCTTCAGAAATTACCCACCATCACCACTGCGCAAAATATTTGGCTGAAAACTGAGTTCTCACCAACACCCACTGTGGACTCCCATTTTCTAACACTATAATATAAAACAGCGCTTCCTTTTCCAAAAGGGTACCAAAGGGTGCCACCAGAGCATGACAGGAGAAACAAAATGAGGTACAACTCAAACATATTCTGAAGGTACTCTTAATCTGTGCAGATTGCATGTGGCAATGTTAGCTGGTAGCACTCTTAACAAAGAAGTATTTTCATAAAACGCTTCTGCAGGAAACATCCCTGCTAAGACTAACGTATAGGAGACAAAGTAGTTCTCCAGCATCATGCTGTTCCCTTGTGTTCTACTTGTGACATTTTTTGTTATATGATGCTCACAGCAGAATGACTGCAGTCAACCTGACACTGGCATTGCTGTTTCTCAGGGTGAACTACTATGCCTTCAGAAGGTGGTGACATAGAAATATAGAATCATTTAGGTTGGAAAACACCTTTAAGATCATAGAGTATGACCACTAACCTAGCACTGCCAAATCCACCACTAAACCACATCCCTCATCATCACATCTACACATCTTTTAAATACCTCTAGGGATGGTGACTCAACCACTTCCCTGGGCAGCCTGGTCCAATGCTTGACAACCCTTTTCATGAAGAAATGTTTCATAATATCCAATCTAAACCTCCCTTCGTACAACTTGATGCCATTTCCTCTTGTCTTATTTCTTGTTGTTTNGACATTGGCATTGCTGTTTCTCAGGGTGAACTACTATGCCTTCAGAAGGTGGTGACATAGAAATATAGAATCATTTAGGTTGGAAAACACCTTTAAGATCATAGAGTATGACCACTAACCTAGCACTGCCAAATCCACCACTAAACCACATCCCTCATCATCACATCTACACATCTTTTAAATACCTCTAGGGATGGTGACTCAACCACTTCCCTGGGCAGCCTGGTCCAATGCTTGACAACCCTTTTCATGAAGAAATGTTTCATAATATCCAATCTAAACCTCCCTTCGTACAACTTGATGCCATTTCCTCTTGTCTTATTTCTTGTTGTTTGGGAGAAGAGAATGATCTCCACCTCTTTACAGCCTCCTTTCAGGTAGTTGTAGAGAGTGATAAGTCCTCCCCTCCTTTTCTAAGCCTCAGTTTCTAAGCCTCCTTTTCTCCAGGCTGAACAACCCCAGCTCTCTTAGCCTCTCCTCATAATACTTGTGCTCTAGACCCCTCACCAGCTTTGTTACCCTTCTCTGGACACACTCCAGCACCTCAATGTCTTTCTTGTAGTGAAGGGCTCCAAACTGAACACCATATTCAAGGTGTGGACTTACCAGTGCTAACTACAGGGGGATGATCACTTCCCTAGTCCTGCTGGCCAGGCCCCAGCATGAAAAATCAGGAAAACATGTTGCAACTGATAGGTATTACCAAGGTTGTAGGGTCGACCAGAAGGAACTGCAGGAAAGCAGAAGCAATGGAAATGGACAATAGGGTTTGCATCAGAACAGGCTGGGACCAAAGCCAAGGCAGAAGTGTGGACAAGGTAAGGTCTAGGATGGAGCACCAGATAATGATTTAAAACATCAATGAGCCTTGAGCGTGATGCATCCAAAGGGAATGCAGGGGTGCAGTCTGAAGTAACAAAAATGTCAGGAAACCCAAGAAGCAAGGAGGGTAGGGAAGCAAGTAATTGGGACAGGGTAAAGAGACTGATCAGGAACAGTCACTTGTACCTATGAGCCATTAGCCTGTGACCAAGTCTGCTTCTGAGGAGCACTTGTGTGTCCTGCCTGGACTACTGATACTGGGCCAGGAGGGTGCAGATCTCTCACAGACCCTGGGTGACATCTGCAAGGCCCAGCAGATGGCAATGACATAACCCTTCCTAGTCTGTGAATATGGGAGCTTGTGGCATTACCCTCTAAGGTTCAAGTTGTGTTTAACTCTAAAACCATCATGACCACAGATTATGACTGTTTGGAGAGAAAAGTGAGGAGGATGTGAGGAAACAGAAAAGGGTTATGCAGTGAAGCATGACAGTCTTTCCTGGACTCTTGTTATGTTGGGCAAGAAAACACAGCATGCATCCGTCCTTCAGCTGAAAACAGGTTCAGGTAACAGTGCAAATAGGTCTGTGGTTTGAGGACTTCCAAAACGTAGCTGTCAGCTGAAATAGCTGTCAGCTGAAAAACTAAGGGTTTTCAAGGAGAAGCAATGTAGATATTCTTGCCAAATTTCCTTTGCATGGTGGGGATTGCCTTTGCTGCATTAGGGGTTCAAATGAAGCCAGTAAGCGTGAAGTGGAATCAGGGAGGAAACCCCAAGCTGACAAAAAAGTGCCCCGGAAAGTGAAGTCATGAAAGGCATCATCCTGAGCAAGTGTGGTCAAGGATTAGGTATACACCACATCATTTTGGTGAAATTTGAGAAGGAAATGGTGCTACCTAACAGTGATTTTCATAGGAGGGGATTAATTGACAGAGCAATGCAGAGGGATTTGAAAATGACATTTGGAGGACTAAGGATTTACCACAAAGTATAAGAAAGGAGTGTGGGCCTCAGCCTGAAATTATTCTGACTGACATTGTAGATAACCAGATGTTGTAAAGGGCTGTGGACCGTGGGTGATCCTTGCACGGAGCATCCATCTCAGAGGATAGTGGTCATCAAACACAGTCTTGCAAGCAAGACAGCTCAGAGATGGTTTCTGAAGGCGGGGTCACTGACATCTGGAAGGAACCAAGTGTTGTGGATCTCTGTGGATTGATGTAATCTTAGGTACTAGATGAGTAGATAGATACTTAGTTCTCAGGTTCATATGGCTGACCACCAGATATTGCCCATGTTCCAGTACTTCTAATCTAATTTGTACATCCAGGACAAAAACTCACCTTTTTATGACAGAGTAGCCTTCAAGTCTGAATTTAAATCCAAGACAAATGGTTTGTCTGTCAAGATAGGGTGGATCTGTACTAAGGCTTTTACTGAACTTTTTACTAGGATAATTCCAGCAGAATGACCTCTATAAATTGCACATTTTTTTCACTGCTGTAACTGGGAGGTCTCAGAACAGCATAACTTCAGTTTGCCCTTTACTGGGTGTCTGCCTTGCTGTTTTGATTACTTGGCTGATAAGTAAGTTACAGAAATCTAAACACTGAGAACATGCCGCCTATTGCTTTGATAGCACAGCCTTAACTGCAGAGTTAGAAACGTCTGCCCCCACAAAGAGGAGCTCTGCTGGGTTTCAGTGTGTACGTGTAGGGATGAGGCGATCATCTGCTTTGGCTACTCCAAAGCAAAATGGACTTCCCTGTAACATTTAATCTCCATTTTGGAGAGTACAGCTAGAAGGGCTGCTCACTTGAAAAGCCTTTGATGAACCTATTACATAATGTCAACCGGAAAGCATGCATTTTTTAATTAGTTGGAGCAGCAGCCAAGCTCCCAATATCAAAGCAATGATCCTAAAGAGGAACTATGGTCTCTTAGAAGACATTATGCAGAAATACCATGACTGTCTCTTTGTTTGGATTACATAGACTGATTTCCTTGATGAAGAGGTCCCAGAGCAAAAGAAAATGTAAAGATTACTCTAGTTTTTCAGTACAAAGGGTAATTGTTGTATCATGTCACTATACGTCAATCTAATGCTAAAATATTATGGACAACGTTATGGATAAAATTTTGGAACATCACTAAAGCTTTTAAAGTCATTAGGATATTTCAAGACACCAAAACATCCATATCATATGTAGAATATGGTTTTCCATTCACTGCTCTGATAGGTGCAGTGTTCCCTGGAAGCCAACACAAATTTAAGATCAGTGCTTCCTGCTACCTTTGAAATACTTAATTTCTGATGAGTGGGTGATATAAATTGGCAGATTTTACCTGATTCATAGTCCTGTTCTCTACATAAATGACAAAATCCTGGACTTGCCTTTCACCTTTCAGTAGCAAGTTCCAGAGCATCCCTGGATACACAAGCAACCAGTATTATGAACTTGTTCACAGAGAGAGGGGGTGAAAAGATGCCTCTAGTGTTGTTCACTCAGTAGAACCACATGGTGCTATGAATGGCAATGCATCAACCAGCCCAAGATTTGGCAGAATACCTGCAGTGCTCCCCCACCACAAAATAATGCTTTGCTTTGTGTTTCTAACTTTCTAAACCCAGAGCCAGTAGCATCCTAGCTTTGATACTGTATCAGATGTCTTGACTATGGCAGTGGTGTGTCAGTAAACAATAGCAGTGACAGCTGCATCAGGAGAGGTTGCAAGGATGAAACTCTCATATTTCAGGATCTGTTGGTGCCTGCAGGATATGTGAAGATGCTGAGGGCAGCTCCAGGATCATGTCACTTAACTGCAGTACATGGGGAGTGGAAAGGAATTTCCCTGGCTGACTAGACCAGGTATAGCAGAAACAAGAGGAAACCAATTAATAAAAGGCTATAAAATGGGAGATTAGAATTCCCTGGAACAACTATGATGAAAATGTCAAGGATTAGGAAATTCAATGATGGCATTTTAAATTCATTCTTTAGGAAGGAATGGAGTTATGTCCAGCAATGGTTGTGGATGACAGAAGTTGCAAGGAGTTGCAAGAGGGATTACCTGACAGCAGCTACTTATACATGAAGCCCCACCTGATGTGACTGATGGAGCAGAGTGCTTGGGGGCAAGCAGTAACACTGATGATGGAGAGGAGGTAAAAAAAAACCAGATGGTGGTGTGAGAAGGGGAGCAGAAGAAGTGTGTTATTGAGAGAAGAAAATAAACAGTGAGGAAGGAAGAGTAAAATAAAAAGTTCTTATAGGAACACACTCTCAAACTGGAAGAGGGGAGATTTAGATTAGATATTAGAAAGAAATTTTTCACAATGATGGTGGTAAGCCCTGGGAACAGGTTGCCCAGGGAACTTGTAGAGGCCCCATCCCTGGAGGTGTTCAAGGCCAGATTGGATGGGTTTTTGAGCAACCAGGTCTAATGGGAGGGGTCCCTGCCCATGGCAAGGGGGTTGGTCGAGTTGATCTTTAAGGTCCTTCCCAACATAAACCATTCTATGATTTTATAAATACAAAAAGGAAATAAAGAAGTAAAGCAGACGTGGTTGCACTGTAGAACAGAAGAGCAACTATCTCCACCAAAACCAGAGCAGGACAGAAATGATAAGGTCTCAAGAAATTGAGCTGAGAACTGGTAGCAGAACATCAGTGTATGTCTTAGTCATCAAACTAAAGCAGAATTTAAAAATTAGGAAGTAGTGACTCAAACAAGATGCAATCATGTGAACATATTCTAACTTTCCAAGTTCAGGCTGAAGGAAAAATTCTTCTAGAGCTTAGATGTTCCTAGATGTAGCAGCCAGAAGACACTTTCAAAATGTTACTGATCAAAAAAGCAATACTAATGTAGATTTGACTTGAGTAAGTGGGAAGAAATTATAGAAAGTGTGATTGCAAGTCCTCAAACATAAGCTTTTGTAGAATGAAGAAAAATGGTGAAGTTGGCTGAACCGAATAACTCACAGAAGCAAATGAGGAATAAACTTGGTACTTTTTGGAGTCAAAGATGCAAAAACTGTTTGTAGGGAGAGTCAAACTTACAGAGAAGCACTACAGACTTAATTGGCTGAGTATCCTCTCAAAGATGATGCTAAGAGTAGTCCTTAATAAATACAAACAAATTATTATGAGCAAATAAAGCTACTGTTCTTAAGGAATATAAAGAAGTTCTCAAAAGAAAATAAAACTACGTTTTGTATACTGGGATGTGCAGAGATGAAGTAAGAATAAGCCAAAAATCAGAATACATTTAGATGCTGCATTGGAAACAAAAAACAACAACAATAACAAAAAACAAACAAACAAACAAAAAATTTTCAGCAGTATAATAAAGAAAAAAAAAAAAACCAACAGAGAAATGAGTGGAGCCTCAGTGGAGCAAGGACAAAGTAGATGAAAACTTCAATTCATAATTTGGCTGCCCCGTCCCTGCAGGTGTTTAAGGCCAGGCTGGATGGGGCTTTGAGCAACCAGGTCTAGTGGGAGGTGTCCCTGCCCATGGCAGGGGGATGGAACTCGATGATCTTTGAGGTTCCTTCCAACTCTAACCATTCTATGATTCTATATAAGGCACATGGGTTTACAAAATTTAATTATCTCAGATTGACAAAAGAATTGATTTCCCCTGAGAAAGAAATACAACAGAGCTAATCCTACTGAGTGTCATCTGATGTTTTGATACAGTGTCAAGAGGGAAATGATTAGTACAACTGAGGAAGGTAGCGGATAGAAGTGGGATTAACAATCATACCAGGGCTTCACAAAGAGAAGGCAAAATCAGACCATGTTGAAAAGGAAACTACTGGGCTGCAGTATGCTGTTAGAGTTTGTCAAAGATTAGTTTTGGTTTAATCTAATTAAATATTTTCCTTTGGGACTTCAGCAAAAATGTAATTTTCCCGATGACATTTGCTAGAGACATAAGTAATCTGTAACGGTCAGCACAATGCAGAACCAGGTTATCACAAAAAAAAAAAATGTCGACCTTGAGAATAAGTAATAAAAATGGGTTGAAAGTTAATAATATGAAGGACACCATCATGTAGGAATCAAAAAACAATTTCTGCTGTGTCTGAAACAACAGATGGGAATGGCTGCAGGAGAAGCCTTGTATTCTAATGTGGTGCTGGATGAGCATGAACTGCTTACTGCGACACAGCCATGAGAAAAGCAACTATGTGCCTAGCGTGTACCAGAGGAAATAACTTTCCCTGTAGATGGCAAATTATGAATATTGGTCTCCAAGACATTGTGAGATCTCATCTGAAACACTGAGGCCACCCATCCCCTATCAAGAAGGATTTATTGAAATGGGGACAGATGCAGACAATGATCACACCAGTGGACACTATCTTACAGGAGGGTATGCAGCCTGTCTATCAGGGAAGAGAAAATGAATACAAAGGCTTCTAGAAGTACCTCAGGAAAGAGTAAACACCAGGGGAGGAGAAATAGCTATATAAGGGGAAGTTGAATAAGATGGAAATTCAAGCTGTTTACAAAAAACATTAGTGTAGATGATAGAATTTGGTTTTTATGACTCAGAAGAGCAAGACTGTGGCATGTCCTCTTAGTAGTAGTAGCAGAACAAGAAATTTGCCTGGTATTAACATGCAGCAGGACCTCTGCATAGAAGGACTGTGGTTACCTGAAAAGCAGGAGATTGTACTTGGTGGTTCCATGCTCCTGGAGGGGGAGGAGGAAGGACCCTGTTTCTGGTGGCATGACTACTTGTGGTTCCTGCATCTCAGCCTGGTTCAGTTCTCCCTAGTACTTGAATTAAATATTGTATGTGTGGAAATTTAAAAGTGCTCATCTTCTGTAGTGCTTCTCACTCCTGTTCCGCTTTACCAGTACAGTTCCTTCCTTCCATTTGAATGAGAAGCTCTCCACATCAATCTGGCTGTTAAACTTTATGTGTTATTATATATACTGTGTGATTATACTGTATCACTGATGGACATGCACCACTGATACCACTCCACAGTGGAGAAACACATACTGTGCTCCCTTTTGGGGATTCCCAGTTCTCTCAACTGCCAGGGACACGTATTCCCTTACAGACTATACCGTACCAACTGCTTTCTGTAGAAGGTTGTCTCTATTTAAGTTGCAGAAAAAAACATATTACCACAGACCATGTATTATGTAATAAATCTATAAGCTGTGCTATGTATTTTCCTTCTAACAGTAAATGTCTTCAGTAGTGCAGTGAGTGAAGTCTAACAAAACCAGCCTACAGTTAGAGTCTAAATGAAACAAAGCATAAAGTGGATTAAGTGCTACCATCATTTTATCATAGACATGTGATTAGGAGAACTGCTTTGTTTAAAAGTTACAAAATCTTTTTGAAGTCTAAGCTTGGATGAAGCTAATCTGCACAGGAAACAATCATTTTTCTTTCTTCGTGTGTCACTGTTGTTCTTCTATTTCAGCTCCCTTAGAGTTTGTGCCTTTTTAAGCAAAAACGCTGCTGGGCTGAGGGGAACTGGGTGACTGTATATCCCTCATCTTGCAGTGATGGATGCTTCCAAAAGCCTTGGGTTTGCTCTAGTGCACAGTCCAGAGCACAGGACCTCGAGTCAGATGCTCATGTTTCATGTTCACTGCAAATGTATGAATAACTTGGGATTCGCTCATCTTGGGAAGAAACAAAGAGAAAATCAATGCTGGTGGAAGAGAATATAGGACACAAGAAGAAGAGGGTGAACTGCAACTAGCAGGGAAAACTTCAATAGCAGCAAAAGGAAAAGTGGTTGAAGAAGCAGAGAAGAAGGGAAAAGGAATAGAGGAAGAAGAACAAGAAAGACCTGTGAAAACAGGAGGAGAGTTGTAGTTATTTGAGGAGAAAAGCACTCACCGGCAGGAAAGGAAACAAAAGACGCAAAATTATAGAAATTTTCAGAAGTGATCTGCTCACAGTGCAAAGCAGATGCTAAACTTAAAGCATGCTAAGGTGCATTCAGGATAAATGGTTAAAATTAAAAATGTCATTTCTTTTATAAATCCCATCTTGGAACAGAAGGCAGATTAAGAACAGGGAAAGAGTGGTAGACCTTGAACACCCAGATGACAACCTGGTTTGCAAAGGAGTTTTTAACAGCAAATGTCTTCAGAGTGGAGCTCATTTACTCAATCCTCCACCTCTTCCTTTTCCATGAATAGGAAAAAGCAGTGTCAGGAGAAGATACCCAGAGCTGCCTGCTGTCTAAGGGCTAAGCAGACACTTCAGACATACTGAGGATGTGATTCATGTTGATGCCTTTTCTGCGTTTCATGATTTCTTCCTTCCAGTCTCTGTGTTTTGGTACTGGTCCTACAGAAGTGTGGGAACCGGAATATTTGTTTGGGGAATTTCTTTCTTTTTCTATTTACAACAGAGCACCATGAAATTTTCACAAAGCAAATGATACTGGTTAAAACCCACTGTTTCCTGTCCATAGGAATATTTCATATTGACTTTTGCATTTCCAATAAGAAAAAACCCAATATTTTGAAAAAGATTATAATGAAGTAAAAGAAAAACATTGTATTTTTAAAATCAACTGCTGAAATTTTAAAATAATAATAATAAAAAACTAGACTGAAATATTCCATACTCCTTAAAGGCTTCTAGAATTTTTCTTTTTCCAAAATAAAATGCTCTTGACATACCCATGTTTCCATGGAAAGTTTCAGTTTTGACAAGAATGGCATTGTTTGACCAAAAAACCAATCTTCCACTGGAAAAAATTTGACTGATTCTTGTGTGGCCATCCACACCCTTTTCTTTCTCTTCAATATAATTTTCCAATCTTGATCAGTTATTCCCCTGCTGAAAAAAGTTCTGCCTGCTAGAAAAAGGAACAGAGAAAATATGTTTGCTGCTGTTCTGTTCTTTGCTGTGTGCACTCTGAGCTTTTTTGCACCAACCATTTCCCAGCTGCAGGTTTTTTGGGGCAGCCACCACCTCCTGCTCCATGTTTGTGCCATGGGACTGAGGAGATGCCTTGCTACAGGCAATGGGAGTCCCTCAGTTGAAATGGGCAGGCTCTGGTCCTCATCAAACACAGTACTTTTTGTTACACTGCACATTTGCTTTCCTGTTCACTCATCTGCCTCAAAGTGCACTAATATTGAAAAAGTGCTGATTACTGGCAATTAAAGAGATTCTGAGTGCAAGCAGCACTGATTACACAGGCCTGAAGTGGGTGCTGGCTTTTGTGGTTTATCTGCTTCTGCACCACACAAGGAGGATTTCTAGCAACAGCCAAGGTGGTTGAGTGTAAGCTCTGCACACAGGTATGCCAAGGAAAAGAGGTACTACATGTACTAGGTGTTGGTTTCCACTGCTCTGAGCGCATCAGTAATTCCACATCACCCCAGGACAGGTGAGTTCACAGCTCTGGCAGTGCTAGTGCTGAGCCTGAGAAAGATTTAATGCTGTTGCTCGAGTTTGTTAACAGAGCACTCAGGCAGCGGTGGAGGATTGGGCTGTTCCAGTAAATGCAGTGGAAAAATTGCCCATAGCGAGGAGCCACATCCGTCCTGAGAAGCTGAGTGAAGGAGGGGGGACCCTGCCAGCTGAGTGCCCCTATATGGCCCTTGAACTGTCTTCAGCTCTGCTGAACAGAAAAGCTTGTAACAGAAAAGTTAAACACAGCTAAACATCACTCAGAGCCCAGCTACCATTTGGCTTCAGGTTATGCTGACATTAAGAAGGGGGTCAGAATTGGTGTGGGATGTCTTGCTGTCATACCCAGCTCAGCCCATCCCACAAACTGCCTCAGCTCCAGTGTGGGATGGAAGGCAAGCAACCGTCCTGATGAGAGGGCTGCACAGCAGCAGCACAAAGGAGCAGCAAGCTGTAAATCTCACTGAGTGGAAAGAGCAAACACTGTGACGTAGCTCCTCGTTGGAGCTTGGCTGGAAGGCATAAACGCTGCCCTCACAAACCTTTGTGGAACTACTGCTGGTACAAGATCAGTCTAGGGCTGGGACTGCTGAGGAGATGACAAGCCTTTATTGGCAGAAATATTTATGTGTCTGTGGCTTAAAAACAAGAGAGCTGTTCAGCGATTCACTTGCAGGTCTACCTAAAGGTGTGAGCAGAAGGGTCTCTTATCCCTCAAAATTTTTTAAAATTAGTAGCTGCTATCTTTACCAAAACAATTTTTTAAAGCTTTAAAATATTTACTCCTCATATTTTGATTCTTTGATGTGGCATCTGTCTTGAGACCATGTTTTGAAGGGAATTATAAAACCACGTCTGAATAGAACAAACCTTCATTAAACACCATGTCATGCCAAGCAGTGTCACTACTCAAGATCCAGTGTCACAGCACAGGCACTCCTTTGGAGCAGTGCTCGCTCTCCTCCAAGCACCAGAGGCAACATTTCCACTACAGCTTTTGATTTCTGCAGAGACCCCAGGATTGCATGCCCTGAGAGTGTCCCTGGTCTCTACCCTGGGGATGCTACAACCCATCCTCTGGGTGGGATCTGAGTGGGATCTTTGTCATCAATGGCCTCCTCCAAGTTGTCCTGAGCACTTGCACTGTGGGAAGGGCCTCAGAAGTTTTCTTTAAGGCGGGGAAAGAGAAGAAGTTGTTGTTAGGACTTAAATGTGGCTACTTCAGATGTGGTATTCCTCTAGCTCCTGGTAGGCAATAAACACCACCCATGAAAAAGGCAACATCACCATCAGGTAGGCAAAGTTTGAGGTGTTCCCTCAAGGGTAAGTAATGGCAAGGGAGACATCAGCAGACAATGCTAGGCTTTAACACCTGAGCATGATTTCAAGTCTGAACCACATCTGTTGTTCCCCATCACTTACAATGACACAAGCAGGGGCACAGCACAGAGGTAAAACCTATGGGGCTTCATTACACTCAGAGCTGCTAGCAAGAACATTCAGAAGAGGACAGGCGAGAAGCCTGCTCTGCAAATCCTTCTCTTTACACAAGTGTTTCTTTCCTTGTGTCAATGGAAATGTTCATCATCATTTATCCTGGCAGTGGCCAGCAACAGCAGCAAAGCCAGAGGTCTCTTTTGTTTGTAATCTCTGCTGAGGAGATGAATCATTGCTGTGCATCATCAGATCATTTCTGTTTTATAACACCCTGCTCATTTCATTAAAAAAATCCATCCTTGAGTGGAGTAAATTAATTTGTCTTTTTCTTGTCCTCACATCCCTTTTGATATTTAGAATGTGATTTCAACAGAAAAACAGAAATACTGATCTGTGCCTGGGGCCAGCTAACACCAGACCTTAGGCTGTGTCCAGCACTGAGCTTTCTGGGCTCCAGCCACCATTTCGTAGACAGGCCCCTTTGAAACAGACCCCTCTTAGTTATCCCTTTCATATCCTGTCATCACTGACTTGCTGTTTTATCCTTCTGCAAAAGCAAAATAGTTCTGGAAAGTTTATTACGCCCAGTCCTGTCTGTCTAATGTCAAGTTTAAAGCTTCCCTGGCCTTTTTTGTGAGTTCACCTGGGTACACCCTACCCAAACTGCACTGCAATGTACTTCAGCTCAGCAGCTGCCTTCGCATCAGGAGGAAACTCTGTCTCAGTGGATCCCTGCTTTAAGTGTTGACGGTACAAAAATCTCCAGAGAATATACTAAAATGAAAAGCATGTGTAGTCCTCCATTGTATTGTCTAACCATACCAACCCCAGAAAGAGCAATGAACCTTAGGCCCACCAAGATGAACAGAGATCCTCCTCAGACTTCACAATGAGGGTGAAATTGTACCCATCCACCACATGTGCAGTGTGTACAGTGGAAAGTATTCTCCATAGGAACCCCAAACAAAGAGACACTGCAGCTGGGATAAACCCTACAAACATAAAACAGCTCATTCTCTGGTGTGAATCTTCTAAGGTATCGCAGTACAATTTCTGCTGTCTTTCTAGTTTGCTTTTTTTTTATTCATGGAACTTCTTGTATCAGCTGTGAATGTCTTTGGCTGAGCATACTAGTAAGGAGTAATCTTCAACATGTAACTGGTGACAAAATAACAGTGATAGTGATGCCCTGGCCAGAACTATAGCATTGTAAAGCTGAATAGAAAATAGCCAGTGGGATAGAAAATTCACTGATGCCTAAATATACATACTGCTTTTGGGACCGTGACTGTATTTTGTGTCACTGGACTGAGCTCCCAGGGACTAGCACAGGTGGTTGCATGTGCTCCTGTTATGCTGGTGCCTGCAGGTTATTGCCATATGACTCTCTCCCAACCAAGCTTCCCTCTCACCCATGCCCCGGCCTCTCTCAACGGCACGACAGGACAGCAAGGACCACTGTGAGCTGCACTCCACCACCTAGCCCAAGTTTTAGGGAGAACTCCTGATTGTTGGGGCATCATTGAAATTCTGCAATTTGAATATGAATATCTATGAGTGTGAGATGCACATGAAAATAAATAACTCCCAGCTGCTTCCCCATGGACTGCAGTGTCCCCTGTCATCTACAAGGTCTGGGCTACTTTGGGACTGATGCAGAGACCTTTCTTTTAACACAAACCTCTGCAAAGCAGTTCAACTTGCTGACTGGCACCATGGCTTCTATTCACAAGGTATGGCAGTTTACAGGGGTTTGGTTGTTGATCTTCAGCAAGGTTTGGGACTCCACAATTTTCCATTGACGAGGAAAACATATTTTGAGCGTGGCTGATTTGTTACAGAGAAAGCAAAACCCCAAGAAAATGTGGTATGTAAAGGCTTTTGTAAACAAAATGTGTTTTGGAGTTTAATTGAGGCTTTGCATGCACATACTAATGTCAAGCTTAATTTATTGTGCTTTGGTGCTTGAAAAAGCATGAGAGAAGCATCTTCCTGCATGTTGGCTATTATTTAAAAAAGAGGACACATTGAACCTTAGGTCACTGCAGCCTAATAAAATATAGCCTAAATCTATTTACCTGTGTGTCTCTATTTTTCTTCCTACCTCTGCAGGTCTACCTAAAGCAGGAGATTCTGGGCCAGGCAATGCTTACCTGAGTTTTTGGGCAATGCCTGTTGTGATGCTTCCCCAGCTGTGCCTCGGAATGCTGCTGTACACAAGTGTTCTATAACATGATTGACAACTCTATACATTTCAGACGGAGCAATCAAGATTGCTGAGGTCTTCTTTATGATTCAGTCACTGCTTCATCGTTATTAACCAAAGTCACACCTACCCCCACACCGGACTGTGGTGGCGTAGGAACACAGGGCTTTTCTCCTCTGGCTCTCCAGGACCATGGTGGGGCCAGAGGAAGCAGAGGTCTCCTCCTTTCCTGTGTCTCAGCCACCAGAAGACTTTTACCTTGGGATGTGGTTTATCTTTCTGGATTCCATAACTGGGTGCCAAGACCCACCAGCTGGAAGATCTTTCATGCTGTTTGGGGAGAAGTCTTGACTGCACATTGCAAGAAATTGCAAAGCAAGCTAGAAATGTTACACCATACAAATCACCTTTGCTGCTCTCCAGAACTTGGTACAACAGTGTGCCTTCAAGTCAGGTTAGTGAAGGACGTTATCTTCCGTCTCAGATATAAACACTCAAGCCTCTGCAATACAAACTGGTTTATACAATCTCGCAAAGCCCAAAACTATAGGAAAGACATCTCTAAATGCGTCAAGCCCTGTGGCTTCTCTGGAGAACCCTTTCCTGGGCTTGCGCCATTCTCATGTGTCACCTTTTGGGTCCAGGTCATGCCTTGTCCCACAGCAAATCATACAGAGCTCTCTCATGCCTTGTGTCTGGGACAGGTCCCACCGCTCCCCTTTGCACTTCCCAATGTGGGTCACACTGGGCTCTGCACCCCAGAGAGGAGCCGATGGAAAGGGTCACACTAAAAGAGCTACTGCTCATAGTTAAAACAGCCTTAGCCCTTACAGTAACTCTTTGCTTCCTTCTCCCCATCTTGGTCTCTTCATTTATCGGCTCCTTTCTTGGAGGTTGGTAGGGAATCTCAGGTCAGCACCCTTCTCTGGGCAGCTGCTCTCTCACCTGCTCACTGCTCCCAGTGCCTCCCCAGTCCCTCCAGCACACCAATTCCCTTTCACCCAGGGGATGTGTTATGGCCAAGGTGAAAAGTATGAGCAAAGTCTTTGTTAACATTTTGGGAGTACATTGCTGTATGTATTTATACACAAACTCTTGGAGGTTCACCAAGTTAGCTCTGTGTCCTGGTGAACGCAACCACTTCTGGGACTATCACTTTTCACAGATACCATCACTATTTGCTAGTGAGTCTTCTTCTGATTTGTTTGTTGTTACATGTACTTATTCTGGATCAGTTTGTAATGTTTCTTTAGTTTTCCTTGTTAAGAGGTAGATACAACTACATATGCCAATCCTGTGTTTCGTAGCCTACAACTCAGGGTTGTTGTCATAAGTGATATCTCAAAGGCAGGGCAGATCAGAAACCAAAGCTCTGGATTTTGAGATTGCTCAACCAGGCAGATTTGGCAATGTGTTTTGCAAAGATACCTCTTTTCTTAATTCACTAAGCTGTTGTTGTGTTGAGCTGTATAACTGAAATAAAGATACCCAAGAGAGGTACCTGTGACATCCATGAACAGCAGCAAAATGGATAACTATCTCCCAAGGAGAGAAGAACCTCACTAGAACAGCAGCCATCTCCATACCTATCTGAATGTGTGGAAACAACAATAGCAAGAAGTTTATTGAAAAAGCAGGCGCTGGTAAGTACATTATGCCCAATTTTGGGCTTTTCGCAATGAATCTAGTGAGCTCTTCAGTCATTTCTCATCTCTTCATATCAGACAATAAGGAGACATGGCCTCTCAATCTAATCAGAAAATTTCACCTAATAAAGAATATAGCATGCTCTGTCTTCAAATGAGAGGTTTTTCTGTCATATATTTGCCAGAATACACTACAAAACTGGTTGAATATTATCGTCCAGCTATTGTGTTGTCTAACATAAAACCATAGTACTCCCCATTATTGATTAGCAATTCTTTTTAAAATGTTTGGCCACACTAGAAAGAACTGAAAGTCAGCAGGAGGACTCTCTTAAACATCATTATTTCAGGCTCTAATAGCTTAGAAATAGAGTCTGAAATGCTGTGGGAAGGAGGTAGGAGCAGCCATGAAATGCTGAGCTCTCCCTACTATATTAGGTAACATGGAAGTGAAGAAAGCAATTACGAGTAGGATGAAGAATGGTATGTTTTTCCCTCACCCTCTTCACTGTATTTCTCTGTTGTACATATCCCAAGCAATTTATGGCTATGTTTTCAATTCTGTTTGGAAAGTGGTGGTTAGTGACAAGATGTAACCCATCTGACCTCCACGTCATTGCTTCTCTTACAGCTCAGGCTGGTCGTGAACAAAAAATGTTGGCCTCTGATCATTCTGCAGAGGAATTAGTGAAGTGAGATGTGGCACCCTGAATCTAATTTCTACAGAAACAGACGTCTACAGCTCAAAATCACTGCCCCCATCGAAGCCAGCATATCTGGAGGAAGAGATGCCAAAGAATAAATAAGGATGGAGAAAGAATTATCTTCTAATCCTTAGAAATCAATCTTGCTTCAGACAGTTAACAATACAGGTAAAGCTGGATATACCACTGCACCTCGATGCACCTGCCTGAAAAGAATCATGACTAGATCTTCTTGTTGTCAATCTCATCCTTATCTTGTAATCTTCCTGAAATCTGCATCTCATCATCACCCCACCACCTATGAGAAGTAGTTTGTTAGTATTTTTTTGATCATCATTTACAATAGTGATTTAACAGCTGGTGTGGAGAGGGACACACCACGTGAAGGTGCATTACCTGCTCAGTATTAATACTAGGCAAATGAGCACTGGTTTTCTACGTGTAAATGCAAGGAGGTTCTCAGTGCTCTTGGATGGGTAGTATGTCTCTCTGCTCTCTCCAACTTCAGTGAGGCATATCTTTCCAGTACTTCCGGTTGAGTCAGAAATAAAACATCATTACAAACTAATCAAGGTAAACAATAAGCAGCACTTTTTGTAGCTGTTGCCTGCTGTTGAGTCTTTAGAGACTGGCAATCTGGTGTTTTGTCTTCAATGTGCATTTATCACTTGGCAGAAGTCTTTTCAGAGATACTCTCCTTTTTATCTGAAAGGTGCAAAAAAGAGGGAGCTCCCCAGTTGGAGATTTCCAGCTTGCTAGTGTTGAGAAATACCTCATTATACCTTGATGGTGTTTGAGCTACGGCTACAAATAGCTGTAGTTCACCTCAGTACTGGGATGAAGCTTGATGAGATGAGGAAAGACACTGTATGGTATAGTTCCTTGAAGTAGAAGGAAGCTGGATTAGGTCACCTCAGGCAGACAAACCAAATCTTTCTGACAAAGCAGGCCATGCAGCCTATTACAAAGCTATTAGAGGGCTCCATCCCATCACAAGCTGAGATTTGATTCCTTTGCCTGACTGGTTGTACGCGAATTTTTGTAAGATGACCCAAAGCACTCTGCGGAAAAGGAATCCATTCAGCCCACTGTCTCGTGGCCTGTCAGGTATGTAGTCATTTGTGTGTGCTGACATCACAAAAGTGCTCAGGAGCAACTGAGGCAGGGAATGGTCAGAAGCATTGATCTAGCAATCATAGATTGCCTTCATTTCCATAAATACAAACTTAATTGGGGGGGGTGTTTCATCTTTTCCTCCCAGCTGAGTTATACACACATGGCTACTACGATATCTGATGAATTACAAAGCCCCTTAATACGTTCTTCTCACCACAGACTCCCAAACTAACATGAAAAGTCTCCTTTTTATCAGTCCCTCATTCCTTCTGACATTACCAAAACAAGGAGTACACTACCCATGTCTCTAGACTATGGCAGTGTTGCGATGGAAAAACATTGGAAGGGAACAGTTCATATATCTTCTCATACAGTAGGTCACTTTTCAAATGAGTTATATTTTCCTGAGGTCTCTATGTTTGGAACAATAACTATTTTTACCCACACACAGCATTAAAATGAGTAGTAATATTCTCAAGTTGTCAGCTGCCTCAAAGCTTGTAATTTGTGATTTTGGAATTACTGTTTGTCTTACTTGTCCCATTAATTTGTGTGCATTTTTCTAGCAAGATATTTGACTTCTAAACTTGTTCATAAGTTAGTTATTTTAATAAATCACTTTATTTAACATATATCAAAATGTGATATAGTTATTTCAGTAACATAATTTGTTTACTGACTTAATTTGTTGTTTTAATGGCAAATTAATAGTAAAACAACTAAAAGTATACACAGAACCCTCATGACAAAATATCAGAACTGACAATAGATATCTAAGCAGTTGGATGAAGAAAAGGGCAGGATAATCCAAAGTAGCTTTTTCCTAGATACAAAGTGTTGTGTGAAATTTGAGGAGGTCACTGTGTCTAGTCTTGTTCAGCGCTTTTCTGTATTAACGGACCTTTTCCAATGTTCTACACAAATAGTCATGTCCTTGAGAATATTAAGTTCTAATTGTCACAGGCAGATTCAGCAGATTGTGCACTGCCGATTCAGAGCTGGGCTCAAAAGCATCTGGTTACAGCTGGAACTTTTGTAAAGGTCGTTTAGATCCATAGTATTAACTTTCCAAAATAAATAACACAAATAAAACAGACAAGCACTACAGATGTGGCTTGGCTTTTAGACAGTACTAATAGGCAGAATTCCCTCTAATTCCATTAAATTTCCACTGCAGAAATGAAGACAATGAGAATTTTGAGTGAAATGAGACTACAGGATATGGACCAATACCTTGACAAGAATACCTCTTGGACTTTTGATCACATCTTTCACCTCTCTGTGTTTTTCTAAAATGATGAAAAACACCAAGCAGCATGAAACATTTCATAGGCAGAATGTCTGAAATGTAAATATCTTTTCCTAGGAATCAACATTGATTTTTAAATTCTACTTAGTTCTCCCTGTGAAAACACAATCAAATAATTGCAGGTCACAGATATAACATTGAATTCTGTGAATACATTTCAGCGATACATTCAATGGCTTTATAATTTTTTCTAACACTCAGGAGTGACATTTTGTTAGGTGAGATTATGTATTCAGGGAAAACTTTGTGATTAGTGTGAGCAGTTGGGCATATTGTCATCAAGGTTACACAGATAGGTGTCTTTAACACCCTCTCTTGGTGCCTTTGCGTTTACAGCATCAGATACTACATCAACAATCTTTCCTGGATGTGCCTGAAGTTAAATGTTCTCCAAGACTTACAGGTTCTATGATGTAAAGATAAAAGAGTCTATACTACCTTGCAAAAACACTGAATAGTCTAAGAAAGGAAAAGTACTTGCAAAATACTGATTTTTTGTGAAAGAGTGAGCACACATGGATATAGCCCTTTTATAAAGTTATTTTTAGCACAAAAATTTTCTAACTGCTAGGCTCTAAGGGAAATTTTTGTAAGGAAAAAAAAAAAAAGACATTTCCAAGGAGCAGACATTTGACCCATACTTGTGTTTGTAAATACAGAGATTACCATAAAATGTTCTTGTTTATCAAACAATCACATCTTCCTGAGAACTGTTTGACTTGGTTTTAATTCTGCAATGACTCAGTGTTCACTAACTGGGAAGAGTTTACTCCCATCTCTTCTGTTTTACAGAACTCGAGGAGCCAAGTTGCATCAGGTGGTGACAGAAACCTTCTCCAGACCTCCTCATGCTAATGACATCCCACCAGCTCCCTCACTTCCACCTCTCAATTTTCTATGTTGTAGAGAGCTGTAGTAGGGAATAAGAAAATGAGAAATGATGCCAAGTCTCCAACCCACCTCCAATCTTGCTGACCAAAGAGAAATTTTTCCAAAAAAACAGCCACTCCTAGTGCATATATGCCCAGTCGTGGTGAACCTGCACCCCCATACCATCCCCCCATCTTGAGTACTGTGTCCAGTTTTGGGCCCCTTACTACAAAAAAAGACATTGAGGTGCTGGAGCAGGTCCAGAGAAGGGCAACAAAACTGGTGAGGAGTCTGGAGAGTAAGTCATATGAGGAGAGCCTGATCTGGGGTTGTTCAGCCTTGAGAAAAGGATGCTGAGGGGAGACATTATGGTTTTCTACAACTACCTGAAAGGAGGCTGTGGTGGGTTGGTCTCTTCTCCCAAGTCACAGGCAATAGGACAAGAGGAAATGGCCTCAAGTTGCACCAGGAGAGGTTCAGATTGGATATTAGGAAAAAATTTTACACTGAAAGGGTTATTAAGCATTGGAATAGGATGCCTAGGGAAGTGGTTGAGGCACCATCCCTGGAGGTATTTAGAAGATGGGTTGACATAGTGCTTAGTGACACAGTTTAGTGATGGAGATTTTTTCATCAAAATTAGGTTGATGGTTGGACTGAATGATCTTAAAGGTCCCTTCCCACCTTGACAATTCCATGATTCTATCCATACTGCCAGTCAATCAATTTTCCTGGTAAAATCATCAGGTGCTTACAGCATCCCTGACTTGTGTTCCCATGAGGTGCACATCACAGCCATGACACACATGGGGAGCTTCCCAGTGCCTCTGGAAAAGTCACCACCTCCCTCCTTCCATCACACCATTCTCAAGTGGGTCCTACTGTACAAAAGCTATGTCCTGGTTCTGCCTATTTTGAGTCACCTGGAGGCCATAATGTGCTGCCTATATTTAGTGAGAAAACATAAAACTGCCCTAATCATGCTCCATTTAAACTCCATAGAGAGCTTTGCTGCTAGTTTTAAGGTGGAAAGGATGGTGCTGCTTCTTTCTTCCTGTGCTGGAGCTACAACTGCTGCACTGCTGCCCTTGAAGCCCCAGCACTAAATCAGAGCCTTTAAATCAGGAGCCCCAGCCTTTAAATCAGAGGCCTCTGTGCACTATTAAACAAATGCCAATGGGCACTAAATAAAACACTTCTGGTCAGTCCCAAGATCAAGGAAATTAAAGATAATATTCCAAAGAAAAAAGATAGCACCGTTATGCTGCTAGGGTGTTTTTTGGTGCTGATTTATATTTAACCTACTTAAATAAACTGCAATGGCTGTTCTGTGAATGCAAAAATGGATTGAAAGTTTCCATTTGATTAAATAAGGAGAAAAAATTACCCTGTGGCTAGTCTGTACATTCACTCATCAACAATGAAATCTCAATGGAAAATAGTGACCTGCCTCTGTCAACACAAAACCAATTTGAACTGAGCTTAAAGAGGGCAGTCATGCAAGCACTGCTTTGGACATTTATCTAACACCACTTTAAAGCACAGCTTTCTGTCTAGCTCATCCTATTTTCCACATATTGTTGGGTGCTGAGCTGTTGTACGGTTGGGTGGATGCCCTACAACCTGGGACTTGGGTGAATAATTGCCCCATGGGACACTAGACAAGTTGGGAGATGGTGTGGTTAGGGGTCATGTCCAGGGTCAGGTTATCTGGATGCTGGAGAGAAAAGGGGTTGATAGCACGGATGCCAATCACTCTGGGACAGCAGGCACCAGTATGGGAAAGGAGTCTGAGAAGCATGTCCTGCAACCACCCAAGAAGGCAAAATCCAGTTCCTTGGTGCTCTTTGGCCCCAGCTCAGTACCAACCATGCCAGAACACAGTCAGCTCCTTCTACAGCCACCCCTGTGTCTGGCTGCTCTCCTCCCTCAAAACTGCTCACCCCTTTTTTCCTGTTCAAGCATCCCAGGAAATGTGAAGTTGACTGCACTTTACCCACCTTGGGAAGTCCCAGTTTGCCAGTTGGACACTCTCATCATAAAAAGATAATCTGTAGCCTAAACTCTGCCAAGTTAGAAGAACTCCTGACATGTTCTTTTGAGTGTTGAGTTGAAAATGGAATTGCAAAAAATTAGGTAAGTGCAAGTTTAAGGTCTTTCTAGATTTTTCCATATTTTTCACAACTTTATTCCCTAAACAGCATTGCCAATGCTGAAAATATAATCCTGGGAGAATTTAGAGTAGAATATTCTCCTCTCAACTTCCCTTCAGGCAGAAACTGGACTGAGGGAAAAATGTATTCAATCTATACAAAGAATTTTCACATAAACAACATAAACAGCCAACCATCTTTTCACTGGTTGCTCAGAAACCTAATCCATGAATTATCCTTTATTTCAAGATTCATTATCTAACATGAAAAATGCTCAGCACTGCTTGCTTAGTTTAGGAAAAAGTTGCTGTACAGTTCTTGTTAGTTCTGTGTTTTCTGGAAATGTAAGAATACTTTGCTTTCTCCTCACAATATTTATTGGCTCATTGAAATCCATTACTAAATTAAAAGAAAGACATAAAGGCAAAGCTGCTCCAAGGTAACATTTCCATGTCTTTTTGCAGGACCTGAATATTTTTCATGCTCTTAAATCTCTACATTTGCTTGGTAAAAACACAAAATCTTTATGCTTTGAGGGTGTTTGGCTGAAGAGATCTCTGAGGTCTCTCTCAATCAGTTTCCTGCTTATTTAGGATTTTTGATTAAAAAACCCTAGCAATTTCTTAGATTTCAGATTTCCCCACTGAACCTACTTTTTAAGTTTCATTATTTTGGTCACCTTTTTTGGCCATCATTTTTGTCAGCTTTGTAAACCCTCTAGAACTTTTGAAACTCCTCACTTTTACAATCATGACCATCTCAGCTGAGCCTCTGCATTTTTTTTTCCTGTGTTTTTCTCTGCATTTTCTTTCTGTATTTACTTTTTGCAGGTGGAAAGTCTCTAGTACTTTGCACAAGGTCCAGTGCTCTTGCTTCTGACCCTACCTTCTGCTCTCAGCTGCTGGTGGCAGTACAAACACAGCTCTCCAGGCTTTGGTATCTTCAAAATAAAGCCCAGTACTGGAGGAATATTGGATAACACGAAACCAGAACCATAGCAGCTATGTGCGCAACCAACACTCAGAGACCAAAGGAGAAAAAATTAAAAAAAAAAATACCAGCCTTTTCTTCCTTTGTAATCTTGTGTGACAGTAGGAGTTAATTTGCAAAGTTTTTCATTGCCTTTGCCTAGCTGGAGAAAAAGTGAGTGACAACCAGTGAGGGTACAAGGGAGGAAGAAAGGAGGAGAAGGCTCCTCTCCTCTCCTCTCCTCTCCTCTCCTCTCCTCTCCTCTCATTACTTCAGTTCACAAACACAATTTAGGGCAAAGCATGCTGCAGGCTGGGAAGCCTCAAATATGTCTTGGTTTGTGGGCACCGCTAAAGCTGGCATTTTAGGTACATTATCTCCAGGAATCCTAGTGTGCGTCAGATTTCTCTGGAGCTGCTTTTAATGCTGAATGAGTTTCAGTCAAAATTAGCCTGTTTTATTCTTCATCAACAGGCCAAGACTGACCTTTTAGTCCTTGCAATGGAAACACTGCTGCAAAACAAAAGCATCAAGTAAGAAAATGCATTTACAGAGCCTGGTTAGCAGTAAGGCTCCTCCTTAGTTGCTCTGGTGCTTTATTTAGATTGCAGAGTATAGGCTCAAACCTCTCCTTTCTCCTACAATTTCCAGGGTTACTTGAAGCCACCAGGGTTTTCGTGTCCTTTCCCTTCCACTGTTAAAGGTGGAACCCCCTTGCCTTGCTTCTTTGTTTCACTCTTCAAATCCCTTCTTGTTTTTAGAGTTTCTTCCTGCACTGACAGCTGGGGAGAAACAGGATTGCTCCCCTTACCTCTCAGTCTCCAGTTCCTTTGGATTTCTTAATTAACACATTTCTGCCAGCCTCAGATAGTCACAAAACTTTCAAAACCATCCTGATATTTTAGAAGCCATTTTACACTGTTAATACTTAGATATTTTAAACTCATGGCTTCCAGTTTGCTATTAGCTTTACAGTGCCTACACATGACAAGCTAGTAATAAGGACTGTACATAATAAATCAGTCCCAACCAAAATGGCTTTGAGAACATTTTTTTCTAAATTACCTTCTTCACCATGGGAAAGACATTAAGCTACTTTGAGGGACTGAGAAATATGTCACAAATTGGCTTGTACATTGTCTGAAGAAGCTTTCAAGACAAAGTCAAGGCATACAAGGTAGGAACAGGCTCTCTATTTTGAAAAAAAAGCAGAGCTCCGTTTGCTAGGAGGTGAAGTGGGAATAGTTTCATGCTGTGGAAAATGAGGCCCTGACACTGTTTCGTTAGTGGAGTAAACTGCGCTGTCAATATCCTAATAAAAAAAGGGAACATTGGCTGTGAGTACAAGGAGCATGCTGACCTCATAGACTGCAACTCAGCTTGGCTGGGCAAGCTTGAAGGAATGATTAACTAAAACAAGAATGCTTTATTAGACCTTTTCTAACATCACCTGGAAAGACTGGGTGGGGAGGGATGTGGATTTACATTTCTGGGAGGCACTTAGCAAGGTTGGTCTCAGTCTCAGTCCTTGGTAGACTTTCGTTTTTTTCTCTCATGTCCCACATTTTCTATGACGTTTTGGCTACTGATGTAATTTATTGTGCTTAGCACAGCTCATTGTCCCCTGAAGGAAGGGTAAAAAATGATCTGAAGCCTGCTTTTGGTGCTCAGGGCTATAGACCACTAATATCTGATTATTTGTGTTCAAAACATAGAGCAAAGCTAAAAAGGCCCCAAAGGGCCAAGCTCAGAAGAATAAAAAATTGAGGATCATACTGGTACTAAAGGAAAAGTAGAAATTTGTGGATTAAATCTACTTGCCTGAGTTGTTTCCATGGGGTTCAGCCCCCAAAGTATTACTATTTTACTCAGAAATCTACTTGTAAAATGGTCTCAGGGCATTTTCACTGAGAAAAAAATTATTGCCAATGGACTGGGGTTTTGGGACATGGCTGCCCAGAGTGATCCTCCCAGATAGAGGGATTTGAATCGTACCACTATTCTCTTCTCTTTGTGGTTTTGAGTCATCAACATGTGGTAACGCAATTATCGTATTAAAGACAGCTTCAGGCAGCTGAACTTTGCTTTCTGATGGCTGAGATGCAATCCCTGTCCTGCTCATAACATGTTAGGCTGTTAGGCTGGCTTGTGTCATGCCTATTATAGATATAATGAGTTACAATAATGTTACAGTCTTGGAAGTAATAACTAAGATCACCAAAGAGACTGTCTTACAAGACTCACATGCAGAAAGATCACTTAAATTTAAATTCAAAAAGCAAGGGCTGAGGTGTGCTAGTATTAGCATTACCATGGGGTTATTCCTATGCCTAACTTCAGATGAGAGGCTGGCAAAACTTAGACCTCAGGAACAAAAGACTGAAGAAAACAGAAGATAAGGAGATGTGAATATGATACTAATTTATTTCAAAATTAGAGATTTCTAGATTAGCACAGGCATTTTTTGAGGACATCGTGGTTTCCCAAAAGTCTGAGAGTAAAACATAAGAGACAGCAAAATCAGTGCCAACAGCTCTGAAGTATCCACTGTAAAGGACTACCACTGAAAACTGTTTAAACTCAGAGCAGGAGAAAGAATGAAGCCATAAACTGTAACAAGTGGGAGTTTAACAACGTTTGAGAAATGCTGTGTAAAATTCATCTTTGTGTCTTTTCTTTCATTTTTTTTTCAATTAGAACAAGTAAGGCAGGGTTTTGCAGTGAACATTCACCTGTGTCATGTCCCCAGCCACCTTTCTTCTTCCCTTCTTCACCTGTATGTTCTGCAAGAAAATATTTAGATGGACGAGTAGAAGTAGAAATTGAAAATGAGACACGTCTCTCAACAAGAGAGCTCTAGAAAAGGGAATTACTCAGCAGCATTGGGAATACATCAGAAAGAAGCAAATCCAGGATACTGCCCTTGTCAGCTATTTTGTATGAATCAGATCCAAAACTAAATCTGAGCTCTCAGGTCTGGAAGAAAGAGCAGTACTTAGTCATGTACCTACGGGCAGTGATGCTTTGGGCTGGGATGGTAGTGCGGCTTGACTACCTCCTTCTTTTGCAACCAGGTCTGTATATTCTAGAGAAGCACATTATCCTCAATTATTTGTTTTTCAGGGCCCATTTTTCAGGGTTGCTAGCCCTGGCTGGCCACCTGGGTCCCTGTGGCAGCAGAGAGTCAGCCACATGGCTCTGCAGGCACTGACCTTCCTGAACATGGGGCCCATATGATGCATAGACCATTTACTGTGGCCTTGATAATTATCAGTGAGCCACATCATTGGGAATTACTGCTGGGAGTGTCTGCAGTTTAATGATCACCAACACATCATACAGGTGGGAGACTTGAATATAAGCAGTCAGTGAGCACATCGTCATGTTCAGCCTTCATGCCGAGCTGCAGAATAGCAATATTTCCATTTAAACGCCAGGCAGGAAAAAAGCGGATGGAGCAGAGTACAGGATACAAGTCAATCTAGTTCAGTTCAATATTCTTATTTGAAAGAGTTATTGTGTGCTATGCAGAAAGCAAAATAGCCTGCAGCTTTCAGTACTGTTCTCTTCCTAAATGATCCTGAAAGATTTTATTGATGTAAACTATTCCCTCCATTTAGACTGAGCTCTGAATTGCTTATCAACCTAGATGAGGTGTCATGGTATATATGTGGCAATATCATGACATTTTGCAATTATGCATGATCTGTCAAGATGGATGCTAAACAATGTGTGCCATTGCAAGCTGCATTGCTTGCAGCTGCAAGCTGAGGTCTGGCTAGTGCTTCCTCTTTCTTTGCACACACACCAAAGACCTGTTTCTAATTTAAGGTCTAGATTAAATTAAAAAATAAATCCATGTACCCATTTCAGGGAGCAAGAACATTTGCAAGATGGGTCAGCATGGTAAGACATGGGGCTAATGCCAGACAGATCAAGAGGGATTTTCAGGTTGGGGAAATCGAGCTGATCAGTAGGGATCTTGCACAGCAGGTTCCTACGCAGGTAATAATTTGAGGGAGGGATACTGATGGAGGGGAATTAAGCATTCAAGCCTGTGTTGGGCATGCTAAATTACCCTCTGCAAGCATCAGCTTTCTTTATTGACTAAATGCAAATGAGTTTGGTTCCCCCTAAGAAAAAGATTTCTCCTCTCTGGAACCTTAGTTAGGAACTGAAATGCAGGGAGTTTGATCACCCTTGAAGAGAACAGCAGGACCAACAAAACAGCAGAAACAGACAGGGATGTGCTGTGTCTGCTGTCAGGTCACCAGGATAAAAGGGGACTTTTCTAAGTGAGAGAGAGTTTATAAGTGTTTTCTGGCTCCTCTTGTTCAACTCAAAGAAAAGTAGGATCAGGAGAGGCTCTGAGCAAAAGGGCAAAGGTATTGCGTAGAGTATGGCTGAAAAAACTTGCCCTGCTCCTGGTTTATAACTTCT
This sequence comes from Pedionomus torquatus, assembly GCA_013398155.1. NCBI lineage: Eukaryota > Metazoa > Chordata > Aves > Charadriiformes > Pedionomidae > Pedionomus > Pedionomus torquatus. The sequence goes on along the minus strand of VZRU01020556.1, from coordinate 2,850 downwards.
GATCCTGGATTCAGTGGCTTGTTGTACGTGAAAGCACTATTTTTCAAATGTGCTTTGTCATGAAAAGGCTGTTACGGGAAGCTGGGAGAAAAAAGCCCCGCAGTGAGTGGGATGCTGACTCCAGTCCAAAGATGGTCACGCAGTCCCTCAGGTGCACGTGTACGAACGACCTTGCTCAGAACAGAAAGAGACTGTGGATGTGCAGCCGCCGGCACTCACTGCCTCCAGCTCCGCTCATCCTAGCCTCCTGTTAAGCACTGTTTTGGAACAGTTGCTTAGCTACGGCAAGAGCTGGCTTCAACTTTAGACAAGTTAATTTGACATTAAAACTTGACAATACCGAATGTACTCCAGGGCTGAGACACAGTTGCAGATGAAAACCACAACATTGGTAGACATCAGTAATAAATCTAACTCGAATGAACAAATCTCTTGTCAGAGATCTGGTGGAGCCCCCCCCGCCCTTTCCCCTCAGGCTCTTAAGGACAGATGCAGTAAGGCCCACATGTAAAATTTCATGTGCCCTCGGCTTGCTGGAGCTGGGCTGAATGCCAGCTCTGTCCGGCCCTGGCCTCGACTCCTTGGTGGGGGCTCCAGGTGCAACTTTACATTTGCCAGTCCTTGTAGTGACGTGATCCTACAGTTTAAAGGCCATGGCTGGCAGACCTGATGACGTCTCACCCCTACTTCTTGCATGTTTTTTAGGAAGTCACCTGAGATCCAAGGTTTCTGGCTCGTGGTTTATTTCTGCCAGGACTTACATTACTGAAAGCATCACTTTACACAGCCACCACTTCGAGACATTCTGACTTCATTACCTAAGAAAGAAAAACAACCAACAAACAAAAATGAGATTGCATGAGGAACATCCCCTCCCACTCTCTCTCCCACCGCATTTGGAGTCTGCCTCTTTCCAATTGGTCAGGATCCCTTCAATCTGTAGGTAGTGACCCTCTTGGTGTCAAGCAGATAAAAGTGTCTGAAAGACCAAGAATAAAACATTTCTTATTATTTTGTAGCTTTCAGTTGTTTGTTTTGTTTTTTGTTTTTTGAACAAATGATCAACAATAATAAGCAGAAATAGACCCCAATTATCCCAGATAAAAGGTCTTTTTTTCTCATCCTTCTTTCTTTTGCATCCAGAAACACTTAGAACATCCACAAACTCATTTAGAAAGTAATGAGACTTTGTTACTGTGCCGTTATGAAGTGCTTTCGTGACTGGTAACTCAAAAATGCTTCTATGATTTTCCCCTTATCACTACTATATTCATTGTTGTGCAGAAGGCTGCTGCAGCAACATTTCCTGCTGTAGAGTGCTGACTTAATGACTGTCTGGGGATGGCACATTGGGTCGTTTGGATCCCCTTCAGAGTGGCCCTGTAACACAGGGCTATTCCTCCCATTAACTGGCTACATCCGTGACTTGGTGTAGTTAGAAATACAGATTTGAGTAGATTTCACTTTCTGTGAGAGAATTCATTAAGTAAAAGTTCATCAGACCAAGTCTTGCAGTCTTTAATCAAATATTATTCTCAAGAAGAACAATGGAAAGGAGCCTTAGATGAGTGAAAATCAGAGCACTCTTTTATTGTTTTCTTTTTAATACATCTCCCTTCATTTAGAATGTGAGAGATTGTCTCTCTCATCCCAACAGCTGAAAAATTGGTCCCTTATTTCCCTTGGGAATTATTTTAAATGGTGTAGCATGCCACTGAGAACAAATTACCTAAGAAAAGTGCTGTAGACAACATTTTAATGAGCTTTATCGGATGATGAAAAATATAATGGTTCCCTGTGCAGTCATGGGGGGAACCATGAATCTTGATCTTGACAGCAGTTCTGTAAGAGAAAGTTGGCAAAATTGAGAAAGGGTAAGGTTTTTGAGTGTCAACTTTCACCTTTGAAAAACAGAACCTCTCTCTTATTTCATTTGTATAAAAGCTGTTTATGTCTACAGTAATGTCAGATGCCCTTCCTTGTGATATCTGACTCTATCAGAAGTTGTGGTTTGCAGCCATGTTGACAGGCTGAAGCAGCAAATGTATCACAAATTTTTGCTGTCATTCACTTCATAACAAAATCACTTTAATGAAATCTTGTCCAAAAGGATCTCCTAAAAAAGTTTTAAAGGAAGAAAAGATCCCCCAACTAATGACTAAAATTGTCTAAAAAAAAGGAATTTTCTGCTATTATCTTAATCAAATTTATAAAGAACCAAAAGGGAGGCCTTACATTGAAATTGGGAGTATTTATTGTCTGATATCTCTAAGCAAAGAGCAGATCATCAAATCAGCTGGAGGAAGGGCAAGTTGCACCTCAGGAGGCTGCCTCACAGCTCTTTACATTCTGGAGACTCATTGGATCCCAGGAGGCATCTCCCCAGGTTTGCTAAGCATTCCACTGTGTTCCATGCTTGCCCAGTTTTACTGTCCACTGATTTTTCAAGCTACCTCCTGTGTCATTGTGAAACACTGTGCAGTTTACGAACTCTGGAGAAACTTTTAGGAGAATAATTAGGTGAAGCAAACTGGTGAAGCTGTTTGGGTTAATTATCATCACATACAGAATAGCAGCCCCAGCTGTTTTGCTGGATGAAAAACATATGGAAACGAAAATATGATTTAGTACCACTTTATGTCAACCTCACACAAGATGTGCGTCTCTTAGCCTGACTCTGCCCCTCTTATCATGAGGAAAAACACAAAGGAGTTACTGTAAAAGGAAGATAAATTACCTTAAAAGGACAGCAGATTTCCCTGCTGGTAATTCCCCGGTGGAATAAAGCCAGGCAGTGCTGACAGGCTTGTGGTGTTGGGAAAGGGGAAGGGAAGGGAAGGGAAGGGAAGG
>VZRU01020554.1:55658-74252 GCA_013398155.1 Pedionomus torquatus | reverse complement strand
TAACTCCTCCTGTTTGTTGTCCATGCTGCGCGCGTTAGTGTAGGGGCACTTCAGTTGGTCTGTTGACCCCTTCTTAGAGGGGCACTCCAATGATCCAAGGCACTTTGTGGTAGCTACCCTCTTGTCGCCTGTTACCTCAGGGGTTTTTGATCCATTTCTGCAAGACCTGAGTTTGACCCCCTCCCCCTTTGAACCTTGTTTAAAGCCCTGTCAACAAGTCCTGTGAACTTGTGCACTAAGATCTTTCTCCCACTCTGAGATAGATGTACTCCATCTGTCGCTAGCAAACCAGGTGCCATATAAATTTCCCCAAGAGCAAAGAACCCAAAATTTTTTTGGCAACACCAGCCTCTGAGCCACTTGTTAATCACACCTGACTTCTTATTCCTTTCAGTATTCCTACCTGCAACTAAGGGTATTGATGTCAAAATTATCTGTGCCCCTGATACTTCTACCAGTTTCCCCAGTGCCCCGAAGTCCCTTTTGATTGCTTTTAAACTTCTTGTATCCACTTCTTTGCTTCCTATCTGCATAACTACTAAAGGATAGAAATCAGAGGGCTTAACCAAACTAGGCAGTCTTCTGTTAATATCTCGGACCTGGGCCCCAGGGAGGCAGCAGACTTCCTTGTGGGAGGCCAACAGATGGGACCCTCTGTTCCCTTCAGAAGGGAACAATAACCAATAACAATTACTCTCCTCTTTTTATTTAGGGTACATGTTCTAATGTGAGGGGGTGACTGACTGACTTTAGGCAACACCCTAGATGCTGTTTCTTCTACCTTGGCCTTCTCCTCACCTTCAACCTCCAGTGCACTATACTTATTGTGCATGGGCAAATAAAGGTGGGAAGGGCTGTGAGGGGTTTCCTTTGCCTCTTTCTGATAGGCACTTGTAACCATTATATCTGGAGAAACACTTGCCTCAGTGTAAACTTTTGTCATAACTGACCATCTTGTGGTCATGCTTGTCCAACTTGATAAACTTCTGTGGTGAAATGACCAGTGTGGTAGACAATGGGAAAGCAGTGGATATTGTCCACCTGGACTTCAAGTAAGGACTTTTACACTGTCTCCTGTAAGATCCAAATAGAGAAGCTGTTAATGAGTAGGCTGACCAGAGAGTAACAAGTGGTTTAAAAACTGGCTGAACAGCTGGGTTCAGATGATGGTGATCAGCAGCAAAATTCTAGTTAGAGGCCAGTAACTAGTATTCAGTAATGATTTGGATGATGGGACAGAGTGGGCCTTCAGTAAGTTTGCTAATGACACAAAACCTGGAGGACGGACTAATATACCCAAGGGTCGTGTTCCCATCCAGGGCAACCTGGACACACTGGAGAAACAGGCTTACAGGAACCTTTTGAGGCTTGACAAGGGCATGCACAGAGTCCTGCACCTGGGATGAAACAACCCCAGGCACTCATATATGCTGGGGCCCACAAAGCTGGAAAGCATCTGGGCAGAAAAAGACCAAGGACCCCCGGTGGATACTAAACTGAAAATGAGCTAGCAGTGTGCCCTTGTGGCAAAGAAGGCTAGCAGTGTTTCCAGCAGGTCCAAGGGAGGTGGTCCTTCCCCTCTGCTCAGCACTGGTGAGGCCACAGCTGGTGTATTGTGTTCTGAGCTCTTCTGTACAAGAGACACAAGAACATGTCCTACAAAGTGCTACAAAGACGATGAAAGGGCTGAAGCATTTCTCCTATATGGAAAGACTGAACAAGCTGTGACTGTCTACCTTGGAGATGAGCCGGCTCAGGGGCATCTTAGCAGTGTATATATAATGGAGCCAGGTCGCTTGCAGTCATGCCTAGTGATAGGACAAGGCAACAGGCACAAAATCAAACACAGGAGCATCCTCAGAGACATAAATTAGCACTTTCTACAATGCACAGGTTGCCCAGGGATGTGCTGGAGTCTCCATCCTTGGAGATACTCAAAAGCCATCTGGACATGGTCCTAGGCAGTTGGCTCTAGGTAGACCTACTTGAGCAGAAGGGTTGGACCAGATTTCCTCCAGAGTTCCCATACAACCTCAACCATTCATTGATTCTGGGACAACAGAAGTGTTAGTTGACAGTCTAGTTTCCAAGCTCTGCTCTCACTTCTGACATTTCAATTGTCTATGATAGGAGCTTAGACAGCTATATGTAGATGCTTAAATATACGTATATTCTTGAAAGGTGAGAAATCCAGATTGTCCTGTTTTAGCATAAAGAGTAGCACAAATATCTAATTTATATGTTAAGTAATGTCTCTTGAGCTGGTTAGCTTTTCTCTAGCTCTTATGTAATTTTCTCCAATTTTTTGAAATTGTTCCAGTTTCTGACAAATGGAGTAGAAATTTATGTTCACATTTCTAATCTCTTTATAATCTCAGGGTATTATTCATGAGAAGTGCCTCCTAACTGTTTGATACTTCTCTATCTCTAAAACATACAATTCTAGAGATAAGATTGTCTTACACAGGCCCAAGCAGTGGGGCCCAGAAAACTAGCTAGAACTGATTACTGTGACCACAGATCTTACAAAGTTGTGCTGTTTTGTATACTGTGAGTTACTACTGATATTGCCTTTTTTATTTCATTATTGCCTTTTTAGTTCTCTACCTTTTTGCTATAAATGTACTTCAAAACCTTAGCTTTCTCATGTAAAAGAGTTTATAGTCTAGATGATGCAGAAAGAAGTTAAAGTCCTTAAAGGTTTAATACTAAGGAATAACAAGAGTAAAAAATATTTTTGAAAAGTGCAGTATTTTTAAAATGTTTCCATGACATGACTCTCACTGGAGTCTGATGCCTCTGAATGCTTGGAACTGAGTGTGGCAGCTCTGTAGCTTTACAAGGGTTTATTCACAAAAAGATGTGAATGAAGTAATGTCTGAGCACCAATCTTAAACGGTAGAGGGCAAGAGAGAGTGTTACTTCTGAGACAGCAGTACTTTCCAAAGCTCTTCTAGGATGCAGTCATGTTAAGTAGATCTGCAGGCAGACGTCCATGAGAAGAGGCAAGTAAATGTTTGTGGTCCTCACACCTTGTGTTATACAATCGTTCACCACCATCAGAAAGAATATGAGACACTTTGTGTATTATTATTTCATGCACTCCAGAAATGCTGGAGAGGTAGATTATAACTTTTCTTGACTTTTTTTTCCCCCTACAGTCTTTTTCAGTCTAAATGTCTTTCTTCAGATGTCTATTTGTTTCATACAGTTAAAAAAAACTAACTGTGTTTTGTTCCGCTACAATGGAACAGATTTGGTAGCAGATTTGGTAGCTTCTTCATCAGCTCATACTGCACACATCTCCATTTCCTTTAACACAGAGAGTGGAAGCTACCTGGTTTTGAAGTGCAGGGTAAAATATGACAGTACTGGAAATATTTTAATGAAGAAATAAAAGTTGTGATACCTTTAGGACTGCACATTTCCTTCCTTTCACACAACATAACAGCTGCAGTGACTGACTCAGTTCCCCAAAACTCTGGCCCAAAAAGTGTGTCGACCTCTGTTTATGTGTAAGTGTACTATTTACTATAGGCCAAAGCCAAAAATCTTTCATGAACCCCTTATCTGCAGAATAGAGGTCCAAAATACAAAAGAGTAACAGCAATAAGAAAACATAATGTCATCAGAGCAATCTGTGTGTTAGGAGACTAACTTTTAATTTGTTTGTTTTCCAGCTATATTAGCTTTAAGGCACATACCTGTTTCTTAAGATGACCTTGTTTCACTAATGTGTGTGTTCTGTAACAAGCTATGGTATTGCAACAGTAAGTATGTCTTTCTCTCTTGATTTTAGCCTATTAAGAGAGTAGTTCTGTGCCCACTGGCAGGCTTCGCAGGCTTCAGGATTGGTTCAAACAGAAAGTCTTGTCATGTTAGAAATATTTCAGGTAAACCTGGACAACTTTGACTGAATGTCAGGTTTACAAGGATTCTTGTCAAGAACATAGTTAACAAGCTGAAGAAGAAAAACAACCTGTGAGCTGCGTGATCTTAATTCTTATTTCTAGCTATAGCAGACCAGAAAAAAATACTCGAATTCACAGGCATTATTTTAACTGATATTGCCTTTTTAATAATTAACTCCAACAGACTGAAAAAGGCATTCCACAATTGGAACCTTTCTTGTAGTCAAGTCGGCTTTCATTACTTTTCCCTTGATCTTGGATTATAAAGCAAAGTTAAAAAATAAAAGAGAACCTCAAGCCAGGTCTTTAAATTCAGACACAGGCAACAAATTTAAGTGCCCTCATTTCTGAAATGCTGAGCCCCTGGCAGCTTTCACTTACTTTAAAGTAAACTGGGGGCTCGACACCTTAAAATAAGGGCAGTAATTGAGGAACTTCACTAAAGATTGATGATCCAGAGGGAGAAGATCCACAACCAGAGCATAGCATGATTGTGCCCCCTTGGAAGAGAAGATTATGAACAGAAAAACAGAAAAACAGAGGTTATTATTACTGAGTAGTAGATACAATATCAACAGCAGAAAGCACAGTGTCTCTGTTTTACAAAATTTGAACACTGACTTTTTTTTTTTTTTTTAACAAAAGAAAGGAAAAGACGCTGGAATGAGTGAGAGGGATGTTTAGGGAATAGTATGATTTAAAAAGTGAAACTTTAGACCACTGTATCACAGCTTTCCCTTCTGCTGGCTGGTCTGCCCCTGCAGGATGACACAAGCTCATTCTTTTTCTCTTTTTTTACTACATTCAGGTAGAAATTCTGCAGTTAGGTTTAGTCCTGGAAACAGCATGAATTTGGGATCAGGAGATTCCATTAAAGGTAATTCTAACTTTCTCTTAGCTGTCTCCTCAGGCTGAGTGCACAGTACCAAGATGTGTTTTGTTTGGGAAATTAAAAATGTTGAAAAGAGGGAAATAAAAAAGAATTTCCAGCAGTTCTGTCAAGTTACATTCCTCTGACACTTCCTCTGCTTTTGAGCTCCAGCATGCATTTTTTATCAGATTTTGCCTCTTAATTTTGAAATTTCTGCATCTTTCCTGCACAAAGCTATCCCATGGTACAAGCTGTGCCAACACTCACATTAAACACACTAATTTTCAATGATTCTCTACTGAGCTGTGAAAATTTGCTCTAGGCAGACATACGCCTCAGGGCTGAGATGAGGAAGGAGACTTGTGCATTCTCCAAGGCCATTTTATGACATTGTTTCTTTGCCCCTGAAAATCGCAGAAACTTAATTTTTGTGTTATGCTTTGCTGAAACTCTGCAGAGTTGTATCCAGTTATGCCAGGAATTCAAAGGGGTTTTATGTCAGTGACCACCAAGCAGCTCAGAGAACCCAAACTGGAATTTTCTCCCCACAAGGCATGCTGATGTGTGCTATAATTCAGACTCATGCCAGTGTGCAGTTGCCCAGATCTTCACAGTGGCCTGCTTTAAAGGCCCTGAATTGCATAAATGGGCCTGACAACAAATATATTTTTCCCTGAGAAATTGATTTATGAACTAGCTAGACTCCTCTCTACAGAAGCTTGCTTGCAGCCAGAGATAAGTTTTGGATATGTGTGAAAAGCTGAAAAGCTGACAGGTTAGAAAGTGGAAAATCCTCCAAACAAATGTAAAAGTCTAGACACTGCTAGAAAAATGAATATAATGAAAGTAAGTGATTGGCAAGTTTTTGATTTAATATCTCTTTAGATCCTTCTAACCCAAACCATTTAGTTCCTTCCAACCCAAACCATTCTGTGATTCCATGAAGATGCCTGTCTGAAGTCAAGTGAGCCAGCAGAAAAATTTGGGCAGTGGCTGTGATTGTTGTTTTTTTTGTTTTTTTTTCAGAGCTGGGAAAAATACCTGGGTTATGACTCCAGGAACAGAAGAACAAGAAAGAGTAGGAGGATCTTTGAGTTTAGTTCATATATTCTCTAAACACAACGACAGAACGTGTTGAGGACATATACAAACAATAGAGATATGACTAAAGAAGCTAGTCAAATATGCTTGTTTAGCTGAATTGCTTTCAGACAGAGTTTTGTCTGTGTGGTTCCTGGGAGCTAACTAATCACTGTTAGTGCTGGTCAACACACCATCCTATTTGCCTGTAGGGAGAGCAGGTCTCCTCCTCACAAAGTATATACATACATCACATGCAATTAAGTCCGTTCTAATTAAGTCTTCTCTAACATCCTGTCAGAACACCTGTGTTAAGCACAGGGCTGATGTAGAATAGAAAGATTAACAGAAAGCATAGAAAACAGCATTGCAAAGAATAGCTGCAGATATGTAGTCCAACCTCTTTCTCAAAGCAGGGATAACTTCCATGTTAAGCCAGACAACTGATGGAATTTTCAAAGGATAGTGATTCCACAGACTTTCTGCACAACCTATTGTAATTCTGAACCACTCTTACTATGAACAACTCTTATTTTTCATTATACCTATTTAGAATTACTTTGGTTCTTCCCCAAAGCAAGGAGTACCTCAGAAACAAGTACCAAGTACAAATCAATATCTCTCATCTTCTTCTGTATAATAAAAATATACTTTTCTGATATAAGATTTGCAGTAAGACTGCAAATTTTTGTAGCTTTCCAATCCAGTCTGAATGCAAATTTTCTATGTAGTATAAATTCTAAAAATAATTCTGTAAGTTAGTAATGTTATCTTTAATGTTAAAACTTCAATGGTTACCTACTGAATCTGATTTTTATTTTAAACCACTGGTCCTTGAAAACAAGATATGAAAACAGGTAAAACTACAACCCAGGTAAAGCTACAACCCAAGTAAAACAGCCTGTTGTTCTTTTCATTCAAATTACAGTGTTTTGATGGTAATTTCGTATAGCTGATGTTATTTGGAAGGCATACAAGGAATTTTATTGGTATTCTGTTACACTTATAGACAATCAACTGCTCAAATGTAGCTATAAACAATTTGTTATTTTTAAGATTGCTTCAACATATATTACTTTCTAAATCTGCAGCCAAAAAAGTGTAGTTAGATGAATGTTTATGTCAACTGTAGCACTTCAGTTTTCACTGACCTTGTAATGTTTGGAAAAATTATCTTTCAGTGAAAGTTTAAGATGGGTACATATATGCACAAAGGCTTTTACAGTTTGAAAAACTTCTTTTGAGGATAATTTGTACTATGTTGTGAGTTATGTCTCTAAAAGCACATTTGTGTTAATTGTGACAATGTTAATTAAAACACACAGAAAATAGATACCTATTACATACAAATTCAACAAAATAAATATGCATTATATGCTGCCACCTTATGGTAGCACAGGCAACATGAGTAGATGTAAGAGTTCACTGTACAGGAAAAAATATGAGAAAAATAGACATCTTTCCTGACAATAGGTTACTGTAAAGTCAAATAAATAAATTGCAAAAGTTTATCTGGGAAAAATCAGTTATTATTTTCTAAAATTTCACTGAAAATGGTTGTAATTTCTTTTGAGAACATTGCACTATATCTCATCATTCTAAGAAAGAGGATACTAATTAACTGTTAATGTCCGAAAGGACATACTTGTTGGAGATCTAGATATTCCTGGCAGGATTGGATAAACAGCTAGTAAAGTGGTATCTTTGCTACTAAGTTTTGAATGTGTTGACATTCTGTCTGTTTTTCTGGGCAAAATCGTAAGTATGTTTATGGTAGCCAACTAATACAAGAATATATCTATTTTAATAAATATTTCCAAAATTTACTAATAAGCAGTGAAATAATGTGTTTCTTTCACAAAATGTTTACTAAAAATGTAATGTAGGATAGCACAGCTTTTGGGCATACATTCAGGAAATGCTCAGAAGAAAAGTCCATACACGACTGTTAAACTTGAAGGGACTGCCTTGGCTTAGGATGTCTGTGAAGAATGCATTGCTAGAAAGTAGGAAAGAATATAAGACTACTTTAATCAGAGAGATAGATTTCCCTTGTAGTCTTCCCTAAGCACCCACATTTGGACCCAGTCAAATGGGTCTTTGCTGATGAAGTTCAGCCTTTCCTGTGTTCACTGGCAGAAAAGCACTTCATTACTATCTTCCCTCTTAATACGAATTAATATTGCAAATCTGATCCCTGACAAATGTGATGGCAGAACAATGGATGAACACATTTTTACCATATGTAATCAAACCTTGGCATATACGGGAAAGCAATTTCAAGTATTTAGCAACAGCTTCAAGTTTATTTACAGCACAAGGACAAACAAATACAATCTCTTTTGATGCAGAAATGTTCCTCTGCTAAGTAATTTTCTGTTTGTTTATTTTTGTACTTTCAGCTACATAAAATACAAAGCACCACTGCTCAGTTGATGAAGATGTCAGACTGAAAACATAAAAGTTTATGTTTAAATGAATCTGAATCTGTGTTGTAGACCCCAGCTGGAAATGGATTTCAAATTGACAGGCATAACAGCTGAATGTATGTGAACTACTCTGAAATGGCCAACTTCAGATGGTTTCAACAACCTCTAAACTCTTAAAGATAATAGGGTAGATAAAACCAGAGATTCTAAATTCTGCACAGCTTTATACTGTAAGTTGTCATATAGCAATTTTAAAATCAATTTGGTGTTGAACAGGAAGCCAGTGTAATTCTCTCAGAACTCAAGTTTCATACTGAGACCTCCTTGTGCATGCTAAATCACATCATCTGTATTTTGTATGCTTAGGAAGAAATTACACTTAGGCGAATTATTCAGAAAGTCATGTAGCAATCCAATTCTATACACTAAGTTACTGAGGCAACATATGGTAGTGTACACAGTAATGGCATTTTGTAAGCAGTAGCTCAGTAAACTAAATCTGGTGTTGAAATTCCAAGGTCATAATCTTGACTCTGTTACTTATATAGTATGTCACTTTAAAGTAGTATTTCCTGTTTGAAAAGTCCAACTCATTATTGTTGGGTGCCTTTGTATACTTTTGTACGTGAGATTTTTATTTTTTTTTTTTTTTAAATGTGGTAGAGGAATAAAAACCTACCAATATATGCTAAACAGTCCAAAGTTCATGCAGTGAGTGACTCCCAGCATCTTTATTTCTGCTTATTAGCATCTTACTCTTTAAAAAGTCATCCCAATGTTGGATGAATATCCTTCTGTATTAGATGATAGATGAAAGTAAGATTTGGGGAACTAGGTGCACACAATTCCTTTCAAAAGAATTGTGTGTCACCTTATCTAAAGTAGTGTTTTCTATTTGAAGAGTCGGACTCTTACTTTCATTGGATTCTTTGTATAGTTTTGCTCTGCAACGTAAGAGAGTTATAATCTATAATAAAAACCTTGAATTTTCATAAAAATAAATGCAAAGCTCAAAAAGTGTTTATAAATCCTTCTAGAACTGCTTCATCTTGTGTTTTAATAAAAGTTTTATAATTTAAGCAATATATATAATTGCTTAGATGTATAAATAAGAATATATTTTGCTTATATATTATTATAAGCAGTTTAGTTAGAACTTTGATCCAAATTTTAAGTCATATGAAGTAGACTGAGAAAAATATTGGCTAATGCTAGCCAGCTGACCAAAAAAAAAAGAAAAGGCAACGTGAGCAAAATTTGTAAAATCACATTATGAAATATGTTACTTGACTGAGACAATCTCTGTAATTTACCACCATTGTGGAACAATTAATTATAGTTGTCTTTTGACATTTTTATTTGACTCCATTTGGGAGGCTCAGCTTCCCCTAACTGAAGGCAGAATATGACACTGACAGCATCTAATCCTTAGTCAAATGAGACTTTCTAATAAGGACAGATCATACTGCTGAATTCATAAAAAAACCCCAACTTCACTGAATTAGTGAATAAGCATTTGATCTTTTTGTGCTTCCATCTCCTTCTTGTTGTTTAGACTAGACCTGCTATAATAGATTCCCCACCAAATTATGAAGCCACTTTCAATTACTTTGGAGCAAATGCACTACTTGAAACTTTTTGTTGTTCAGAAAAATGGATACTGCTTTTTGATCAAATTTCTTTGTGCTTGAATCTTAATGTATTTTTTCAAGCCTTCTTAAACACTACTGAATGGCACTAGAAAAGCTGAAGCATCTGTCCTTCTAAAGTACTCTAAGAAAATTCACTGTAATGCTGNTAATAATAAGTTGAGAACTTATGTATCACACTTCAGAATAACTACAGAAATTCCTTTGTGTTTCAGAAGATATATGCATGACGTTAGATGACATTTAGTGCAGCAAAGACACAGTACTCTTCAATTTTCTTTCTAGTCTTAGGCTAAACAATTCAAGTAACAATCAAAAGTAGAAAACATTCATAGACATTTAAAATCAGTGTTCGTTCTTTTTCTAGTCAGCTAATACCATGAATTGTTTAGACTCCTGCCTTCGGTTTTGCTAGTTCTTCACTGAACCTTTAGTCATTGATAGTTTTGTTTAGATTTCCTTTGAGAAGTAGGTGATGGTGAAGGGTTTCATTTATTTCTTTTAACTACTAGACTGTAAATAATCAGTTTGTTCTAACGTACCACTGAAAAATTCTAATTATATTGACCTTTTCATGGCAGTTGTGGAGAAAGGGGGGTGGGGGGAGGAGGAATTTATTTTCATCAACATATATTTATTTTAGCCATTTACTTAAATGCTGGCTTTTAAATGAATATAGAGTTAAACTGAAGGAATTAAAATTATCATACTGTGGGGCTTTTTAAATTACAGTTGTGTATAAACTGTCTCATTTGAGGATGGTAAGTATTTGATAGAAGGCCTTAAAAGCACAGGATATTATTTAAGTTAAAGTTTTATTGGCTATAGCATGGAACTTGATACTAGAAGAAAGTGCTAATCACAGAAATGAAATGACACTGTACAGGCTAATTTAAGATAGTAGATCATATAAGATAGACAAAGGGAACAAGCTATTCTTTCTTCCAAGTAGCTAATATAGCTGAATAATTTCTCAGTAATAGATTTGGATCACAAATATGATGAGAAAAAATCTATTTAGACAGCTCATATGAGCAAAGGAAGACAGAACATGTTTTCCTGTGATTCCTGTGACAATCAGACACTCCAAACTAGATACCTGATGACAGCTTCAGCTGTAGCACAAACCTGAGCTACTGGTTTGTGAGTTACCAGTGTGATCCCAAGTAGCTCAATGACTTGATGTGCTGGAATTTCAGTAGCAGTGCCAACTATATTGTAATACCACTGTCTTCTATCACAGAGACACATCTGTCACGCTAATCCAGAAGATACAGAAATATCCATTGTTGAGTTCTTTGGTTGGTTTTCTGTTTTGGTTTGGTTTGATGTGGTTTTGTTTTGTTTTGTTTTGTTTTGTTCTCTTTGTTTTTCCATGAATGATCAGGAGAATTTAGCTTTAATAATAGCAGTCAGTAATTTAGTGAGTAGGACACTCCTGTTCAGGAGAAGTTTTTAAATCCCATCTGTACAGATAAGGTACACAAGCTTGAAACTTGATTTTCTGTTTCCTGGGGGAGTGCAGTACAGTCAACATAGGGAGTTAGAGGAGATAGAGAAAATAAATTCAGGAGGTTCAAGAGTTCTGTAGTATCTGGTGTAAGAAGGCATACAGCACAGGTGAGCAATTGAACAGCTCCCCAATCTGGCTTAGCAGAAAATGAAAATAATACATTTAAGCATAGTTATATCCATTTCTTGTTGGTTCTTAGGGTGTGTAAATTGAATTTTTTAAGCAGTATGATCAAAGATGGTAGAAGAATCTGGAGACAGTTGCTATTATCTACTTTTTGAAAGGCACCAACAAATGAGTCAAGTGTTAAGCATGAGAGGATTTCTAGTAGGTCAGCTTTTGTGTGGTGCTTCACCACATTGTTTTTATCATTTTTTCCTAAAAAAATGTTATTGGTTACAGTGATTGATGATGATGTCATTCAGCAATTTCCTGAGGAAAAGGATTACATTACTGCTTCAATTTGTCCTGTCCACACAAAGGAAACTCTTAATGTCTTTTATGAAAAGAAGTAACATGTCCTTATTCACACATTCTGTAGATGTGGGTTATTCTTTTCAATTGCTAATATGAAGGTCTAGCAATACACAGATCTCAGTGAACTAACCCACTTGAAACAGTGTTGGTGATTTCCCTCTGGAATAATCTTTCACCTCATGCACCAATTTCTTTTGCTTAGATCAAAGTCCTTTAATCAATCTGGACATCTAGATTTGAATTATTTTGAAAAAGAAGGAAAAAAGCGCCAAGCAATCAAAAGTTACTTTGTTCTATTCCCATTAAATTCAACGTAAAAACTTCATTGTTTTCTTTCTGAATAGTTAAACTAATGATGAGAGCTTTAAACTTCCTACTTGAGTTTCCTATTTTCTATTAAAATCCATGCAGTTCATTGAAGTCTATGACTTCTATCAAATTTTAGGTTCTGTTAAGTGTGTGTTATGAAGGACTGCAAAATATGTTTAGACAGACAGAGCATAAATAACAAACAGCTGAATGTGAAAAATTGTAAGACACAGAGAGATTATGAAGTTAACTATGTGACTGTCCATGATTTTTTTTTGTCTTTGATGTTACCTCAATACATTTGTTTCACCAAATGTTTGATGTATGGCGAAGAGTTATGCTATATTGATGGAGTTATATGTCATCCTTGTCTCTCTCTTTCTGCTAAGTAAAACAACACTGTGTAAAATCAGAATTCTGATCCAAGGACGAGAACGTTTTTAATTCTTTTTCTTCTTGTTCTTTACACCTGGGTATGACAACAGGAATGAATGGCAGTAACATACTTAAGGAACTTCTCTGAAAAATAAGCCTTGAAACACCACATGGAATTGGTATATGTCTTAGCTTCTCTGCTGACCTTGATGAACAGGTGTAAAAATAACCTGGTTAAGCAAGTTTCACTCTCAGCTATTTACTGAATATTATATCTTTTCATGCCTATATTCATAATAGATTATACCTCTTTTCTGCTGCTCTTAAAAAATAATTCCCAGGACATCAAAGGGATAACACAAAAGCACATTAGGGATTCTTGTGATAGCCAGTAAAATAATTATTTTGTTATTCCCCCATCCCTACATTTCAGACTGCAAATGCGTATTTTGCAGTAATCATCATGAAAACTTAAGAGTTAAAAACTTAAAAACAATTGAAAAAGGAATAAAAGACATTCAACTGACAATTGGCAAAAAATGGGATCTGTCTTTCCAGCTTCATTTGCAAAGACAGACATTAAAAGCCTGCGCTGGGATTTGTATGGATTTTATGCCCATAGACTACTCTGTGGTAGGGAGCTATCTGCATAATGGAAGGAGTGAAATGTTGGGACAACAACAGAGATCCTGTTTCACCACTTAGTGCAAAGACAGTACAAAAGAGTGGGCAGGAGCCAAGTGCTTACCACAGAGCTTTAGACAGGAACTCAAAAGACATGCAGATGTTAGCATTATAACTGACATATTTTCCAATTTCTTTGAAGTTTGCTGATAAACCTAAAGGTTAAAAATCCTAAAACAGAATTTATTGACACAATTTTTAGGGACTTAATAATAAAAAAAAAAATTTATTTACTGTGATCATCACTAATACTTTAATATTTTTTAAAAATGCTTAACATCATTTTCTCCTCATCTTTTACCTCCTGTCTTCACCTTGCAATGGTCATAAATCACAAAACCCTTCCTTTTTGTTTTGCAAAAATCTTATTAATAAGAATTAATGAGAATTAAAGAGAAAGGATTCTGTGAATATTAAAAGCTGAATATTCTATTTAAATTTCTACCTTACTTGCAAGGTCCTCTTTTTAAATTTTCCTTCCTCCCATTCGCTTTACTACTAATAAAAGTTCTGGAGAGTTTTATGATTAAAGCAGATTAGTTATAGTACCAGTAAATTCTTTGCAAATGCATATGAAATAATGTATTAGATTTAAAGTTGTTGATTATCTTTTGTTGTCCCTAAAATACTTTCATCCCATGATAATCTGCAGAATGGCTATACTACTAAACATTATCTGCCATTACAAAAGGGTTTTCCAGGGAAATTAGTTATGTCCATTGGTTCTATCACCAGTGTACAGTTATCAGGTACTGGTGTTTAATTCTCTCTTGTTCTTTCTCTCTTCCTTTCTCTCCCTTTCTTTCTGTAAGAGCCATGTCCTGTCATAGCAGACATATAGTTTTCCACAGCATTTCTCTCAGATCCATAATTTAGGAAAAGACAAACAGCAATGTGTAAAGATTGGGAAGGAAGGACATTTTGTATATCTCTAACAGATTTTTAATGGAAACTGTATCAGATTCATTTATCTATCAGGTAGTTTGTAAGATACTGTGCTTCTTCCATTTCAGCATTTGATTATGGTAGCCATTAGATGCAATTCCCAAATCTAGCTTCAGCTCTTGGACTCAGTCTTCAGTTAGTGTTTGCTGTCAGCCAAAGCATACAAGTTCTCTAGAAATTTATATGAAGCAGAAAAATATGTTTCATAGCATCCATTTCTCTGTGTGCAGTCCCCTGATGTTCAAAAGTTTTCAAGTAAACTAAAATTCTGGTTTGCTGTAGAAAAGACTTTGATTCTGAGACATTGTGTTTAGAAAATGTCTCTGCTCTTTGTAAGCCTGTGAGCCACAACACTTATTAATGGCAAGTACAATGAGATATTTCATTGACAGCGTAAAAGATTTCAATTTATTGAAATGGCAAGGCTTTTAATAAATTAGCATTGAAAAGTTAAGTTACTGCCTCTCAAAATTTTGTGAATCCTTAAACTAAAATATTTATGACAACAGCTTCACCAATGACTTATCCTCATCACTCATTCCCACCATAGTTTTGGTGCAACTGGATTCAGTAAGAGCAGATTCGAAAAGTACTTCAGGTTTTTGTGTCCAGTGTGCCATGGTGGAAGAACCTAATTCACCTTCTTACTGCATGTAAATCAGGAAAAATTCTAAAAGTTAATGCATTTACCTTGGCTAGGAAGTAGCATAAGAAAGTAAGTCTGAAATTTGTATCTTGGGAAAAAGGAGCTAGATGAGAAAAACAAAATGTTATAATGTTTGTTCAAAAGAATTGTACTGGTCTAGAACTGTATACACCCAAAGTTCTTATCACCTAGTGGTTTCAGTGCCAGTTGTTCCTCCACAAACATGCTTAGAAGCACATATATGTTACAGATAGCCTCTTTATTCCCTTCTGTCTGTAGTATAGTTGGTGCAGCCACTGTACTCTCTAAGCATGATTTACCTTGCTGTGAAGTAGCAGCTTTTCTTTGTTGATTTAATGTTGCACATAAAAAAAAAAGGTTAAACACAAGTAAAACACAAATTCATTCAATTATTTTCAATATTATTTTCCTACACAAGCTTAGAATATCAGTAGACTATCATACTACATATATTAGCGAATATATTGGTATCTGGCTTTTGTGAAGTAGTGAAACCTATTATAAACAAGAGGTCAAACCTTATTCTTATGTTTGATTACTGGGGCATATACATTCAGTGACTGTTTTCCTTGGGGAGTGATAAGAATAACAGTACTGCCAAGCAGGTTACAGGAGTGAAGCCAGTAAGTTAAAAATATTAATGTAGAGGTTTATTGAATCAGGCTTGTTTCCTGTTTCCCAGATTTCTAAATATATAGGGAAACAGTGCAGGGAGAAGTCTGTGGAAGTCAAGCTGCATCTTATTTCTCTTGAATTTTAGAAGAAGATTCATGGTTTCAGTAAGGCCATTATTATCATCTAGAACTTTTAAATAGAAAGACTAACTAGTTCCTATCTTGACCTTTGCACTAGACTTTAAAAATGACAAAATTGCTCCATTATGTGTTTTCAAAAGAACATTATGAAATGCTGTATTTTTTCCAACACACCTTCTTTTTAATGTTTTTTATATATATATGGTTCTCCCTGTTCTGTTTCTAGTACAGATTAGTAGTTTCTCTATTGATGTTAAGAAATATGTCCAATTGAGGTAATAAGGGTTTCAAACATGACAGTAACACAAAACTGTATTTAAACACTTAGAAAATAGTTAAGATATGTGACAAATTCATTGAAAACCATATAGTTTTAGTATCATTTTTCAGTCAGAAGTAGCTGCACATACTGTACAAGATTAATGTCATTTATTAGACTATTTAATGTGATGTTTAAGTTATTGACTTAAATTTTATGTGATTCTATAATGTGTTTATGAACCTTTGGATTGATTGTTCATCATTAGTCATTTAGATGACTAACCAAACTAGTAGGCCAACATGATTTTTAATTAACCCAAAGTAATGGAATAGGTGTTACCTTTCATAGTAGTGGACAATAATCATATGCCCTCTCCAATGAGACCAGCCTCTAGTAAGGTAAGTCCACCCTGGGGATGGGAATAGAGGCAAGAAGGATCAGCAAGGAGCTCTTTTTGAGGTTTTTTTTGAAATGAGGCAGAGTAGCTAGTCTGTGCCAAGAGCCAGCAGCTTGTGGGCAAGCTGCTGAAGTGGCCTGGGTGCAGGCAGCACCACCAGTGGCAGATTTAAAGCAAGGAGCTTGTCACCTGCAATCACCAGGAGGGAGTCTGCATCATAAAGAGCTGAAGGACTACAAAGTTAGGCACAAAATAGCAATGATGCCTATAGGGAAGAGGACCATGGCATCTGTGCACTCTGCACACACTACTACTCAGGCAGTTTCTTAGACAGAGCTCCTATGACGACGTGATGCCACTCACACATGGGGCTGCAGGATGTGCCCTGCTCTTACGCTTGTGTCAGATGACACTGGTGGGCATGTCTGTGGGAGATGGGCCCAGGAAGAGGAGCTCCTCCAATTAATGATGGAATTTAGGGAAGAGGTTAGTAAGTTGAAGAAAATTGGGGAATGCGAGAGGGAAAATTGCCAGAGTGTACTCTGCCTTCTGTAACAGAAACCTCCCGTAACAGAAACCAAGCAGTCAGACAGAGCCCCTTCTACAGAGAATGCCCTGTCCTCTCTCTGCCAGACTGAAGAAGGCAACTTAAAGGATAGGGGGCTGTGGGAACAAATTCCTGCCCGACAAAGCAGGCATGTCTCCCCAGTAACTCTCCCACTTCCCCAGATACCTTTAAAAAAAAAATACGAGGATCTGCAAAGGGATCCCAGTCACAATGAGAAGGGTAATTCCCTGTCTACAGAGGTGTTAAGTCACATTTTTCAGGTAGGCAGAGATAAGCTATTCACAAGAAACCCAAGGGCAATCAAAAGAGACTTCCAGGCCTTGGGACAAGAGATTAAGGGGTCAGGAACACAGGTAGTGTTCTTCTCCATCATCCCAGTCACCGGGAAGCATGAGGAAAGTAACAGAAAGAGCCATCAGATTGATACCTGGCTCTGAGCTTGGTGTCAGAAGAACAACTTTGGTGTTTTTGAGCACAGAAAGGTTTATATAACACCAGGCCTACTGGAGACAGATGGGGCACACCTATCTCAAACAGGGAAGAGGGTCTTTGCAGAGGAGTTGGCAGGCCTCATCAAAAGGTCTTTAAACTAAATTTGAAAGGGGAGAGGTGGAATGCATCAGCAGAAATGCAAGGCTCATTGATGGGTTAGGAACTACAGCTAACCATAGGAATGATCAGGTGGAAGTTGGGCCCTCCTACACCAAAGGCTGGTGAGGGAGAACTGCTGGATCTGCTGTTTGTGAATAGAGAAGGACTTGTGGGAGGTGTGATGTTTGGAGGCCATCTTGGGTACAGTGACCAAGAATTAATAGAGTTCTCAGTTCTCAGAGAAGCGAGGAGGGGAACCAGCAGAACTGCCATAATGGACTTCCAGAGGGTAGACTTTGATCTCTTCAAAAGCCATCTTGACAGAGTCCCTTGGGAGATGTCCCTGAACGGCAAAGGAGTCCAGGTAGACTGGATGTTTTTCAAGGAGAAAGTCTTAAAAGTGCAGGAGCAGGCTGTCCCTGTGTGCTGTAAAGCAAGTCATTGCAGGAAAAAAGCTGGCCTGGCTGAATAAAGAGGTATGATCGCAACTCAGGGAAAAAAGGAGAGTTTATGGCCTTTGGAAAAAAGGGCAGACCGATCAGGAAGATTATAAAGGTGTTGTAAAGCTATGTAGAGAAAAGATTAGAAAGGCGAAAGCCCAAGTAGAATTTAACCTGGCCTTAGAAAGAATAAGAATAATTTCTATAAAACTGTTAGTAACAAGAGGAGGACTTGGGACAATCTCCATCCTCTATTGGATGAAGGAGGAAACATAGTGACAAAGGATGAGGAGAAGGCTGAGGTACTTAATGCCTTGTTTGTTTCAGTCTTTAATAGTAGGGCAGGTTGTTCCCTGAGTACCCAGATCTCTGAACTAGCAGATAGGGGCGGGGATCAGAATCCAAAGGGATGTAGTGAGGGACCTGCTCCAACACCTGGATATAAACAAGTCTATAGGGCCAGATGGGGTCCACCTGAGGGTACCGAGAGAGCTGGTGGAAGTGCTCATGGAGCCACTTTCCATCATTTACCAGTAGTCCTGGCAAACTAGGGAGGTCCCAGCTGACTGACATCTAGCAAATGTGACACCCATCCACAAGGAGGGATGAAAGGATCATCTGGAGAACTTGAGTACTGTGAACGGTTTTGGGCCCCTTACCACAAAAAAAGA
>VZRU01020554.1:33170-45425 GCA_013398155.1 Pedionomus torquatus | reverse complement strand
CAGTAAAGAACTGTAACTCGGAGTCTCTTTCTTTCCCTTTCCCAGTGAGACAATAATTTACAGTTGATTCTACTCCAATGTCAACAAATGTAGAATGAAGGCAGAAATGAGCTTAATTCTTCTTGTCCCAGATTTTTCAGCATGAAACAATACAGGATGATAAGCAGATGTTTAGGTTTGGCAGATCCAGTTTAAATCTTTTATCATAGGTACCTCTGTATGCATAGTCCAGAGGAGCAGTTGTTGAAACTTTTGACGTGTATAAATATTTCAGAAAGAGGTATCAAAGTCTTGTTTGCTTCTCCCAAGTCCTTAAAAACAAGTACAAAACTTTAAATGCATCAAGTTCTTGATTGTTTGTGTTCTTACTCTGGAGTTGTGGAATTAATTTTTTCCTTCTTCCAAAGTTTTAAAATAGATTTCTCTTAATTAATAATTAAATGATAATTTTCCTAGCTGAAGATTACTATGGGTTACTTTCAGGACTAAAACAAGTTGAAACTCTAAGTTGGTACATAAGACTATCATTTAGGTATAGCAGGAAATTTAATGCAGCCAGATGTTTAAGGAACAGTCAGTTTCACTCTTGTGAGAAAATGTGATTTCTGAGACATCACATTTACTGAGAAAGCAGAATGGACTCAGAAAAATGGTTTAATATTTCACAAGACAGGACTGAAATATTTAGTATTTCCATTGAGGAACAGACACTCTTTTGACTTAATTCTGAGCTTACAAAGCAAATCTGAAATAACAGTAAAGCATGTAGCATCAAAGTCCCAGGTCATTCTCAGCTATTAATACTAAAACAACAAAAAAATGGCATAGCATAAGTTGATGTCTTTCTTTCTCTATTTTTTTCTTTCATCTCCTCTCAAATACAACAGTTGTATTGCCTTAAACTGAAAGAGGAAGTCCATTACCACTTTCTCAGTGATAATTCAGTCCAGAAAAATTCTTTGACCTATTCTCATTGAATCTGTCTCTTTCTAGCGAAGCACTACTCTCAACTTTGATGTGTTTGGATTAAAAAAACTTTGAAAGGGTTTTATTGTAATTTTCACAGAAGTAAGGTGACATGAAATTAGATTACTAGTTGAAAGTTTGCCAGTAAAGTTGCTGGGATATTTCAAGAATAAGTCAATATGACTCTATTCTACTCCTCTGCTGAGGACTAGGGTAGATCCAAGATATGTCCATTGTGTCCAATAGGAGGAAGCAATGCTATCCTGTTGCCTGTACCATATAGATAGTGTATCTATGCTGACCTCTACCTGTTCTTGAGTTTCCTGTGAAACATATAAAACATGAGGAATATATTTTTTTCTGGTTGTAGTTAAGTAAGAAGTTAAAGAAGTTTAGTTAAGTAAGAGTTAATATTTGCCTCTTGGGGTCACCTTGTCTGACTCTTCATCTTCATTAATAGCGAAATTAGCCTGAGCTCGTTGGCTTTTGTCAAGAACTCTATGAAATATTTCAGAAGTCAAGTGGGTATTCTTATAGCCTTCCTCAATAATGTGTTGTTTGTATATAGTGACAGTTAATATTAGAGTACCACTTAGCAGTACACATCTCATAACATAATTCCTCATAATAAATTATCAGGAACATTATTTAAAACTGCATTCTGAAAAGAAAGTAGTTCTTGAACAGTGTGGTGATTGTCTAGTGTTCCTTATTTATAACAGTAATAGAATGTTCTCCAAAACTAGCCATGAAGCAATACAGAAATCATTCTCCTAGCCTTCATACGTTCTAAGGAGATACTATTAAAAGTAGCCAGTCTTAGAAAATACCAGATTATTCATTGACCTTGCAAATATGATTCATTGTAATAAGGATGAAGTGGCTCTTTTGCTGGCTTTAAAAATAGTTTATAGGAAGAGCTCTTCTGTCATAAAATTTGCCCCTGTTGAAATTTGTAACTGACTCATTGTATCAAGATATAGCATCAGTAATGTCTAAAAATGGATGGACATCCAAAACATTTCATGTACTGAATTGCAAGATTATGACTGTTGCATCTTCCCTTCTTCATGTTTGAAATTGCATTACAGATAGCAGTAAGGTAAGAGACAAGCATTTAAGACAATTAGTTCCTGAGGAGTAATTCAAGCCAAATAAATTGAGGTTAAGTTGCCCTTACAAATTTGCACAAACTAAGTGGAATTGCTAAAATTATATCTCTCTATTTCCTTTTTAAATTAAATGTGTCATGGAAACATAATTTTCAATATGAAGCTGAACCAATCATTGGTCTGAATTCCCCACAAAGTGGGATGTTGGTCAACAGACCTCCTTAGGTGCTGTCCAACCAGTTTTGTGACTCTGTGATTCTTTGCAGAAAAATTCAAAAGGCCTGATATCATTGGTCCACTTCTCAATGTCAGTTACAATCCTACAGCTTTAAAAAGCTGCAAGGTGACTGAATGTAAGAAACAGAGTCCTCTCATATAAGCAGTTGTCTTGACTGAGAGCTTAAGGAAAGAAATTTGAGAGCTAGATTTACTAATTGTAGAAGGAAACATCGAAAGGATATCGGTGAGTTCTATGAAACCTAAGCCAAGCTTCTCTCTTTATTCAGCAAGTCTGCAATTTACAAGCGCACAGGTAAGAATGTACCTGGAGGAAAATGTAGCATTACTTATCTTATGTTTATTCACCTTACTATATGTTAGATCTCAACTTGTAGAGTTTTCCTGGGGTTGTGAAAAAGACTTTTGCAAAACTAAGAATACTTTCTCTCTGATTTTTCTAACATCTCAAAATGAAAGTAACCCTAATTAATCTAAGCATGTCCAGTTAATGTGATAAATCAACGGCAGATTGTTCCAGGAAAAAAAAATCAAAAACAGCAACAAAAAAACAAAAGATATCAGCTGAGATCTTCTTACATGACTTGTCAGTTTGCTATTAGTTGTAGTGACTTACTGCATTTTTTTTCATCCTAGTGCTTCTCAAAATCAAACTGATGGAGGCTGTCTCAAGTGGACAATCCAAAGCAGTTACTTTACTTTAAAATAAATATCTTGAAAATAAGTAGTCATTTTCAGGCCAAACCCTGACCTATGTAGAAACTATGGAAATTTATTTTAATTTCCTGAACTAAAAATCTGGACCATCAGTTTCTGTTTTCTTACTTTTAACTTTAAGAATTAAGCCAAATCTGATAATATATTTAGTTCAGAATGATTATGTGATGGATTTCAGCTTTCCAGTGCTGTTTCATTTTGATTGGGAAAAAAAAAAAAACCAAACATGTTTTGATTTGTTTTGTTTTTTTCCTAATCAACAGATGAATGTTATAGAGCCTTTTAAGTTCTTCCTCAGGTTATATAAGACTCCATAACAGCAGGCAGAATTTGGAAAATAACTGAGACATGAAACACTCCATCTGAGTGGTGTAATTGACATCCTGGAGGATCAGGATGCAGGCCAGACCTAGACAAACTCAAGAAGTGGCCCATGTGTATGTGGGCTGTGGCAACCCCCAGTATCAACAAGTTTAGGGTTTGAAGGACTTAGAGGTACTGCTGGATAAAAAGGTGAACATGAGCTGGCAGTGTGTATTCAGAGTACAGAAAGCCAGCCACATCCTGGGCTGCATTGAAGGAAATGTGGCCACCAGGCTGAGAGAGGTGGTTCTGCCCCTCTGTTCTGGTAAGACCCCACATACAGTGCTGAATCCAGCTCTAGAGCAATCAACATAAGAAAGGCATGGACCTGTTAGAGCAAGTCCAAAGGAGGACCACGAAGATGATCAAAGGGCTGGGGCACCTCTCCTATGAAGACAGGCTTGAGAGAGTTGGATTGTTCAGCCTGAGGAGGAGAAGACAGCCTTTGAATACTTAAAGGAGGCTTATAATTCTTATATGGGGACAAACTTTTTAGCAGGGCCTGTTGTGACAGGACAAGAGGTAATGGTTTTAAACTAAAAGAGAGAGATTTAGATTAGTTATGAGGAAGAAAATCTTCACTGTGAAGTTCATGCGACACTGGAACAGGTTCCCCAGGGAGGTGGTAGATACCCCATCCCTGGAATCATTCAAGGTCATGCTGGATGGAGCTCTGAGCAGCTTGATCTAGTTGAGGATATCTCTGCTTATTGCAGGGGCGTTGGACTAGGTAATCTTTAAAGGTTCTTTTCTATCCAAACCTTCTATGATTCTATGATCTACCCTTACAAAACATATTCATGAATTTCAGTGTTTACCTCCTGCCATCTACAACTACAGGAGATCGAAAGCTTCCTTGTTATTTACTTAAATTCATAAATAGACAGAAACCAAGGAGACATACTATGTAAATTTAACAGCTTACACTGAGCTGGTTTTCTTTTTTATAAGTGCTATGTATGCAGCCTCAAAATGTAAAAATAATCAAAGGAGAACAACATAATCCATCATACTCATCCACTGAAAGACTTCTCACCCTGTTACTCAAGTTATTTTATCTAAAGTTTTGAATATCATTGCTTTATTTTATTTGGATTTTTGTTTAATTTGTTTTTTTGTTTGTTTGTTTGTTTGTTTTTGTCAAGTTGATAAGAAGACAAGCAGTCTGGAGGAGGAAACTAGTGGGAGACTTAACACCACAAGTGTGAGCAACGAGCAGTTTCAACCTGGTAAGTTTCTCTTGTTTTCACTAATGATGGGTTTTCCTGTCCATGGTCTCATTCATGTTCGTTGTAACATCTCAGCTGATGGGTTTATTTATTCCTGTTGTTATATTTATGTTAAATGTCATAAACTTTGTCTTCTGTTAACAAAACATGAATACTCAGTATCTCGTTATGTCTTTGAGATGCAATTTTGTCATGAATCCAAGTATTTTCAGCCACCAGCCAATGAAGTTAGCACAGAAATTTATTTTCTAATCCTTTAATTGTGCACATTTTTTGCCCACTCTTGTCAGGACTAGATGTTTCAATGTCAAGAATTTTATGAGCTTTGAACTTTATACTGTCAGTACTGACAATTCATCAGTAGTGCTTCACCATTGGTACTGACTTTGAAAATACATCAGATAATAATGAAGAAGTGAGACCCCTTGCTCAAAAAATGAAGTTCACTGACTCTGTCTTGTGACACTGGTAGGAGGTAGAGATATCAAAAATGTTAATAGAGAAACACAGGGAATATAGCTTTATCCCTCAGTAAGAATATTTCTTTATAATATGAACTTACTTGGACTGTGGATCTCTCCAAGATAAATGGTAAGTCTCCTGGCATTTTTACACCTATGCTGACTCAAACCCACCATCTGTACCTATAAACACAGTCACTGTCACTTTCATTTTAAAAGCACCCTGACTGTTTTTTGTAGGTTGCAAAAGTCCCACCTGCACTGCATAAAGATATTTGAAATTTATCTTTTTCCTATAAATATGTGAGGAAGATGCTAATTCTGGGAATTAGCAGGTATTCAGTTCCTGCACATAATGGAGGATGGTCTATTACAGGCTTCTGCAACAGCTATTTTTTGCTTGGATGCATTTGTCTTGGTCTGTTTCTCCACATTTGGGAGTTCTTTTTTTTTATTGAGTTCAGCCTTGCACTGGGACTTGGGATTTTCTTACCTTAACATCACCACTTCTTAGTCATGTTTCATGTAGCACAAAAATATGGTGTTTTCCCTTCAATGTCTTTGAATTGTCAGCTATTCAGTCTTCCTTGAAGCTTCTCAGCCTCAAGGAAGTGAAAATACATCTAGATAATATCTTTGGAGAAGGAGGAGACAATTGTGATTCTATTAAACAGAAGAGAGAATTTTGCATACCTCACTTAAACATACCTCTAGAATTTACCTTTCAGAATTATTTTGAGGGTGGTTTTAAATATTTTAATCTTGAATTGCTTTAGTTTTATGAAAACTTTGTGTCTTCTGCTATTAGACGAAATTATTGCTTTGGTGAATA
Organism: Pedionomus torquatus; assembly: GCA_013398155.1. Taxonomy (NCBI): domain Eukaryota; kingdom Metazoa; phylum Chordata; class Aves; order Charadriiformes; family Pedionomidae; genus Pedionomus; species Pedionomus torquatus. Next base: position 39,508 of record VZRU01020554.1, on the reverse strand, counting down.
ATAATAGTAATGGTATATCAATCCTGATGTAGCTGGCTTTCTGCTTTGGTTCCCACTAGCTATAAGAAGATTTTTATTTGTTTGGCTGGTTTTTATTCATTCAGGCAATCAGATCCTGAAGCAGGTTGTCCAGGGTGGTTATGAGATCTCTGTCCTTGGAGGTGTTCAAGAAGACATTGGACACAGTCCTTATCAGCTTGGTCTGATTAGACCTGTTTTGAGAGGAGGGTTGGGCTAGATGACCTCCCAGAGCTCCTTCCTTTCAAAACTGATCTGTGGATTTGTGATTCTATGGTTAGCATTGTATCCAGGAAGCAGGAGGAAAATTTTATCAACTATTTTGATTAATTTCACTAACCACTTCAAGGAATTAGTTATAAGATTTTGACTAAACTGACATGAAATATGTATTCTCTTCTTTTTTTCCTGGTACACACACTAGAATATTAAAATCTTGGTTATCCTGAACAAGGTGCAAATATTGGATAGATATCTCTGCTTCCAGTAGATGTCTTAGAAATTTATAAAGACAAACATTTACTTTAAAGAATTGAATATCCTTATCAATAAGAATTCATTACAAATTCCTGGCTAACAACAGGTGCCAGTTGCATTTGACTGAAGAGCAGATGTTTTGAGAGTAATCAGCTTTTTATAAGTTTTCTATTTGGAGAAATAGAGGACTGTAATGCTAAGTCTGTCGTGTATATTAATTAAAGTTTCTGGTGAACTAGTTATTGTGGATTTTCTTAGAATACATGTGAAGTGATGTCTTTTCAAGTAAGCAAGAAATGTTTCATTCAAACTCAGGAGTAACATACCCAAATGCTTCGTAGATTTCATTTTATTAAAAGGTGATTGGGGAGGCTGAACTGCAAAAATTGCTGAGGGGAAGGAAACACAAGTTGCAACATCTGTATTTGATTAAGATCTTTTTTTCTTCCCTTTGGAACAAGGAGCAAGAAAGAGAACTGTGGGGGAAAAAAAGACACATAAAACAGAGGAAAGAGCTTTCATCCTGAGTATGAGAAACAGGCTCAGGAATCTCCCAAGGCTACGTAACCCTGAAACAGAGATCTCAGCTATCAGCATACAAATGCTCTGAAATCATGGGTCAGCTAAGGAAAAAAAAAAAACACTTTATAAAACATAAATGGTTTGATCATTTCTCATTTCTTTCAGAAATTTGCAGTTAAGAAAGGAATCCTTTACTTCACAAGATTAAAACTTATGTTATACTTAAGACAGGCTAGTGTTTAAAGTTTGTTAACATCGTAGTGACAAATATTAAGTAAGGAATTCTTGTACAACTTGGAGAATATCAGGAACTGGTGCAAACAATCTGCAAAAATTCTTTTTAGTATTGATTTTCTCAAACACTGGGATAAGAGCAGAAACTTCCCTGATTGGTTTTTATTCAGTGCCAGTTTGAGAAGAACAGACAATAAAGAAGCAGCCTGAGACATTATACATTTTCACAGCTAATGTGTGTTTTCAAAAGAATAAAATGGCAATACACAACAACAAAAACGAAAATCAGAAAGATAGGTTTCCTATGGAAGCTTTACCAGACAGGCTGGTGGTCTTCAGCCTGTTATAAACAGAAGCCTGGACAGGTTTAGATTGAGGTAGACACCTTTTTCTTCTTTTACAATGTGCAATTAATATTTCTAATCCCTATTGTCTATGGTGATGGAATAGAATCTCTATTGATATGTTTGTACCTTGATGCATGATTGCAACAGGAGTAATAATTGGATACAGATGAGTATTTGAATTCTGTCATGATTTTCATAGCTCTGTCAGTTTTATTCTGTTCACTGGGGCAGAATTTTGCCCAAAGCACATACAGTGTATACAGTAATGTGAAATGTTCTTTACCTGGTTTTCAGCACAATACAATTTAACTGCAGCCCTATTAATAGTAATACTCAAAGCATTGGTAGTGCAGGAATTATTGGTCACATTCACAGGTGAGCTTTTCAGTTTAAATCACCAACAGTTTGTGTTCATTAGTGATATTTGGTGAGGAAAGTGTTTTATAAAGCTTGAGCAATCTTCTGAGAGGAAGACAGGATAAGATGCTAAATGATCTTGGAGCTAGGTTTCTCCCCTTAAAGAAAAAGATCTGAAGGGTTCACATCCAGATATATCTGGCCATGTGAACATGGAGCAAATAATATTGGGCAAGGGTTTTGTCAAAGAATTGAAGGTCAATATACTTTTCTGTGAAATTTCTATTTCGCCAAGTTGGGAACCCTAATATTATAGATTTCCTCTACAGAGTACCCTGCATATTCAAGTGTCACTTTGAAAAGAAGACGGTTGCAGTTAACTTCATGAGCATGCCTGCCTGCCCACCCCGCCCACACCCCCAAGACAAAACTAGAATGTCTACAGAATGAAATATTCAGTTCATATGATAGACAGTTGTGCTTTAAAAGCATTGACTTTAAAACTGAAATAATAGTAAAGAAGAAGAACAGTAAGGAGAAAGGGCTAGGTAGAAGAAAGGTAACAAAATTAAAGACTTGATTTAGATTTGGTAAAGGATGAAGTAGCTAAGAGATTCCATTTTGGGAGATTATCAAGGGACTTAATCTCCAAAGAAAAGAGTTCAGCTTTGAGAAGACCACATGCTGTTAGTGAGATTTTTCATACTGTAGATATTAAAATGGGAGTGGTTGATCTGCTACTGATAATCTTAAACAAATCTTGGGTATATATATTTGAAAATCTGCTTACACACTAGCTATAGTCCTTTGGAAAGCCTGAAGCTGAGCTGAAAACAGAGACTCCCTTTTATTTCTATTTTAATCTGGTTCTCACTGTCATCTTTTCCAAAGATGGCTTATAGTAATTCATGTATAACTTTAAAAGTTACCAGAATTATTATCATAGTGAACAGCTGTATGTGGTTTTTTACGTGCAGGAAACCAAGAAGGACTTTCTGAATATAACTTCTTAATTTCCAAGAGCAAAACAGTGAAGTACTGTCCTAATGTCACAGGTAGAATAGTCAAAGCAAGAATTGATCTCTGGTATAGTTTGCCAAAAGTCAAATGAATTGCAACAGGGATAAATCTGACCAGTTGCTGTTTAAAGGAGACACCGAGTAATTTGATTAAAGATTTATCATACCCCAAAAGTGATTAAGAACTGAAAAGTATGCATCATGGAACATACAGAAAGTGTTACAAATTACTATTTAAGCCCTTATTTTTATCTACTTCAAAATATCATCTAATTTCTTTTACTTCTGACACTTCTATCACTGTCTTTTCAGTACCTGCTTATACAAATGAGTGTTAACTTTTTTTCCTGACCTTGATCTTTTGACATTTCTAAAACATCTGTCAAGTAAAATGGAATTCATTTGCAGTGATTTATGGTCATTAGCTTTTTTTCTGTCAATGTGTTTTTAGCATGCTAATTGGAATGATAAAGAAAAGGTGATCTGCAAATAAAGAGGTGTTTTCGTAAATACTATGCTTAAGTGTAGCATGTTATTTATTTTTGTACTGAAAAAGTTACTATCAGTCTTGTGACTAACATTTCAAATGCATTTTAAGATTAAACATTCCTAGAAAAAAAATAGGAGATTTCACCTTAAAAAATTACTGTGGTTTTTTGACATACAAAAAAGTTATCTGACATTACTCCATGAGCAGTATCATTAATATGAATTCTTCTCTGTTTATTCCACACCTCTAAGCTGAGAAAATAAAAGTAGTGAAGCTAGCTGTCTTCCCACAGGTAGAAGCACAGTTTCATAAATAGCTTTTATACAGGGAAGGAAAGTGGTGTGCTGAGACAGGTTTTTATTTATATCTTGACTCCTTTGTGTTGTTCTGGCTGGGAAAAAGATTCAGTTTAGTGTAAAGGGTTTTCCCAGAATCAAATGTGAATCTTTTGAGTAATCTAGAATTGTACTGTGGCATCAGTTTTGACAAAGTGTAAATATGACTCAACAAGAGCAAAGGTTACCACAGCTATTTTGTCTACTTTCCTTAGCTGAAAAAAAAAGATAAGTCTACTTGATTGTTACTGTACTAACTATATGAATGTATATCTCCAAAATCAGTTTCAGAGGGAGCAATTTTGCAGGCTAGAGTCAGATAACTGCCTTCAGTTCAAGATCTTTTATTCCCAGATTGGTAAATAGAATGGCAGTTGATCTAACTCTGGAGTAAAGATGCAAATCCTGTTCATGGCAATGCGTTATTTCTATTTAGCAGATACAAGACACTTCTGTTAGGATATTATACTTCTGCGTATTAACTTGCAGAAGATATATCTCAGCTAGTATAGTTAATCAGTTACAATGTGATCAGAGAAGCTAAGCCAATTAATGTTAGCCATTCTCTGATCCTTTGTTTTAATATACATTTCTAGGGCGCTTTTTTGTTTGGTTGGTTTTGGTTGTTGTTTCTTTTTGGTTGGTTGGTTGGGTTTTTTTTTTTCATTTTCAGATGCTTTAGAAGTAGAACTGAGGGGTCCTCTGATTTTTGAGATTTTTTTATTTTTCAAGTTTGTTTCTTGATATTTTCTCTATCTCTCTTTGAATTGTCTGTCCTGGGTGGAGAGGCCCAGGACTAACTTTCCTTTTAATGCTGGGAAAATTGCTCTTTTGGAGTACTTTAGTGTCTGAATTCATGAAAATATTTACTTTATGGCCAGCCAGGCTCTGTGAGATTCAAGGTCTCAGTGGTTTTGAGCCTTGCCAGGTAAAGGGATGGGGAGGAGCAAGGCCTGGGCATTTGACCCAAGCTGGCCAACAGGATTATTTCATTACATGAACGTCACATTCAATATAAATTAGAAAAGTTTGCTGCATAGTGGGCTCTCCCTTGATGGCAGTGATCCAGACAACTCCTTGTCACACTGCCAGACCCCTGAGGCCTCCCTTTCTTCCTGAACCCCTTGCACTCGCAGTGTCCAGCACTTGCTGTCCACTGCTAGGAGTGCATAGCTGCCTGCTGATAGAACTGGCTGAGTATACTTCTTGTAAATCTCCTATCAGTGTCGGGATTAATACTGGTTCTTTAGTATTATTGTTAGTTGTTTAATCTTATTCTATTAAATCTATTTACATTTCAACCCTCGTGTTTCTTTGTGTCCCCCGATTCCCCTTTCCTGGATGGGGAGGTCTCATCGGGTGACAGAATAATTGTCTACACGACAGTAAATTGGTATGGATTTTCTCAAACCATAACATTATCTTTTTGGCTAAGTGCCCCTCTTAGGAGGAAGATTTTGTGGTGTTCAAGTGATGGGATGATAAGCTAGATCTTCTGGGACTTTCATCAGTTCACAGAACAATGGAAGAAATAACCTCAGGTATTAACAGTTAGGAAATATAGAGGTCACAGTCTTTATATTAAAACCACACTGAGATTTTCAGTTCATGCACTATTCTTTGACAGTATTACTATTCTTTCAGTTCCATCTAGAAAGGAGAAGAAGTTAATAAAATCTCTGAGCCCTTCTTGTTGATGTCTTCCTCCAAATAAAGCCTTAATTAAAGCTCTGTGAAAACAGGTCTGATTAAAGGAAACTCTTGTTTTACTTTTAAAAATTTCTCCCTGATAAAATACTGTTTAAATCTTATAGGACTGGGTTTAAATGGTCTTACATTAGTCGTATGGTTCACCATATTGTTGAATTGCACCCAACCTTTAACTGGTTTGAAGAAGTTACAACCCTTTATTGAGTTCTGATGAACATCCCATGTGATGCATGAAGAGAATACCCCATTAGGGTACCATTGTCCTGGGTTTAAAATGTACTCTTTACTTATTATAAAACAGATTTTCTAAGTAGAAATCATTCTATTATGTGAAATTGCAAAATCTTTTTACTATCTATTCTGATATCTTTGTTACTAAGAGTATGCTTTATAAGAAAATAAGAACAGCAGACCCTTACTTACTAGTAATTCATTACTGGGAAAGGAAGCATGTCTTGACCTATGAAGCAGTAAATTAGGGTCCACAATCATGACTGTACTTAACAAGTGCATAAATGTACCTCTCCTGTAACTTTGGGTTTATTATTAACGATATTTTACTTTTATTGGAATTAAACATACAGTCATAATTGTTTTATGCTTTACTGACATTGATGCCAAATAAAAGTTTTTTAAAAAGACCACCTGTATAGATTTTATTCTGAGACATTGCCTCAGTCATGCTAGTGGAAATCACTTGTATATAGAAAGAGAAACAAATTCCTGAGAGACTTTTATATTGGTAAGCATTTTTACACTTGAGGCCTCAGATATATGCTGTATAGTCTATAAACTGAGTTTAAGGTTGATGTACTGTTCTTTTAGAGCA
>VZRU01020553.1:73967-89709 GCA_013398155.1 Pedionomus torquatus | reverse complement strand
CGCGGGAGGCGCGGGGGCGTCGTCGGCCTTCGAGGTGGTGCCGCGCTCGGCCGAGGCCGGCTACCTGGTGGCCAAGGTGGTGGCGGTGGACGCGGACGCGGGTCGCAACGCGTGGCTGTCGTACGAGCTGGTGCAGGCGTCGGAGCCGGCGCTGTTCGGCGTGGGGCTGCACAGCGGCGAGGTGCGGACGGCGCGGGCCGTGTCGGAGAGGGACGCGGCGAAGCAGCGCCTGGTGGCCGTGGTGAAGGACCACGGGCAGCCGGCGCTGTCGGCCACGGCCACGCTGCACGTGGTGCTGGCCGAGAGCTTGCAGGAGGCGCTGCCGGAGCTGAGCGAGCGGGACACCGTGTCAGTGCTGACGTCTGATCTAAACCTCATTCTTGTAGTGGCGCTCGCTCTTGTATCCTTCTTATTCGTTTTCACAGTCAGTTTAGTGTTGTTCTTTAAATGCCGGCGGGTAAGGTCCTCTCCTGGTTTTATAACTTCTGATAAGGAACTGTACTCCAGCCTGGGCTCAAAGGCACCCTACAACTATTGCAGCAGTACTCTGCCCTTACCTTACTCCTACGAGGTGTGTTTAGCCTCCGAGTCGGGCCAGAAGGACTTCACGTTTCTGAGACCAGGAACGGCAGTGCTCTCTGACCGTCTCTTGGCCAGCGAACAAGCCACAGGCTCTCCCTCCGGGAAGGACCCTCCTGGCTCCGGGAGCTCGGCACAGGTGAGCTTCTGTGCTGAGATCCCTCTCTACTGATTTGTGTGAATCTTAGCCCCCTCTTCTGCCTTCTGGTGGTTCGGTGGGTCACCGGCACAGCTCAACGTCACCCCCCGATCAGTAGCTTAGGGTTGAGAGGTTTGTGTGTGAGCATGGAGATGTGTGCGTGATGTTGACTCTTTCTTTTGACCTGCCCAGTTTAATCCACGAGCTCTTGATTGCGTCCCTTGAGGACCGAGGACGCTTGTATGTTATCAGTGCTCTGTCAGTACAGTTGTCTGTCTGTCTGTAGTACTCGGGGTACTAGTTTCAATGAGCTGGGGTGGTAGTGTGGGCATGGGCTGGAGCAGGAGCAAAAGCCTCACGGGGTCTGAAACAGAGACAACGATTTCGTCTTGTCTTAGTGACTGTTTTATTTATTGTCTCTACCAGATTTAAGTGCTTTTTGTGGTAACAATGCTGTTCACTCAACGAGAGCAGTGACTCTGTAAGCCTCTGTTTCACTTTTCACCCGTGTTCTTTTCATACTCTGAACCCCTCAAAATGAAGATGTTACGTACACCCATGACCTTACACTTCCTCTTCATCTGGGGAGCTGGGGTTGGTGCCTCACTGTAGCTCCAAAACTGGAGCCAAGCAGAGAATTCTTTGGGCCAGCAAAGCTCCTCTTGAGCACTGGCAGAGCTGGGAGTGGCATCGGAGTGAGTGGCTCTGGCTGGGGTTTGTCTTGAACCCGCCCCTGAAGAAATTCCTGGTATGGGGCAACGGCACGTTTCCCCTTAGTTGTCACACGTTTCCACTCTCTCTCCAAATGGTGTTTTTAAGAGCTTGGGGAGTTACCTTGGCTTCCCATCAAAGTGGAGGAGACGTAATGTCTCCAGATTAGTTGACATACGGGAGGTGGAACTTTTCAGTCTTCCGTGCCTTTCTGCGATCTCTTCACTGTATGAGGCTCTTCGCTCTTTGGCCGTCCTATTGCTGCTGGGATTAAGCGGACAAGGGAATCTGAATACGGGTCGTGCGTACCCTCGTATAAAGACAAACTCCTTCAGAATTGCGATATGTATGCTAGAGAAGTTGCTCAGTAAATAGAGTTTAGGGAAGACACAGTGGTCTTAGGGTTTAGGAAACGGGCACTGCTTAGAAACAACAACAACAACAAATATTTGGGGTTTATTTCACAGAAAATAAGAAAATAAATGGCTGAAGACTGTTTCAAGATCTGTCTCGGAGCGAGATGTGGATTTTCTTCTTTTTAGATTATGTGTAAGAGAGAAAGTTAATTGGGATTTGGTTGCATAAGGGCCTATAAAGAAGATATCTGCTGTTAGCATTGTAAGCTTGCAGACACTGTCTATTACAGAAGCGCTCCAAAACGGACAGAGAAGCATAACTGTTCCTATTTATGCACACAATGCAGCTGCGGTGGGTATATAATTTTCCTTCTCAGACCTTAAATGGCTCCAGAATTAAATTCTACTAAAATCCGGCATAGATAGATGATTAACGTTGGACTCTATCCTTGTGAAGCGCACACTTTTATCACATTCTGAGGGTTGGTGATAAGAACGGTAAGTAGCGCTGCTACCTTTCGACAACGATTATTCGGTAGAAAAGGAAATAGCTGAGCATGCAGAAGCGAAAAACTGTCGATCAGTTTTCTACCGTTGACTCTTCTCACACTGTCCTTCTGGGTGGATCCCGTGTGCGACTGTGCGGGGCGAGGAGACGTAGCCAGGACCGAGGTCCCTACCGTTGTGGTGTGTGTCGTGTCTCCCACGTTGGTGCGGGTGATTTGCAGCCCTTCCCCGACGTGCTTAGCCGCGACAAGCAGCGGGGTAACAGAGGGTGAGTCGCAACTTTCCCCGAGCCAGTTCTGCAGAGCGTGGAGAGCCTCGTCGTTTCTCTCCATAAGGGAATGAACGCGTGGGCGCTGATTCCCAGCCTGGTTTCTTTTCATCTCCGTCCCTTCCTTATCAGGCTCGGCTGCGGGAAGACACCTGGTGACACAGGATGGTGTACTTTTCGGCCACAGCCGGCTTTTGAAAGGGCTCCTGGCGCTCACTTGGCCCCTTCACATTGCACTCTGAGAGCTGAGCAGTTGCGGGGGTGATGGACAACGAACGCCGAAATTGCGGTAGTTTTATCCGCATGGGCTCTGGAAACGTCGGGAAACCCGACATATCACTAGTTGTTGGTGACAGCAACAAGCCCAAACGCAGGCAGGCAGCCCGGGAATTGACTTTTTCTGGCCCAGGAGTTGCCGGTGCCGTAATCTATGCGGCACCGTGACCCACCGGGCTGGTGCTGCACGGGAAGGGGAACCGCTCCCGGCCCCGGTGAACCAGCACCTCGCAGACCGCGATTTCCCTGCGTCTGGCAGGTGGAAACAGGTGTCGTAGAGGAATCTGGGAGGTGATGACAGCAGGAGGGCGTATTAAAACGAGGTTTCTACCATTTGTCGAGGAAGAGGCCTGCTGGGACAGTGGTGGCCGTGAGGAGCGGGAGGAGCGATGCTCCCGGTAATCCCGCAGCAGGAGCTCCCCCGCGGGGTGACTTTCTGCAACGGCCCGAGGAGCTGCTGGTAACTCGGCAGCACGAAATCCGCATCCTTTTGCCGGCCACGCTGCTTTGGTGGCACACCCAGTGGCGACGGGGCTGTCGGTAAGGGGCTGGCCAAGCACTTGGGTGGGAGGACCGGCACCCTGAGGATTCCGAGGGACACTCGGAGCCGGTGCGTCGTGCCGGGGCTGGCTCTCCCGGACGTCCCGCCTGCCCCTGTCGACCCTCCCCACCCCTCGTCCACCTGCACCACCTCCCCTTTTTGCTCTGGCTGCCTCTTTCCAACGAGGTTTTCCTGGGGGATATCCCCCCTCAAGCCCCTTTCCTTATAGCCCTTTTTGGCCTCATCCTCTCCTCCAACTCTTACACCTCGCTGCCCTCACACGCAGCCCCCGTGCCCGATGTACGCTGCCCCTGCCAGCGCTTTCCCAGCCCCGCTGTCCTTATTAGCTGGGTTTTTCGCAGGGCTGCCCTCTCCCTTCAGGGTCAACCGGTTTTTAGCCCCGCCGCCCTGGGGTCGGGGCGGCCGCTCTCCCTCCCGGCGGGGCTCCGGCAGCCCCGCGCCTCCGTGCAGTTATTGACCGGGACTCTGTGTGCCGCTGTCGGCCAATGATGGAGCGGGGGGGATCTGGCGGCCCGGCCCCGCTCGGAGCCTGGATGAGGCACAGACGGTCTCAGAGAGAGCCTGGGAGTGAGTCACGGCGGAGCCCTTACAGCAATGCCCGTGTCCCCCCCGCCGGACGCCGCTTCCCGGGGCGCGCTGGGCAGCGGCATGAAGGGGCGAGCTGAGGATTTCTAGTCGGGGCGGGGGGACGAAGCGGGGAGCGCGGCCGTCCTGTGAGATGAACGGCGTTGCTGTGAGGAGCCGCGGGGTGACGACGGGGCAGGTACTGAGCCTCTTGCTTTTGTTCGCCGTTTCCGACTGGGTTGCCGCCGCGATTCGCTATGCTATTCCCGAGGAGGCGCGGAGAGGCTCCGCGGTGGGGAACGTGGTAGCCGACCTGGCGCTGGACCTCGGGCGGCTGCCGGGACGCCGGTTGCGGGTGGTGTCCGGCGGCAACAAGAAGTACTTCGGGGTGGATCTGACGAGCGGGGCGCTGCTGGTGAGCGAGCGGATAGACCGGGAGGAGCTCTGCGGAGCGCTCTCTCCCTGCTCCCTTAGCTTTGAGATCGTGGTGGAAAACCCGCTGGAGCTGTACAGCGGCGCTGTGGAGATCCAAGACATCAATGACAACGACCCGGTTTTTCCCAGCAGCCAGGCAAGGCTGGAAATCAGCGAGTCGGTGGCGGCCGGAGCGCGCTTCCCGCTAGAGAGCGCGCAAGATCCCGATGTTGGGATTAACTCTTTGCAGACCTACCAGCTCAGTGCCAACCCTCACTTTGCCCTCGACGTGCAGACGAGGGTGGATGGCAGCAAGTACGCAGAGTTGGTGCTAGAGAAGGAGCTGGACAGGGAGGAGCAACGGGAACTTCACTTGGTCTTGACTGCACTGGATGGAGGCAGCCCACCACGATCAGCCCACGTGCAGATCCACATCGATGTTGTGGATGCCAATGATAATGCTCCAGTCTTCAACCAATCCACCTACAAGGCAAATGTGAGGGAGAACACACCCAGTGGTACCCTGGTTGCTAGAATCAGTGCATACGATCTGGATGATGGGCCCAATGGAGACATTGTCTACTCCTTCAGCAGTCACACGCCCGCCAAGGTACGAGAACTTTTCGCTCTGGACTCAGCCACAGGGGAGTTGAGGGTCAAGGGTCAGCTGGACTATGAGGAAACAAAGCTGTATGAGATTTACTTACAGGCTAAAGACAAGGGTGCCGTTCCTGGCGTGGCTCATTGCAAAGTGCTGGTGGAAGTCGTGGATGTGAACGACAATGCTCCAGAGGTTACAGTGACTTCTGTGTACAGCCCCGTGCCTGAAGATGCAGCCCCAGGAACGGTTGTAGCTCTGCTGAGTGTTACGGACTTGGACTCCCATGACAACGGTCTGGTGAACTGCTTAATTTCTCCTGGGATCCCATTTATGCTCAGCTCCTCCCTCAAAAATTACTACACCTTGAAAACGAAAGCAGCTCTGGATCGGGAAGCGGCATCAGAGTATAACATCACGATCACAGCCAAGGATTCGGGCTCACCACCCTTGTCTGCGGTAAAACAGATCCTGGTTCAGGTGTCAGATGTCAACGACAATGCACCCAAGTCTTCCCAGGACTCCTATGATGTCTATGTGCTGGAGAACAACGTGCCTGGCATCCCCATCCTTAATGTGAGCGCCACAGACCCGGACCTTGGGCGCAATGCCCTTCTTTCCTATACCCTCTTGCAGAGTGACCCCACTGTAGGCCACATCTTCTCCATCAACCGGGACAATGGCACCCTCTACCTGCTCACCTCCCTGGACCACGAGGACCAGGTGGAGTTCAGCATGATGGTGCATATCCAGGATGGTGGCTCTCCACCTCTGGCCACTAATGTCTCAGTCAGTGTGTTTGTCACTGACTTCAATGACAATGCCCCAACTGTGCTGTACCCTCATCCCAACACCAATGCCACCTCTACAGATGTGGTGGCACCAGGCAGTCCTGCTGGGCACATGGTCACCAAGGTGGTGGCGGTGGACGCGGATGCAGGGTACAATGCTTGGATCTCCTATACTCTGTTGCAGGCCACTGACCCCAGCCTCTTCTCAGTTGCACTGCACAGTGGGGAGATCTTCACAGCCCGCCAGCTCCGGGAGGATGACGCTCCCCAGCACACACTAGTCATCCTGCTGAAAGACCATGGGGATCCTGTGCTGTCTGCCAGTGCCACTGTCTCCATCTCTGTGGCTGAGATGGTCAAGGAGGTGCTCACTGACATCACTGATGTGGCACCTGCCAATGATCCCAGGAAACACGTGACTTTCTATCTCATCCTGGCTGTGATTTTGGTGTCAGCAGCTTTCTTCATCACCATGTTGTCAGTGGGCATCTTCAAGTGCTACAAATGGAGGCAGTCAAAGGAGCTGTTCAGCAGCTCCAGGAGCACGCTGTACAGGACACCAGGGCCTTTCCACCACATTGATGCCGTGCGGGGTGGCCTCACACCACCCAACTTCTACCACCAGGTCTATCTCACCACGGACTCTCGCCAGAGTGACCTCTTGTGTAAAAAGCCCTTCACTTCCAGCCCCCTGGGGAGCCGCCAGAGCACCATGAGGAATGGTGAGCCAGGGCTGTATCACCAGATTGTGGGCACTACCAGCCGGCTCCCCACACCTGCCGAGGTAATGTAGCTTCTTCCTTGGCATATCTCAGTGCTGCGCAGAGCGATGGTTCATTTGTGCCATATGCATATGGTAGTGGATTGGGGTTGGGGGGAATATCCAGTTGCGCCGTGCCCCTAAAGAGTGGTTTGTTTTAGATGAACAGGTCTTCTTCAAAGTCAAATGAGACGTCCTGAGTGTCAATGACATTTGCATTGTGGTGAGCAGGATCAAGAGTGTCCATTTCCTCTGAATACTGAACATACATCTTTCGGATGCAGTCTTGGGTACGCCTTGTGTGAATAACCAGTGGAGGCTGAGGTCAGCTTGCCAACTACTTGCAAGTCCTTGGCAGAAAGTTTGCTGCTAATGACATTTCCTTCCCTTTGCAAAATGAGAGCTGAGGGGAGCTCTTGCAGGGTCGGGCACTGGGAGGGGAACATAGCTGCTCTGCGTTGTGCCCCGGCGTGGGCTGGGCAGGTGGCAGTGCAAGCGATGCTGGGAGCCACCAGCTCCAGTGGAGCACTGGAGTGTCGCTTCCCACAGTGTAGCATGCAAAGCTAAAGGATGCTGCTGGTTCCTCTGACAGACTGTGGCTGCAGAGCAGCCCCTCCCATCTGTGTCTCTCTTCGTGTTCGATTCCTGATGGTTCTGGTTTTGTTTCCATGGAAGTTTTGTAAGGATGTTCGCCTCAGGGTTGATGGGGGGGAGATTGCCAACTGCCACAGTTGCTTGCTGAGTCTGCTGAGGTGGCCCCCGTGGCTCTGAGCAGGATGGTGAGTCCTCCACTCAGGTGAATTTTTGATAATCCTATTACAAAATCTGCATGATTTGTAATAATGTTATCGCTGGGTGATGTCTGACTCCTGACTGAACAAACCGCATCCAGGAAGACATTTGCGCATGGCAGGCAGCTTCTGTGCTTCTTCCCCCGTGGGAATGATGCAGCTTAATTTAAGAGCTTTCAATTACAGGAACACTTCGATCCTCAGAGATGAGCCTGGGTATTGGATCCAGCAGAGGTGGTGGTGGGATCTGATGGGTTTCTAAGGTGGTTGGTGTCTGGGAGGCTGTCAGGAGAAGAGACCGGTTCCTCAGAACAGAGGAAGTGAGGTGCAGCGGAAGCTGTGCATGGGTGTGGGTCTGTGTGTACCGCCTGCTTGCTGTGGCCGAATCACAGGCAGAGGCAGAAACCTCCCAGAATTATTTTATGCCTTTTTTTTGACTCACTTTTTTTTTTTTTTTTTTTTTTTTTTTTTCTTCTTGCATCTCTGCTCAGACTCAGAGCTTCTGATTTGTGGCAGGTGGGAACAGCTTCAGCAGCTGCAGGGGCAAGTGTTCCTCTGCATTGTGTGGGTTGTGCTACAGCAGAGGACAAGGGTGACCCTCCCCTAAGGGGTTCTGGCAAGATGCCTCTAGGGGTGGGGGCAGTAAATGATTTGAGAGTTGGGACAGGGTGGTGTGTGATAATGGGCAGGTGGTCAGCCCTAGCTCTGGCTCTCCACTGATCCCCAGTACTACACTGGAAAGGCAGTGGTAGTGGAAAATTTAGCTGGGCTGACTCTGGATCCTGGATTTTCAGTCTTTGTGGTGAAAAAAGATCCAGCCCAATGCCATGGGCTGTGTCAAGCCTGCAAAGGTTTTACACTTCTTTGCTCTGCAGGGCAACAGCCAGGCCCTCAAACTGATGCGGTGGGGATGGTGCTGGCTTTATCTGTGACAGGTCATGTGTCCTGCCATGAGGCGTCCCTTAACTCCCTGGGTCATCTGGGTTGGAGCCTTTCTGTAGAGTGAGCTCTAGCCCTCTGGAATGGGGACATCTCCTTCTCTATCCTAGACAACCCATACCTTTCCTGCCTTGCCTGCATCCCCATCGCAGGTTGTGGCAGATCCAAGCAACATCCCCCGTGTGAAGCCTGTCCCTTGCTCCAGCCCCTTGGTGATCAAGTCACCTCAGGACACTGGGCAGATTCTCCAAGACAGTGTGGACTTCACAGGAGGCTTCTGCTGAGGCACAGCAGCGGCACTAAGCCCACTCACAGGGGCACAGCACCCTATGTTGCCCACCACAATGTCAGGCACCCAGCTGTGTTGTCTAGAGACCAGCCTGGGATGGGACAGGCTGCAGCCCAGAGTCAAGGTTACTGCAACAGTTTCCTGACCGTGGCAACGTCGGAAACCCTCGGGGAATGAGCAAGTCCAAGCAGGTATCGGTTTCTGGATGCTGTGGAATCCAGTGCTGCGTTGTCTCTTTAAGAATGCCTTCTCCCTTCTCCCAGAGCAGGTCGTAGGTGGGACCAGGAGGTGATTGCACCAATCACGAAATTCTTTGCTCTGTTTCTCTCTGACTGGCAGCATGATGCTTCCGACCGTGGCTCTTGGAATAGGCAGGGGGGAGAGGGGAGGGCTGCAGAGGGGAGGAGGATCCCTCACGGCAGCACTGCCACCGTCTCTGTCCTCACGCAGAAGGATGGTGTCCCTGTCACTGTCTGCCGTGCTGGGCATGGATGTCTCCAAGCTCTCTCACCTATTCCCCCAGGTCCTCTTGGTGACCTGGCAGTGGGGACAGGCAGGGTACCAGGCAGGAGCTGACTCCCCTCCCACCGCACTGCTGCGGACCCCAGCTCCCCAGGGTCTGCATGCACCCAAGGGAGGTCAGGATGGCCTTGAGTGCACTGAGGACAGGACTCCAGGATGTGACAGCACCAGACTCCTGCAGGGATGTGAACTGAGCTAACACCCTGCTGCTTGCCACCATCCCCCAGGACAGGGAGAGGAGGAAGTGACTGCTCTGCTCCCCACTGGGGTGGCTGAGACCACTGCTTTTGGGCTCCCCCCTGGGAGATTGCTCAGCTGCGAAGCTGTGTCTGCCAGGTGAGAGGCTAAGACCTCCTTCTTAATCGGACATCCTGACCTGAGTTGCAGTCTGGTGGTGATCTAGTGGGTTTGTTGGCTTGCTTCACGTGTTTGCAGTGACGCGAGTACTGTGACTCCTTGTCCCCGGGTGAGGAAGGGGCATCCGGTGAGGTCTGTGTGGGAAACATTTGTGTTCTGGCTTTGAGTGGTGCGCCCATCTCTGGTTTTCCACCTTCTACCTCTGACACTCATAGGGAGCTGGCAGGGGTGGGTGTTCCCATCTTGGTGCGAGGTCTCCTGGCTGAAAGTGGTACTGGTGGCAGTGATGCCTCACTTATAGAGGCAGTCGGGGAGGTAGCCAGCAGCCAAAGCATTATGTGGGGGGGAGAGAAGGGGTGCGAGAAGAGCCCCTGGCACCTCAGGGCTCTAACAAGCACCTTTTCATCGGGCATGAAAAGTCCTTTGGCCTGTGTTCATGACAGCTGCCCTTTGTCTGCGGGCTCGATGTGAAGCCACCATTGTGGAAGGGGTGAAGTGCACAGGGAGGGCTTGTACCTAGCTTCCCGGCTGCCAGGACGTGCAGTTGCCCTGCGAACGGGGAGCAAGCTGTTGGAGCGAGTGACTCAGGCTGGCAGCGAGGGAGCCGGGGGTGGCAGCCCCACTGATACCAGCTCAGGCCCCTGCTTCCCGCACCTCCGGGGAGCCACCGCCGGCCGAGAGGGGACGGAGCTCTCGGCCAATCGGGTGCTGATCTGAAGNCCCCCTTCCACCTCCGCGCTGGGGCTGTGATTCAGTTCCCCTCCCCCAGTCCACCCCCTCTGCTTGGAGGCTGACAGTCAGAGCCGCAGCCTGCTAGAGCCCCGGAGCTGTTTTCCAAGCCGTAGAAGAGAGACCCAGGGATTTTTTTCGCTGCTCCCCAGCGCCTGCTGCGTCCCGGGCCGGGCGGGCACGGACATGGAGAGCGTCAGCCTCCAGCGACCCGCCTGGAAATGGCAAGTACTGAGTTTGTTTTCACTCTGCGGCTGGGGCTGGGTCTCCGGGCAGATCCGCTACTCGGTGGTTGAGGAGTCGGAGGTGGGAACCGTGGTGGGGAACGTGGCCCGGGACCTGGGCTTGAAGGTGGAGGAGCTGCCGGGTCGCAGGCTGCGCCTGGGCTCGGAGGAGAGTCTGCGCCACTTCGCCGTGCGCCTGGAGAGCGGGGCGCTGGTGGTGAGCCAGCAGCTGGACCGGGAGCGGCTGTGTGGAGCGGCTGCCAGCTGCCTGCTGTCGGTGCAGGTGGTGACAGAGAACCCCCTGCAGCTCTTCCGCCTAGAAGTAGAGATCCTGGACGTGAATGACAACTCCCCGAGCTTCCCCACTGCTCACCGCACCCTGCGCATCGCCGAGTCTGCCACAGTGGCTGCGCGCTTCCCCCTGGAGGGTGCGCAGGACCCCGATGTGGGCACCAATACCGTGGGCTCCTACCGGCTGAGCCCCAACTCCCACTTTTCCCTGGACGTCAAGCAGCAGCAGGATGGCAAACTCTTCCCGGAGCTGGTGCTGGAGCGTGCCCTGGACCGGGAAGAGCAGCCAGAGCTGCAGCTGGTGCTGACGGCCATGGATGGGGGAAGCCCAGCCCGCTCAGGCACAGCACTGGTAACGGTCCTGGTCCTGGATGTCAATGACAACGCGCCCACCTTTGACCGTGCCATGTACAAGGTGCAAGTCCCGGAAAACACACCTGTGGGGGGCCTACTCCTCCGGCTCAATGCCTCTGACCCTGATGAGGGCTCCAATGGGGAGACTCAGTACTCCTTCGGGGTTCACACCTCTGACTCGGTCCGGAGGCTCTTTGCCTTGGATCCCCAGAGTGGTGAGGTCCGGGTGAGTGGGGCCTTGGACTTTGAGGCATCCCCTTTCTATGAGATCTATGTGCGAGCCCATGATGGTGGTATCCCAGAGATGGAAGGGCACTGTGTGCTGCGAGTGGAAGTGGAGGATGCTAACGACAATCCCCCAGAGGTGCTGCTCACCTCCCTCCTGAACCCGGTGCCAGAAGACACCCCACGAGAGACTGTTGTGGGGCTCTTCAATGTACGGGACCGAGACTCAGGGGCCAATGGGGATGTGAGCTTGGAGATCTCCCCTGATGTGCCTTTTTCTATCAGGTCCCTTCAGAACCACTTCTCCCTGGTCACCCGGGAGAGCCTGGACCGAGAGTCCACCTCACAGTACGTAGTGGAGCTGATTGCCCAGGATGGTGGGTCTCCGACCCTCACCACAACGCTCACGCTGCTCCTTAACATATCTGATGTGAATGACAACCCCCCCCGCTTCTTGCAGCCCTCCTACGATGCCTTCCTCCCAGAGAACAACCCACCTGGCTCCCTGCTGTGCACTGTCTCTGCCTCAGACCCTGATGACGGGGATAATTCCCGACTTGTTTACTCCATAGAGAGTGGGCAAGTGCAGGGTGCCCCCACCTCTTCCTTTGTCCACATCAATCCTGACAATGGCAACCTCTACGCTCAGCGCACCTTTGACTTCGAGCAGCTGCAGGTTCTGCCGGTCTCGGTGGCTGTGCGGGATTCAGGGTCCCCCCCACTCCATGCCAACGTTACTGTCTACATCTTCGTGCTGGACCAGAATGACCACCCCCCCACCATCCTGCACCCTGCCAGCGACGGCGACGTTCCGGCACCCCAGAAGGTCCCACTGTCTGCCCCACCGGGCTACCTGGTCACCAAGGTGATAGCAGTGGATGCGGATGCTGGGTACAATGCCTGGCTCTCGTACCGGCTGCTGCCAGAGTCTGCTGACCCCTCCTTGTTCCAGATGTCACTGTACACTGGGGAGGTGCGGACGGCGCGTGCCCTTCAGGACACTGACACAGCAGTGCGACAGCTCGTGGTCCAGGTGACAGACAATGGCGAGCCACCCCTTTCCACCACCGTCACCATCACCGTGGCCCTGGAGGAGGCAGCCCTGGAGGAGAGCTACAAGCCTCGGGATTTCCTGGCTGCTGCTGCCAAGGAGAAGCCAGACCTGACCCTCTACCTGATAATTGCGCTGGCAGCTGTTAGCACCGTGGCACTCGCCACCGCCGCCCTCTTGGCTGCCCGCTGCCTCCGGCGCAGGGGCCGCGCCGCCGCATCGCGCTGCTGCTGCCTCAGCCAGCCGCCCTCCCGGGACTTCTTCAAGCACTCCAGCCCCAAGCTCCAGCTGAGCTCCGACGGCACCCTTAAGTACATGGAGGTCACCCTGCGACCCACCGACCCCCAGTGCTACAGCACCTGCTTCTCCCCCGGCTCCGACCGCAGCGACTTCACCTTCCTGCGGCCTTGCCCGCCCCCCGCCACCCTACCCCGGGACACCGGGGCCTTCCTCTCTGCTACCGGTACGCTGCGGGACCCCGGCCAGGTGAGAGCCATGGGGTAGGGGGAAGGAAAGGCCGGCGAGGGGCCGGCCGGGCGGCCGGAGCGCTCTTTTCTGGCCGGGGTCGCCCCTGGTCCCCCGCCGCGGCGAGGGGGGCGCGGGGGCCGCCGCTGTCGCTCGGGGAAGCGGCCGGGCGGGGTGGCGGCCACCCCCGGGGGGNCCCCGGTGGGTCGCGATTGGCGCCGGTGTTGCTGTCCTGGGAAAGGAGCGCGGCGATTGGAGGAGCGGCGAGGAGCTGGGAGCCAATGGCGAGGCGGCTGCGCGAAGCACCGGCGCCCCCTGCCCATCATCCCCGCCCCCGTCGAACCGCGTCCGCCCCAAACAATGAATGGGAGCGGCGAGTGCTGAGCGCGGCCCCGGAGCGCGGAGGGCATCGCTCCTCGGCCGGCCACCCGGCAAGGATGCCGAGGGCAGGGAAGGCGGGTCGGTCCCTGGGACTGCCGCCTGTCTTCTCTTTCTGTTTGTTTTTGCACAGCTCCTCCGCTCAGATCCGGTACAGCATCCCGGAGGAGCTCACCCGGGGCTCCTTCGTAGGCAATATTGCGAAGGACCTGGGCACCGATGTGGCAAAACTGGCAGCAGCTAATCTGCAGGTACTGTCCGATTCGGATTCCCAGTACTTCTCGGTCAATGTGAACACCGGCGTTATAATGGTCAGCGAGCGGATAGACCGGGAGCAGCTCTGTGGGCAAAACCCCCGCTGCTTCCTCCACCTGAAACTTGCCATCGAGAACCCAGTGGAGTTTTATCGCATCGAGGTGGAGATCTTGGATATCAATGACAACCCCCCAGAGTTCCCCAGGGAGGAGGTTTCCTTGCGCATCTACGAGCTGGCGTCCCTGGGTGCCCGCTTCCCCATCCAACCTGCCCAGGACCCTGATGTGGGCACCAACACCTTGCAGACCTATCACCTGAGTGCCAATGAGAACTTCAACCTCAATGTGAAGGCGCGCACTGATGGTGGCAAGTTCCCTGAGCTGGTGCTGGAGAGAGCCCTGGACCGG
The DNA here is from genome assembly GCA_013398155.1 of Pedionomus torquatus. Taxonomy (NCBI): domain Eukaryota; kingdom Metazoa; phylum Chordata; class Aves; order Charadriiformes; family Pedionomidae; genus Pedionomus; species Pedionomus torquatus. The sequence continues at coordinate 75,907 of VZRU01020553.1, read as the reverse complement.
GAACTCAGAGCTTTTCACCACCTGGTCCTGACCGCCGAAGATGGGGGGTCTCCTCCACAGTCCAGCAAGATACGCATCACTATTCAGGTCCTGGATGCCAACGACAACCACCCGGTCTTTGATAGACCATCGTATGGAGCCCGCTTGGTGGAGAACTCGCCACTGGGCACCCTTGTGGTGAAATTAAATGCCACCGATGTGGATGAAGGGCCCAATGGAGATATCCGCTATGCCCTGAGCAGCCACAACTCGGCTGCCTTGCGTCAGATATTTGCCATTGACGAGGAAACTGGGGAGATTCGTGTCCAGGGTAACCTGGACTTTGAGGAGGCAACCGTATATGAGATCGAAGTGGAAGCCAAGGACATGGGATCACCCACCATGGAGGAGCACTGCAGCGTGGTGGTGGAAATCACTGATGTCAATGACAACGCTCCTGAGGTCATTCTTACCTCCTTCTCCAGCTCCCTGAGTGAGGATGCACCCCCGGGCACAGTAGTGGCTGTGATACATGTCAGAGACAGGGACTCTGGTGAGCAAGGCAAGGTTCAGTGTCACGTGTCTCCAGATCTTCCCTTCAAGCTGCGTAAGGACTACGAGCACCAGTATTCGCTGCTAACCAGTACCCATTTGGACCGGGAGCGTGTTGCCTACTACAATGTCACCATCTCTGCCTCAGACCTGGGCAGTCCCCCGCTCTCACGCTATACCATCTTGCCAATCACCCTGGCAGATGTCAATGACAACGCGCCCCAATTTGAGCAAGCATCCTATGAAGTGCTGGTGGCAGAAAACAACCCGGTGGGAAGTGTGCTGGTTACTGTCTCTGCTGCCGACCCTGACTCGGAGCAGAATTCCCGCCTCTCCTACTCTATCCTGCGAGCTGGTGGGACAGATCCAGGCCTGGATCCAACTCGCTACCTCTCCATCCATCCCACAAGTGGGCAGGTCTCTGCCAAAGTCCCCTTTGACTATGAGCAAACCACCTATCTCCAGTTCCACGTGGAGGTCTCTGATGGTGGCTCCCCCGCCCTGAGGAACAGGACGCTGGTTCACGTTTTTATAGTGGACCAGAATGACAATGCCCCACGGGTACATTTCCCCAGGGCAGGGGATGACTCTACTACCCAGTTGCGAATCTCCCCCCTCATTGCCCCTCCTGCGCTCATCACCAAGGTGGTAGCAATAGATGCAGACTCGGGGCGCAATGCCTGGCTCTCCTACCACCTTGTGGAAGCCACAGATCCAGGGCTTTTCAGCGTGGCCTTGCGTTCTGGGGAGATCCGGATCATGCGGGCCCTGCAGGAGACAGATGTCTCTGCACATGAACTGCTGGTGGTGGTCCGGGATGCTGGGGAGCCCCCGCTCTCCACAGCAGTCACATTGGTGGTGCTGGTGGAGGAGAAGGGCCCAGAAGCCTTGCAGGGCTCTGAGGCTCGGGCTGCTGATGCTGGGGGTTTACCCTCAATCACACTTTATCTGATTGTATCCCTGGTGCTCATCTCCACCGTTTTGCTGGTGGGACTGGCAGCACTGGGAGTGCGGTGCCTCCGACGGGGCTCTGCGCCTGCCAACCAGGGCTGCTGCGTGGAGAGCGTGAACACGCTTCAGCCCCCCCCCAGCCACATTTTTGGGCACTTGCACTATGAGCCTAAGCAAGGGGACACTGTGATGGGCGTCCAGGTGACAGCCACGGCACCCCCAGCCCCGCGTTACCGCTCCTGCTTTTCGCCGGTCTCGGACATCAGCGAATTCATGTTCGTGAAACCCTCTGCGGGTCCAGCCGGTGCCAACCCCCCGGATCCCACCCTGTGCAGTGAGGTGAGCTCGGGAGCACGGGCTCGGCGGCGGAGCGGCTCGGGATGCGTCTTCCCCCGCCGGTTTTGGGGAGGGGGTGCCCGCCGGTGCCCTCGCCCAGCAGCCGGGCGGGGCGGAGCGGG
>VZRU01020553.1:60008-73750 GCA_013398155.1 Pedionomus torquatus | reverse complement strand
GAGGGAAAGAAAAAGGAGGAGGAAGAGGAGGAGGAGAAGGAGGAGGGGGCTGTGGAGAGACGTAAAACTGTCATTCGGTCCATCCCCTGCGCTCGCCGACTTTGTGTGTCTTTGCGTGCCGAGAAGCGGCTCAGAAGCCGCGCTGCGATCGCCCCCCTGCGTGGTCTTTCCCCGTCCCTGCCCCCTCCTCCTCTCCATCCTTCCTTGTCCTGCTCCGGCAGCTCCGGCGGCGGCTTCCTCGGTGCGGAGCCCGCTCGGACCCCTCCCCGGTGCGCGGGGGTTCCGGCGCGGCGGCCGCTCCCGGGGGAGGCTGCGCGGAGGCGCCGCCGCTACTCCGCGCCGCTCCGTTCGCACACCGGGCACGGGATGCTCGGGGGACGGTGTTTGCCATGGCAGCTCCCGCTGCTGCTCGCTGCCTTCTCCTGCCTGCTGGCTCCCAGCAGCGCCCAGCTCCGTTACTCCGTGCTCGAGGACCGAGAGCCGGGCTCCTCGGTGGGCGACCTGGCCAAGGACCTGGGGGTGGAGGTGCGGAGCCTGGCCACCCGCAACCTGCGCCTGGTGAGCGAGGGTGGGCAGCGGCACTTCCAGGTGGACCTGGCAGCGGGCGTGCTGCTCCTCGAGAGCAGGCTGGACCGGGAGGCACTGTGTGGGCAGAGCCCCACGTGCTCCCTACACCTTCAGCTCGTCATGGAGAATCCCCTCCAGCTCCACCGTATTGAGGTGGACGTCCTCGACGTGAACGACAACGCGCCCCAGTTCCCCAAGCCGGAGGTGGTCTTGGAGATCACTGAGGTAGCCAACCCTGGGACTCGGCTACCCTTGGAGGTAGCAGAAGACCCGGATATGGGCTCCAACTCCATCTCCACCTACGAGCTCAGCCCCAGTCAGCATTTTGCCCTGAGTATCAATGTGAGAGGAGACGGTGTTAAAATGCCTGAGATCATACTTGAAAAAGCATTGGATAGAGAGAAAGTGGCTGTTCATCACCTAACACTGACAGCCCTGGATGGAGGGAATCCAGTGAGATCTGGCACTGCCAGGGTTACCATCCATGTCCTGGATGCCAATGACAACCCTCCTGTCTGCGACCCACCCATATCCAAGGTATATCTAGAGGAGAATGTGCCAGTGGGCACTCTGGTCACCAAGCTGAATGTCACTGACCTGGATGAAGGTCCCAACGGGGACGTGGAATATTCTTTCAAAACTAGCAATAACTCACCTGGTAAATTCACCAAGCTGTTCTCCTTAGATCCCCGGACAGGAGAGATCAGAACTAAAGCCCCACTGGATTATGAGGAATCCAGTGCTTACGAGATTGCAGTTCGAGCCAGGGACAAGGGGTCCCCAGCCATGGAAGGACACTGTCACCTGCGAGTGGAATTAATCGATATCAATGATAACAGCCCAGAGATTGTGCTGACCTCTCTCTCCAGCCCAGTGCTGGAGGACGCGACCCCGGGTACTGTGATTGCCCTCATTGGTGTGAAGGACAGCGATTCTGGTGACAATGGGCAGGTCCGTCTGCAGATAGCAAAAGAGCTCCCATTTAAACTGGTGTCGTCTTTTAAAGAGCATTTCTCGCTGGTCACAAATGGTCCCCTTGATCGGGAGAAGGCCAGTGGATACAACATCACGGTGAGGGCTATGGATTCAGGGTCCCCACAGAGGGCCACACAAAAAACCTTTTACCTCCGCATTGCTGATGTGAATGATAACGCACCAAATCTCTCCAGCCCTTTTGATACAGCTCACGTTAAGGAAAATGCCCTTCCGGGAACTTCTGTTTTTTCAGTGTCAGCATCGGATCCCGATGAGGGCAGCAACGCCAAGCTCACTTATTCCATCCTGCACAATGGGATGCAGGATGTTCCCATCTCAACCTACTTCCGCATAGACCAGGACAATGGCACCATCTACACTGTGAGAGCTCTGGACTATGAGCAGGATAAGGTGTTCCAGGTGCCCGTGGAGGTGAAGGATGCTGGGTCTCCTGCTCTGAGTAGTACTGCTGTGGTCCATGTGTTTGTCCTGGATGAGAATGACAATGCTCCCACCATTGTCTACCCATCCATCCCCAAGGGCTCTGCCTTCCATCAGACCATCCCAGCCTTGGCAGAACCTGGCTATCTGGTCACCAAAATTGTAGCTGTTGATGCTGATAGTGGTCACAATGCCTGGCTCTCCTACCAGCTGCAGGAGACTGCTGAGGCTTTGCCCTTCCAAGTGGAACGCCGCTCTGGAGAGATAAGGGTGGCACAGGCTCTCAGGGAGTCAGAAGATCCCCACAGGCTGGTGGTTGAAGTGAGGGACAATGGGACACCGTCCCTCTCAACCTCAGTGGTATTAGTCATTTCTCCAGAGGAAAACAGCGTGCAGGACTTCTCCAAGTCCTTGGACCTCCCAAAATCTTCTCCCACAGATACCAACCTAACGCTTTACCTCATCATCTCCTTGGTGTCTATTTCCCTCGTGTCCTGTGTGATGTTTGCTGTGGTGGCTGCCCGGTGTCTCAAAGCTGGCAATGCCAGCTGGACCTTTGTGGGCTGCTGCCGAGGGTCTGGCCACAAGCCTGCCTCCCATTTCCGTGGGCAGATGAAGCCAGATGGCTTCATAAAGTACCTGGATGTGGGAGGAGCGGGCTTGACCTCCCAGGCACAGAACTACACCTCTTGTTTCTCGCCCATGTCTGACCAGAGCGATTTCCTCTTTGTAAAACCTTTCAGCCATTCTAGCACTGCGGAGACCATGGCTGCCTACGAGCAGGTCACCAGCACCTTAGCAAGTCCCTGCGACGGGGTAAGAGATGGGTCTTTCTTTCTGTCCTGTCTACTGAGCGCAGTGGTCTGTAATATCCAGGCTCGGTGGCTGTTCTTTGGCTGTCCTTCCACCTAAGGAGGTGGCTTCAGGGAATGTGTGTCACTGTCACCTTCTGGGAGGTGGCAGGTGAAAGCTTTGGCTCAGCTTGATGGAGATGGGGGAAGGGGCTGGGCATCACTGTGAAATCAAAGACTGTGTGTTTATAGAAGTGTTTTCCTTTGGCTCCGTTCATACTCTTTGCTTTTTAAAGCGATTCTTACCATTGTCAGGAATGTGGTTTTTTTGGGTGCTTAACTTTCTGGATTCTGTTTAACGTCTTTATTCTGCACAGCATATGAACCACCCCATGGGAAGGGGTGTATCTGAAGGCAGGTTGTCAGTGTTTCTTTTGTTTTAGAGGTGCACTGTAAAAAAATCTGATTTCTCAACTCCCCCAGTGTTATTAATTACTGATTAATAACAGTAATTAATCAATTAACCAGAGTGGTTGTTTCCAGTGAGGGGCTGCATTCAGTGTTCAGCGCCGAACGTGATGATATTTTTCACAAAGATTCTTGTGACCTTATGTACCCTTGGGCTTGCAGAGACCCAGGCAGCGGCATGCTCTGAAAACTTTAGCCACTTGTGTGCAGATGCCTAAATATGGATATAGGTGACTGCATTTAGATGTAGCTTTTATAACTTCGGGATATAAAAAGGGAAGTAATTTTGTGCCATAAGTGCCTGCCCTAAATTTGAGAGTGGTAATTACAACAGGAATTCAAAATATAGATTGGGAAAGGCTTATCTGGAGCAGGATTGTGTGTCAGCGTGTGCAAAAATGTGTATCTGAAATCTGGAGGGCGAGTGTTTAAACAGCTTCATTTGCATTCAGCATGGGTAGCAGTGGGGACTCTATTTTAGGGGAGTAATTTATTCTAATATATTCTTTCATGAGAATCATCAAAGCTATGGAGAAATTAGCGAAATCACATCTACTAAATAAAAATCTAGGTCAGCTGTACCCGTCTTCACTTTTCCTTAGTAATTGCATGTACAAGCAGAATAATCCTATAAAATTGATGTTCCGCTGCATGGACTATGAACTGCTGATTCCTAAGGTAACTGAGAGAAATGTTGTCCTTTCCAGGTAGCATGTTATCACTCTGGACTTAATTAATAAGATTATGATTTTCGGACGTACATATCTTCCAGAGAGAAAACAGTTCTGCTATTTAGTGTCTTTCACAAAGGCGTGATTCAAACAGGAATATACGAGTTTGCTTCATGTCCTTCCTCCTTTACAGACCATCCATTGTCTGATGATAAACAACATGGGCAGAAAGTGGTACGGGGGCTTGCTAATGAAGTTACAGAGTGTGGTACTGTGTCTGAAGTTTTCTGTGTCTCCTAAACAAATAATGCTTTTTTTCTTTCGCTGTCGGAAGTTTATTCTTTTCTCTGTGGACAGAAAAATATTGTAGTGGTCCGGGGCCACAGCATCTAGGAAAAGTCATTCAGATACAGTGTGTGAAATCAAGATCCCAGGCAGGCCTTTATCAGGAAAGAAGGAGACAGATTAGGAAGGTTTGTTATCATTTTACCTTCTGGTGTTAAAAGCATCTTTCTCAGTATCAATTAACTCTGCCTCCCCCACCCCCTCACTCCTCCAAGCTCATTTCTTCGGTACTATTGGTCCTGCTGAATTGATGCCCTTATCAGTTTATTTCATGCTTCATTTCTTTCACAGCCTGCTTTCCTGAGCTGCTTTGGAAGATTATTCACTGAATAGTTTTTGTCATGCTTTTCAGTGTTCATGCTGGTTCAGAAATACTCAGGAAAGAGGGCGGAAGCTTTCTTTTTGTTCTAATTGATTTTCTTTACTTAGAAAGAACACACTGATATCCCAGACTGAAATAATCCAGGATCAGTTCACTTTCATTTTCAAAGGCAAGAATGGAGGTATTAAAACTCTTCTATTTTCTCTGCAGCAAGCTCAGCCTAACCCAGACTGGCGCTTCTCTCAGACCCAGAGACCTGGAACAAGTGGGTAAGTGCATCTTTCTCTATTTATGTGTCTGGTGAAGGTTTCTTTCCTTTGTGGGCCACTTTCAGTTCTGTGAAGTCCATAACTGGCAGCTCTGAGGGTGGGTGTTCCCTCTCATTGGTAGAATTGTCCAGCCAAAGACTCAGAAATGGCTCTGTTTCTGTGTCAGCTCTGTTCGATGGTGATGTGACAGTTGTTACTTCCAATGATGTGCCTGGTTTTGGTGTCTACAGCTCAAGGAGGATGGTCAGGGATGGCAGGAGAGCTCCAGGTGAAGTTGTGAGGTGGTTAAAGGACTGGAAAACATTTAGGCTAGTTTCTGTCCCCCAAATCTTTATTCCTTCCCCTGCATGGAGGCCACTGTGTGAGGCCGTTTCCCAGCCATGGAACCTTGAGGTCTTGCTGCTGTTGCCCATTCTGGGTTGACCACCTAGTGCGAACCACTATGTGAGCCCCTGTGGCAACCAGAAGTTGAGTAGATGAGCCCCAGGTCCCCAAAGGCCCCTCTAGAGAAATGTCTAACTTGGCAGGAGCAGGTACCTCATGAAATGCCACTGTACCTGCTTTCCTCTGTGAGCTAGTCTGGCGGAATCATGGTTGGGAGCCCCAGATCCAACACCACTTGTTGGGGAAGTTTGGAACCTTTTTTGCATTCCTTGGCATCACTACCATGGGGTGGTTCATCCAATTGAGGAACACTCTGCATGCTTCCTGCTGGAGCTGGGCAGTGGGACAGAGGGAGGCCAAGGAAGAAAAAGTTAAACCTAATGAGTCAGGAGCCTCACAGGAAGGAGGTCTCCTAAGGTCTAGTCTTGCTCTCAAAACCATGGCTGAATTTTTGCCAATTTACATGTGATGCCAAACCCGTAAGAAGCCCTGGCAGCAGAGTGGAGACCTACTTCCCAAGTGAGTACCCTTCCCTTGACTGTGTGCCCTCTTGCCTTTGACCCAGCAAAGTTTGGTTTTCTTGGCACACAGTTAGAAAGTGTTGACAAGGAAACATTGAGCAGGTGTCATGTGCCTCTCCCGTCATCTCCAGAGGGTAAAATTCCTTGAGTACCATCAGGGTAAGAAAGGACTTAAACTGGGAGTCCACCTTCCTCTGTGAATACCCCAACCAGAGGTTATTGTGTATGAGAAAACTGGCTCTGGGATAATTTATATGTGAAAAGATAGTGTCTCTTGGGGTGTACCCAAGGATTATACTCTTGGAGCAAGCAGGAGAAAATCCAGATGCTGTGCTTCCTTGGCTGGCTGGGTCAGGCACCGTTTCTCTGTGGAAAAGAGAGGAGCTCATTCCTCTGTGCTTTGTCATTCCTCGTGGCCACTTGGGCAGCTCCTGTGAAGGTGCCACATGGAGCATTGGGTCCTGGATTTCAGTGTCAGAACTTGCAATTAAACATCTGCAGGTTGTGTCTGAATCTTTCCCTGGGTCTGGCTCCATAATTTAGTTTAACAGAAAATTAAGAGGCTACATAGCTAAGTTGTAGCAATTAAGCTTTGCTGCTTGGCTCTTCTAGCTGACAAAGGCAAAATGGAATAAGGGTTTGATGCAAAATGTATAAAGCATCCCACTAGAAAACAGCCATGGACTTTAACAACAAGGCTCTTGCTGGGACCGTTTTGTCAGAGCTCTGTTGAATTACCCATCACTGACAACATTTTAATCAAGAAAAGTCTTTCTAACTGTTTACGCTCTAGTTAAAACGACAATTAACTGGAAAGCCATGGTAATGCAGAAGAGCACCAGAGCAGCTGTAATAGTTTTGCTACAAAAAGTGAGTAAATGAGCCCCATCAGATCAAGCTCTATTGCTCCCTCTTCTAGCATCATGCTGGAGCTCTTCAAGGTACAGCAGACCAACTTAACTCAGTGACAGGAATCTTTTCTCAAGTCGTGGGATGGTGACCCTCACCCCAGGCCCCCAGCTTCTGCCTGAAGTGCTTTAGAAGCTTCAGCCCCTTCCCAGTGCCTAAATGGGAGCAGCAGCACACGGGATGGGAAGAGAGAGGGCAGGAGAACAGGCAGCTTCAGACTCATGCAGGGGGAGTTGATGTAGCACCACATGCTGGTTCTGGTGTGCAATTTGTGATGCTGCTCTTGATTGTCTGTGGGACCTGGGTTCCCAAGGTAGTCTCTGGACTCGGGTAGTCTCTTCTCACTGGAGAAGCCACCAGTGGCTCATGTTAGTGCCTGTTGTGGCAGGGGTTAACATAGCACAGGGTGCCCAGGCTGGCCCCAGGTTTAAAAAGGGGCTTTGCTTGATCACAGGCTGGTACCGCAATTACTCAGTGGATTTTAATTCCTGCTGGTTTTCCCCACCTGCCTCTGTGCAGATTCCACATTTGCAATGAAACAAGTCTTGCTGAATTTTTTTGTTTGTTTGTTTCTGTTTCTTTTAATCCTCTTTTTGAGTTAAATCAAAGGAGATGTTTTTATTCATAGAATCACAGAATGGTTAAAGTTGGAAGGGACCTCAAAGATCATCGAGTTCCAACCCCCGTGCCCTGGGCAGGGACACCTCCCACTAGACCAGGCTGCTCAAAGCCCCATCCAGCCTGGCCTTGAACCCCTCCAGGGATGGAGCATCCAGAACTAACTTTATTCTAAATCAGTGTTATAATAGTAAAGGATGGAAGTAGAAAGTGCTATCATATGTTGAGTACCCAGCCCTGTCGTGTCTCTGGTGATTAAACAGACAAATCCTGGAGAGGAGCCTGCTCCCCACTGTGCTCTTACCTTGCTCTCCTCAGATTTTTGGTGTCTGGTATGTGAATTCCCTGGGATCTCCTTGGTAGTACAGGTATTAAAGAGGGTGCGAGGATAGTTGCTTGAGCTCTGCTCGTAGTTAGTCCTTCCAATGTTTGCTCATGTACCACTGTGTCTCCTGCCAACAGGATAACCTTGCCAGCACCGTGAGCTTTCTGAACTGCAGGGCTCTGCTTGGTGCTTGGGGAGCACAGGCCACCTCTTAGCTGAAAAGATAAAGAAGGGCTGTGCTCTTAACTGCATTTACCTGACCCAAATTAAATAACAATCAAGACAAGGCAGCTTAGGTTTGAATGGGTCCTGGAGGCAGTCTGGATTGGACCCAAAGCCAGAAAACAGGCTTAAACTCTTTGCTCTATTCATCCAATTGGAGAAGGGAACAATCCTGTCTTTTCTCAGCACAGCCCTGTCCACCGGAGCAAATCCCACGTGTCTCTGAGCACCAGGCAAAACTCGGGGTAAGCTCAATAAGGCAGGGACCGTCGCTGGGTCTCATACATTGCTGCGTTCAGAGCACCGTCACGGGACAACAAAGAGAATTTGTTCTTTGTTCTGAAGCACAGGAGGGCTCTGGTGCACACGCGCTCAGGAAATAAGAGCTCAGACAATATCCTTTAAAAATATGGTGGAGTCAGATTTGAGTAGAGCGATTCTCGACTAATCTTATTTGGGGAAACAGGAGGATAGATTAATTCACTTAATGATGTTCGTATTTTGCTTTCAAAAAAGAAAACAAACAAACAAACAAGCAAAAAGCACCCAGGCTGTCTCTGGGCAAAATTAAATGAATAGAGAATGATACCCAGGAGCAGATGCCTTTCCTAGACAAATCAGATCAGGGGCTGTAGTGGAGATTACAGTGATGAATTGTCCAATGTGCTGTGTCCGGCAGCGGGATCCCTGTGGGATTGTCACCATGGGGTTTCCCTGGGTGGGTGGAGTAAAGGGGGAGCACGCAGGGACTGGGACAAGGGACCACTCTTGCTGCTTTTGCACTAGTCAGCAAAGGGACAGAGACTGGGCTTGTGCCCTGCACATTCACAGTACTTGCCTGGCTGGCATCTCTTTGTTTTGATCCCTGTGTGGTGGTTAACTAAAGAAAACACTGGGCTCAAGTCAGGATTTCCTTCCTGGAGGACTGGGGTGGGTTCTGTGTTGCTCACAGGTGAGCAGGGGAGAGTGAGACATCCCAGGATGGGAAGAGCCAATGTGGCCTGGGCAGCTTGTAGGAGAAATGGGGACACTCTCGGGCCATGTAGGTGGGCAAGATGGAAATCCCAGGCAGGAGACACCCCAGAGACTGTGGCAGGTGACTCTTAAGGAGGTGGGGAACGGGATGAGAATCATTGATAACGCCGGGGGAGGGAAGAGCTAAGTGTGCAAAGAAGATATAGAGTGCTATTTCACACCCCGCCCTCCCTTTTATTATCACTAAGCCTTAATCTCCCCGTGTTACTGGTTTCCAACTGGTTGCAAGCCAGGCTCCCCCTCCGAGGCAGACACAGCCAATAGTGATGTTTGCTTCACTCACCCATTAAACAGCGCAGGCAGCCCTGCCTGAACCCGGCCATCGTGCCCCAGGCTGTGCAGGGGACGGAAGGAGAGTGCAGCAGAAGGGGACTGGGGCTGACAGCGGAGATCATAGAATCATAGAATCATCCAGGACGGAAGGGACCTCCAAAGGTCATCTAGTCCCACCTCCCTGCAGTCGCAGGGACACCCCCGACTAGACCAGGTTGCCCAGGGCCTCGTCGAGCTTCGCCTGGAATATCTCCAACCACCTCCCTGGGCAACCTGCTCCAGTGTTCCACCACCCTCAGAGTAAAGAAATTTTTTTCTAATATTCAACTTAAATCTACCCTTCTCCAACTTAAGTCCATTGCCCCTCATCCTATCACAGCAGCCTTTGTGAACAGCCCCTCCCCAGCCTTCCTGTAGCCCCCTTTAGGTACTGAAAGGCTGTGATTAGGTCTCCCCGGAGCCTCCTCTTCTCCAGGCTGAACAGCCCCAGCTCCCTCAGCCTGTCCTCGTAGCAGAGGTGCTCCAGTCTAGATACTGCAGCGATGCCCACAGAAGCGCCACGAAGGAAAGGAGGGTTTTTCATTCCTGTTTTGTTTCCACACCTGAGCCTCAAGAGTTGGACTTGCAGGACGAATGGCAGCTGGCCTGTGTATGGTGGGGGCTGAGGAGGGGAAAAAGGGGTCTTCTAAAGATAGTCCTTAAATGTTCTCAGGAGTGTTCTTGGTGCTCACAGTGTGCAGGTACTGCCAAAAGGTGATTGCAGCTCGAGTGAGCTTCTGGTGTGTGTTTGGAGTGGTCAGGAGGTCCCACGTGACAGCAGCACCCCACTGTAGCAGGACATAAAGGCTGGGTGTCAGGAGGATGGGACCAGTTTTTTTCAGTGGTGCCCAGTGAGAGGACAAGAGGTAATGAGCACAAACTTGAACATAAGATGTTCTATCTAAAGATGAGGAGGAACTTCTTTACTTTGAGGGTGGCTGCCCAGAGAGGGGGTAGAGTCTCTCTGGAGACATTCAACCCCCATGTGGACATGTTCCTGTGCAGTCTGTTCTGGGTGGCCCTCCTCTGGCAGGGTGATGGACTAGATGATCTCCAGGATCCCTTCCAACCCTGACCAACCTGTCACTCTGTGATTCTCTGACAAGCTCCTGCCAAGGGGATGCTGCATGTAGGTATCTGGGTGGGCCATCCCCGAAAATGCAGCAACTGGGGCCAGGATACAGAGGCAGAGGGAGACATGGACACTCATGAGTTTATGCAGCACAGGGGTGGATACACAGCAGAAAGACAACTGGCCACAGATGCAGGCTTTAGTACATCCTTCCTAAAATAAATCACTTGCTAACTCAGCAGACACAGGGATGTCTACGGTTGTTGTAATCCCACAGGAATTTACGTCACAAATTTGCGTAAGATTATAGTGGATACAACAGCAAGTGGTATAAAACACACACCCCCGGACCAGTGGAGATGTCTGGGTAAACATTCCTTATGTCCCTTCTCTCCATTCCCTGCCATATCTCCAGCCTCCTGCCTTCTCCTGAGCCCATCCCCAGCACCACTCTCATCCCAAACACATCCTAGACTGTGGGACCAGCAGCAGAATAAACAGCTTCTGCAATTTCCAGCCACGTCTGTGGCAACGGGCAGTGACAGAGAGTAGTCAGGTAGTAGTAGTAGAAGTAGACAGGTCGTGAGCCTTTCCCTAGCAGGAGACATCACAAGGGTCTGTCTCTGTTGATTTTCATGCCAGTGGTGGAAGTGTAGCATTTCAGAAACATGCACCTAGCCATCGGATCTGGTTGAAAGCACTCAACAGCTTCCAGAAGTTGGGAGTCACTGAGCAGATGGGGAGTATGGGCAGAAATAGGTTGAAAAAGAGAAAAGGATAGTTTTCAGGACAGTATCACCGGAAGAATGTGCAGCTCATGGGATGTGCACTGCAGTTGGTGGCACCATGGTTCCTGGAGAAGGCCAGAAACCCTGGAAACAACTGCTGGCCCTTCTGGGCTGCACAGCCTTTGGACCCTCAGCTTCTCATTGACAGGGGCCAGAGAAGCAGCAGAAATAACTGCCATCTTGGGAAGTTTAGGAAATAATTGTAATCTTCAAGTTTCCACCCCAGATGCACTCCAGAGTTGAAGCCAACAGTGGTATTTGCATTACCAGGTCAGGTTCTGCACGTTTTGCAAGTGAATCAAAAGAAGGGTACACTCTTTGGGCCAAAATCACTGCTGCTTCTGGTTTGCATTCACCTGTCTGTGCAAATGCTTGAGTATTGAGCGATTCCTCCCGGGCTCCTGCAGCATGCAGAGTGTGGAGCTGCTTTCAGCTGCTACCCTGGGGCCTCGGGAAGGTGTGAGTAGAGCCTGGCAGCCTGGAAAAATCAAAGAAACCTCTGGAGATCCTTTTGGAGTCATGGCTTTGTAGGAACACCATAATCTAAGTGACACAGCGCTCGCCTAAGATTGAGAGCCGCTGTGCTTTGATGTGAGCTGCGGACCTCTGAGGGAAGAAGGAGCTGTGCCAGTTAAAGGAGCTCTGCTCTGAAGGGAGGGTTTTTTCCCCCCAACTGAACCTCTGGGGCTGTAATGCTCAAAGCACCAGATTGTGCCAGGTTCTGGGGAGCCTGAGAGATAATATGTCACCTTTCTGGGGAGTATTTGAGGTGGTTGTTCATGCGCAATGATGGAGGCCCACGCCAGCCCCCAGCCTCTTTGTGTGGTTTTTTGCTAAGCAAACATCTTGGAGGAAACCACGGAAGCCAAGTAAGGGCCAGATCATTGCATCGGCCAGGTTTGGTGTTGCCCTGGTAGGTGTTGAAACAGGAAAGGTTAAAGACCTACAGAGAGGCTCACAGCTTTTAGGTGCCTGACTGTGCCCAAAGAAGAGCAATGAAGCTACTGAAGGGTCTTGGGGCACCAGTCTTATGGGAAGCAGCTGAAAGAACTGGGGTTGTTCAGCCTGGAGTAAAGAAGGCTCAGGGGAGACCTTATCACTCTCTACAACTACCTGAAAGGAGGGTGTAGTCAGGTAAGGGTCGGTCTCTTCTCCCAAGTAAAAAGCAATAGTACAAGAGAAAACAGCCTCAAGTTGCACCAGGAGAGGTACAGGGTGGATATTAGAAAAAAAATTCTTCACTGAAATAGTTGTCAAGTGTTGGAACAGGCTGCCCAGGGAAGGGGTGGAATCACCATCCTTGGAAGTATTTAAAAGATGTGTAGATGTGGTGATGAGGAACATGGCTTGGTGGACCTGGCAGTGTTAAATCTACTATTGAACTTGATGATCTTAAAGGTCTTTTCCAACCTAATCAATTCTGTGATTCTGAGTGGTGTTTCCCATCAAATGCTGCAGAGAGAACACTGCTTTAATGCATTGTGAGGCTTCTCAGAGCCTGGCTTTGCTCTGAACATGGGCTGTAGCCCCACGGTGCAATTTTTGGAGTGGATCTGAGGTGCTGGCATGCTTCTAGTTTGATGTTGGGAGCAGGACCTGTCCCTGGATAACTGCTCTCTTTCCCTGCTTTCTGCAGAGCTGAGCCCATCCTGGGGCTGGAAGCTGGAGGTTTCGTAGTGATGTGTCCTGGTCCCACCCTACTTCCCCTTCCATAGCTAGGAGAGCACCGAGCTGATCTCCTGTGCTGTGGACAATGCCCGTGAGCACTCCCGCTTGCTGTGTTCACCATTTTGCCTATTAACAGCCCAAATTTCAGCATATTCCATATGTGGGCTTCTTTCTAGATCACATAGCCCCCTTCAGCTGAATGTTTCCTTCCCTTATTGAGCATCCTGGGCCAATAATCCCTTTGTCTGCATTTGTGACAGCCCTCAAAGTCTAAGCCACTGAGATCTGGCCAGGCAGGATGAAAGCTGGGGAGTCTTTTATGGAAAAAAAGGAAATATCCTAGTGATGGGACACGCTTCTCATTCTGGAAAGCCCCCAGAATATCAGTAGTGCCGTCATCACAATGTTATGTATAGAAAAGCTATTTTAGGTGATTTAGCAGGTGCTACGTGTATTTGTTTAATTTTTCTGCCTGCATCTGCTTCCTGCACAGCTGAGCACATGCCACAGCCGGCTGCAGGGGTGCAGGGATCCGGCACAATAACCTTTCCAAAGAATTTCTCAAAATATCCTTCCCTGCATGTTTGGATGGCGGCAGGATAGGCTGGGGGAAATAATACTGATCCCAGCTCTGGCTCATCCAGGAGGGCTGGAAGAGTCCCCGGGACTGGGTGACACTGTCCCTGGTCCCCCCTTTTAGGCACATCGTGGTCTTTTGTTCTGCCACGACCTACAGAGCAGCATCCCAACAGCTCCACTGCCTGATAAAATGACTCACCAGTGCTTTGGGAGGCTGCAAATGCTCTCCTCTGTTTTCCTGCTAACATTTTTCAATCCTACATTTGCAAAGTCATGATCTTCAAGCTGGGCCTCATCCAGGTCCTCTCCAGCACTTGTAATTGCATTACAGAAGCAGCAGAGAATGTGTGGAGCTGGGGGAGCATGGGGGAAGGGCCAGCAGTATCCCCTGTTAAAGAAGGGAGAAAAAGCAGAAAATTGTGACAATATTGGAGCTGACTCCATTTTTATTGAGGAGGGG
>VZRU01020553.1:48692-59691 GCA_013398155.1 Pedionomus torquatus | reverse complement strand
GGGGCGGGGGGGGGTTGCAGCAGTGCTGGCTGGGGGAACTGCTGCTGTAGGAGCCAGAGAGTCCCAAATGAGAGAGGAGGGAGGATGCTGAGGGTCAAGCACTGCCCACAGCCCTGCCAGGCAACCCCAGGGTGCCGGCTTCTCGCCTGTGGGGTACTGGGCTGACCTCTCCAGCCCCTGGGGCTCTGACAGCACCGCTCTGGCATGAATAATCTTCTGCCAGGGCTTGTGTTTCCAGCTGCAGAGTGAGGAAAACAATTTTTCAGGAATCCACCGGGCAGTTGTGCAAATAAATGTTTGCAAGACCTTCAGCTGCCATAGTGACGAGCTCCATAGCAACCCTGCAAGGAAATGAATAATTCTGTGCTCGAAGTGGAAGTTAAAAAGGGATATGGTGGCCAGGGGCTGCCGCAAAATAGCTGGTGAGCAAAGCCCCTGGCTCCACCCTGTGCTGCTCAGGCAGATGCTTGGGGGAAGCCTGGGCAATGGGGCAGCCTCAGGATGGAGCACGCAGTGGGGCTGTGTCAAGGCTGCAGGATGAGCCTTTCATTTCAGCATTTCCCCGATTTCCATGTAGCCGGGGTTAATGCAGGCATTTGCGGGTTGTGCACTGCCGATCCTGCCTCCGCTGGCCCAGCCCCCATCCAGTGCTTCATGTCCACCGTGTCCTGAGCCCCCTCAGACGCTGCATCCCTGGGGTTGTCTCGCATGTGGGTTTGCTTCCTCCCCTCCAGTCCTAGCTGCGCTGGAAGCGTTCCTGAAAATGAAAGCCAGCTCTTTTCTATGCTTTGAAGTGTGGAGTAGAATTGAACGGAGGAAAAAAAAAAAAAAAAGAAAAAAGAATCATCTGTCCTGTGGGGGGATGGGTTTTTAGAAAAAAAAAACAAAACCTGAGTCAACGGCATGTTTATTAAAACCAGCAAGCCCTTGGAACCATTTCCATAAGAACCAGCCCTCCCATTCTGGGCAGGCTCCCCAGCATCCAAGGCTGTGGCCAAGTGGGGAGCAGGGCTGTCAGGGGGGGCTGCGAGGTCTTCTCACCCCGGGCCGGGGGAGCAGGGCAGGGCAGGCTGGTCGCTGTTGAATCAGTGACTCATGGCTCTGATTCACAATTCCATCCTATAGCCATGGAAGACGGCCAGTTCTGCTCATCAGCTGTGTGCATTTTTTCCAATGCAAGAAGTTATTTTTGGGTGTTTTCAGATTACAGCACTTGGTTGTTGTTTTTTTTTTGTTTTTTTTTTTTTTTTTTCCTATGCCTTTGAATTCTGGATGATTGCACTGCAAATAATTGAGGGACTAGAACTTCCTGCTTAGAGAAGTGAGCTCAATACCCTTTTTTTTGCAACCCTAAGGCATTTCTAAAATAGCTTTTATGTCTGGCATCACAGGGAGCGGGCACACAGCTTTGAGCCTGTTTGTGGAAAAATTGGGAATGCTGGGTACAGAAAAAGACCTGGGGGGCACTGGATTGAACTCGAGTCACTGGTACACCCTTGCTGTGATGGAGACTGACTGTATACTGGGTTTTACTGGTAATATTGTAGACAGCAGGTCAAGAGAAGAGGTGGTTTCCCTTGATTTATGGGACCATGTCTGGAGCTCTATGCCCAGGTATGGGCTCACAACTGCAACAAAGACATGGCCATATGGAGCCACCAGAATAATGAGAGGTCTGGAGCCTGTGATGGGAGAGGAGAGGCTGAGAGAGCTCCTTCAGCTTGGAGGCTCGAGAGCCAGGAGAAGGGTCTCATTGCTGGCTCCAGAGGTGCACAGTAAAAGGACAGGGGTCAATGGGCATGTGTTGCATCAAGACAAATTTGTATTAGATGTTGGGAAACATTTTTCACCCAAGGGGCAGTCAAACACTGGAAGAGGAAGCCAGAGAGATGGAGAAATCTCGTACTCAAAATGTGGATGCTCAGAGTTCTGAGCATCTAATATAAAGCTGGATCCAGCTGAAAGCTTGGTGCTATTTTGAGTGGAGTGTGGGACCAGAGACCTTCCAGACTTCATTAAGATGGGTATTTCACATGTCTCTTGATCTGAATCAATGAGCTTTTGTGATCCTACAAGGGAACACAAAGGGGATGTAGGGCTTTGGCTGTCCCCCTGACACTGGGGTATCGCTGTTACACGGAGGCCAGTGAAGTCCACCATGGAAGTTCATCTGTGTTCACTCCCTCTCTACGACCAGAAGAAAGGAGAAGGATCTGAAACACTGCCCATCTTCCCAACCTCTGGGTGTGAACCCCTCTTTGCTCACTGGTGATGTGGGGGCACCCTTCCCTGGGGGCACACACCTCTAAAACACACCGTTGAGAGCCACACGTTTCTTGGTACAGCAGCTCCGCTTGTGCCATGCACCAGAGGCGCTGGACTGTGTCACTCAACCCTCTCCCAGGTTGCAGGGACTATGTTCCTT
Organism: Pedionomus torquatus; assembly: GCA_013398155.1. Taxonomy (NCBI): domain Eukaryota; kingdom Metazoa; phylum Chordata; class Aves; order Charadriiformes; family Pedionomidae; genus Pedionomus; species Pedionomus torquatus. The sequence goes on along the minus strand of VZRU01020553.1, from coordinate 57,266 downwards.
CTTCCCTCCCTTCTCAACTCAGCCCTGGGCAAGTCCAGTCCTTGGTGGTGGCCTCTTTGTGCCTCCATGCAGCCGTGGGGAGAAGGGTCGTTGAGGTGGAGGGTGAGGACCACCTGGTTAGGGAGCTCAGTGAGGTTGGGGGTCCTGGTGCTACCTCCCAGGTGAGTGCCCTGACTGCAGCGTGACCCTTTCCTTCCACGCATTGCCACTGTCCTAGGATGTGGAGGCTCTGCTTTGGTAGGAGGCAGGAGAAGCCTCTGTGCAGTGCAGCCTGTTAACTGAGGGAGAGATGGGAGGGGAGGAAAGAGTCTTTTGGGAGGTGGAAAATGTGAGGCTGGCGCTGCCACGTCAAATGGGGAGTTGAACCTGGGCCTCTGATTTCAAAACGCAGTTCAAACCACTGGAATGTTACAAGGGTTTTTTAAAAAACAAAACAAAACAAAACAAAACAACAAAAACAAGGATTTGGCACTTGTGCTTTCCCTTTCCCCATCTCCAGATCCCATCAGTGTGTTGTGACAGCCCTCAGACCCNTTCAAACCACTGGAATGTTACAAGGGTTTTTTTAAAAAAAAAACCAAAAACAAAAACAAAACAACAAAAACAAGGATTTGGCACTTGTGCTTTCCCTTTCCCCATCTCCAGATCCCATCAGTGTGTTGTGACAGCCCTCAGACCCAGGAGCAGCAACTGGGAGGCACTGGGGTATTTCTGGCCAGCTTTCCTGCAGCCCTGAAAAATCTGGGAGCCTCATCTGGCAGCTGGTGGGGCAGGAGCTGCTGGGGTTAACTGATGGATGGATGGGTTGTGGTTTGCACCAGGGTTTAGGTTCCTAAGTCCTTTATTGGATCTAGCCTGGGGCTCTATTCCCAGCCCTGCCTGTGACATTAACAGGTCACCACAGCCCCAGGTTTGTCCCCTGCCTTGCCCTCACTGCCTGGATGCTGCTCAAAGGCACGACAGCAAGTGCAGGGCAGCGGTACCCGCTGAGGAATCTCAGCAAAACCATCATGCAAATGCTGAAATCAATTTGCCAGGTGAGCAAAGCTTCACTGTCGGCCTTCTTGAAACTGTGCCACAGCCCGTGTCACAGAGGATGGATATAAATATTTTTTAGGATGCCCTGGGCTGCAGCAGACGGCAGGTATTTTGGAAGCGGTGCTGTTGGCAGTGTCATGCCAGGGCAGCCTCTGCTACATGAGGGGTCATCTGCATCTTCCACAGATAAACCAGTGGACTCTGTGCCTGGCTGGGGGGTGGATCAGCCAGGCAGTGCAGAAGGGAAAGGAATGGATGATAGTATGGTCTTGGCACTCCCACGTGGCTCCCTCACATACAGATCTCGTGTTTCCAAGTGAGTTTGCCCATTTACACCCTTCACTGGGTCCATACCGAGCTGTGTAACTGAGCAGGGATGTGGGGGCCTTGATCAGACTTCATGGGCAGCCTCATTCATCTTGTGCATCTGCAGTTTTTTCTTCCTATGTGCAGGAGCTTTGCACAGAGAGGATGGAGAAAGCTTTTCTGCATTCAGGGCTTCCCTCCTTGTACAGCTTTGATGCAGCTGGGCAGTTAGCTGCCCGTGCTACAATCATGGAATCATAGAAGTACAGAATTGTTCAGGCTGGAAAAAACCTTAAAGATCATCCAGTCCCACCCCCAGCCATGCACAGGGACACCTCCCACTAGATCACGTAGCTCAAAGCCCTGTCCAGCCTGACATAGGACCTCCAGGTGATTGGGCATCCACAGCTTCTCTGGGCAACCTGGGCCAGGGTCTCACCACCCTCACAGCAAAGAATTTCTTCCCTGGATCTCATCTCAGTCTCCCCTCCTTCAGTGTAAACCATTCTTCCTTGTCCTATGGCTCCACTCCTTGATAAAGAGCCCCCCCCAGCTTTCCTGGAGTCCCTTTAGGGACTGTAAGGGACTCTAAGGTCTCCCCGGAGTCTTCTCTTCTCCAGGCTGAAACCCCCCAACTTTCTCAGCCTGTCTTCATAAGAGACGTGCTCCAGCCCCCAAAGCATCTTCGTGGTCTTCTCTGGACCCATTCCAACAGGTCCATGTTCTTCCTGTGCTCACAACTCCAGAGCAGGTAACCATGGTAGATGCAACCTTCAAGGATGTGCCTGTGCATCTGTCCCATTTCTGAAATGGCCATATTGAGCCTGTCCTGTTTGTGGGGGCTGCAGCGAGTGCAATTGCTGGGGGCACTCAGGCAGCGGGACGCTTGGCAGGGTGGTGGAAGCCCATCTGCTGCCCGGCATGCCATGTTGAATTGGCACCGGCAGAGCCTGCGTTGGCATTTGCAGTGTGTGGGGTGCTGAGCTCAAGCAGAGAGCTGCTGGCAGAAGACCGCAGAGCTTGGGCAGATCTCAGCTGCTTGAGCATATCTGAGCAAGGCTTCAGGGTCTGAGCAGGGTTTCAGGGTCTGGAAGACCCTGAGTGTGAGGGGCGAGTCCTTGGTGGTAAAGGATGAGACCACCTCCATGCCTTGCAGCCTGGTGGTTTGAACACTTGCCCGGGACACAGGCTCAATTCTCTCCAAGGGGAAGGGCTTTCAAACCCCCCCCATCTCACTTCTGGAGTTCTTCCAGCTTCAAGAGTAGGGAAGCCCTCATCCCAAGTGAGACAGCGCACAGCCACGGGGCAGATCCTGGCATCCTAGTGGGCAGCAAGAGCTGAAGATGGTCAGAGCACTCAGCTGGGAGAAGAGAGTCTGGTGGTTGGAGTGATGTGGTCACATAGGGTGAGAGTAGAAGAGGAGGACACAGGAAGCTGGTGAGATGTTTATGTCTCTCTGCTGGAAGCAGTGAGGTACCAGGGAGGGGGGGGAGGAGGTGGCGGTTCTGGGAGCACAGCCCTGACCCGGAGAGGAAGCACCACCACCAGCGAGCAGTAGCTGAGCACAGCTGGCACCTGGCAAAGATGAAAGGGGGGCTTGTTAGACTATGCACAGACTGCCGATTGTAACCTCCGTCAGATTGTAACACTGCCTCCTTAATCAAAGCCTCGTAGCATCCCCCGCGTTCTCCCAGGCAGACCTGTGGTGCTCAGCCTCGGCATCAGCCAATCCTAGGGAACCAGAGTGGGCACCCACCCTCCTTTTCTCTTCTCCCCGTTGCTCCATCCTCTGTGTGCTGTGTGCTGCCACCTCTGCAGAACTGCTGGCTGCTCTTGGACTCCCTTTGGAGCAGGTTTCGTGGTGCTGGGTGGCCGGCTCCATGCTGAGCTCAAATCCCATCACGCTGTGGTGTTTTCTCACCTTTGGTCTCATGAACGAAGCTGCAGACCAGAGCTGTAACCTGAAATTTCTTGAAAGAGCCATTCATTCACATGGTCTGCAAAAGGAACAGAGGACCTGATTGTATGGGGGTGCATGCAGCCCTGGGACTTAAGGACCAGCATTCTTTTGCCTTATTATATTAGTGGGAAAGCACCTACAGGGATTTGGAGGTGATGAGGTGTCTCTGAAGTCAGCAGGAGTTAGGTAGATGTTGATGGAAGCACCACTGAGTCCTCCTCAAGTGCTTTTGGTTTTGGCTGTTATTCTTCAAAAGCCTGGAGAGGCATGGAGATCTCTAAAAGTGTTTTGACTCTTGAGTGTTATTTACTGGAAGGATTTAAAGCCTGTAAACTCCTCTCTGCCAGCAGACAAACCCTCAACCTTGGCTTCTCATGCTCTCTGACATGCCTGCTCCTCCTTACAGAGCTGCAGTAACTTGTTGTTTCTTTTCTTTTCCCTTAGCTCCCAAAATGGAGAGGAAGGTGGAGCCTGGCCGAACAACCAGTTTGACACGGAGATGCTCCAAGCCATGATCCTGGCTTCAGCAAATGGTTGGTCTCCATTGTGTGTGGGAAAAAAACCCCATGTCACTTAACTCGCTCTCACGGGGATATCTCAGATGCCATTAGATAAGATATTGATGGGACTCATGTATCTGGGTTAACTGGGATGGCTTCAAAAGTTCTGCTTAAATAGTTGCTGGTGAAAAAACACTGTGTCACCCTGCAGAGAAGAGGGGTCAGGCAGAGGAGATGCCAGATAATCATCAGCATTAGGCATGCTGTAGATGGGGCACCTCTTCCACATGATGTATGTACTGGGCAGAGCATTATCTGTCTCGGAATGTGGTTGTGTTACACGAAAGAGCTGGTCTTGAGGTGATGATATTCTACAAACTACATTGTTCCACAAGGTCACAGTAAATGAAACGCCTGTTGTGTGGCAACTTGTGGTAAGGTGAGGAGGTAGGAAGCCTGGAAGATTTGCTTATGGCTAGAGGCTTGGTCAGGAAGACGATAAATGCCTGACTCTGTATCCCCAACAAACCTTGTGCCCAGAGATGCTGGCACCTACTCCCTGCTGACGCCGGGTCCCTCCACTGGTCTGGGGACTCGCCAAGGTTTGCCCCACCAGCTGCTGCTGGTTCTCTGCAGCCGTAACCACTAAGGTTTGGATTGGAGTCGTTTTGGGTTGGTTTGTTCTGGTTTACAGTGGTGCCATGTGGAAACAGCGAGCAGGGAGGGGTGTTCCCACGCATCCGCAGTCTCCATGGCTTTGTATAAAAGAAGTGCAATCATCTCTCTGTGCAGCACTACCAAAGAGGCTGGTTTTCATACAGCCTTTGTTTATAAATACCTCCAAGTCTTTCCCCCCTTGATTTAAAAATAGAAGCAAGAGCACAGCCATAAACCCCTGTGCAAAATGCTTAGGATGTTTCTTTTGAGCTGTTGGGAGAGAAGGAATCTGGGGGAGGAGGGATGGCTTTGGTGTTGCTTTCTTGGAAAGCTGCTGCAGCTGGACTCTGCCACTTCGCAGACACCAGGCAGCCTGGAGACGCAGCTGCTGTGACCAGGGAGAGGGACAAAAGTCTTGGGCAAGGGAGTTGTTTACACTCAGGGGGAAAGAAACAATGCAAAAACGTGTCTCTGCTCTGAAAAACGACGATGGAAAAATAGCCTCTGGGGTTGCATGTGGTTATCATCACTCCGTGTCTCCAGATCCGGTTTCCTTACTCGCAAATAAAGCTGTTTTTCCGACCGCTGCTAGAGCAGTGCCCGGGATCAGAGAGCTGAGCCGGTCCCTTTCAGGTTAAGCACCGGCTTCCACTTAGCCCCAGGCCCTGTTGCAGCAAATCTCTCCCAATCCACAAATCTCAAACAGTCCTAACCTCTCCCACGGCTTCGGTCTGCCCAGGGGGTCAATGTAAATCAGATCCATCCACTAGATAAGGGCTTTCCTTGTTGCAGCCCCATGGAGAGACACGCACCATCCACTCCATCCTTTTCTTGCCATGCTGGTCCCTTGCTGAGGACACAGCACAATCTTTGCCCTCCAGCACTGTTTTTTCATGCCTTCCCTGCTCCCCTTTTTCTGCTCTCGTTTGTTAAGCTAATAGTGTTGATTGGAGCAGGCTTGGATTACGGGCAGTGCTAATTGACCATTAAGCTTTGTGCTGCCCATTGTTGAGTGATGTTTCCTGGTTATTTAGGTGATCCTTATCTCCTACTGCCAGCTGTGAGCTCTGGGATGGCAGGTGGGACAAAGGGACACAGGTGATGGCACTGTGCCTTTTGCTCACCTCTTCCTCCCAGCGTGGCTGCTGGTGACTTGCACCACACAGCAGAAACCACCCAGGAGGCAGGAACTCCTCCTCTGCTGCTGCTCTGCTCCATGAGCCAGGGATGTCTCCCCTGGAACGGGCTGGTGATGCCCTGCCTGCATCCTTACCCTGTGCTACGGGTTATCCTTCACTTTGGCAAGAGGCAGGGCTGGCCCTGCTATGCCAACCTCTGCTGATCTAGTCACACTGAGGGTTAAATCACAGAATCACAGAATCACCTAGGTTGGAAGGGACCTTTTAAGATCATCTAGCCCAACCAATGGGGAAAAAAAAAAAAAAAACAAACAACCAACCAAACAAAAAAATCCCTGAAAAACACCCACACAAAAACCCCCAAAACCATAAACAACACCCCACCCCACCCAACACTAAGCCATATCCCTGAGCACCAAGTCAACTGCTCTCTTGAATCCCTCCAGGGATGGTGCCTCAACCACCTCCCTGGGCAGCCCATTCCAATACCTGACAACCCTTTCAGTAAAGAAATATTTCCTAAGATCTCACCTGAACTTCCCCTGGTGCAACTTGAAGCCATCACCCCTTGTCCTGTCATCTGTAACTTGGGAGAAGAGACCAACCCCCGCCTCTCTGCAGCCTCCTTTCAGGGAGTTGTAGAGCACAATAAGTTCTCCCCTCAGCCTCCTCTTCCTCAGGCTGAACACCCCCAGCTCCCTCAGCCTCTCCTCATAAGATTTGTGCTCCAGACCCCTCACCAGCTTTGTTGCCCTTCTCTGGACCCGCTCCAGCGCCTCAATGTCTTTCTTGTGGTAGGGGGCCCAAAACTGGACACAGCACTGGAGGTGGGGTCTCACCAGTGCCAAGTACAGGGGGATGATCACCTCTCGGGTCCTACTCACCACACTGTTCTTGATACAGGCCAGGATGCTGTTGGCCTTCTTGGCCACCTGGGCAGCTGCTTGGGCATCGCTTGCCCAGCAGTTAAACCATCCTCCCAGACCAGATTGTCCGGGGAGCTGATTGCCCCCCCAAGACTTCAGCACTGCTGTAAGGCTCCTGTCTCCTTTCCCAGGCTCCCTTCCTGTGGATCTTCCTCCTTCAGAGTTGGGGACAGCATGAAAAGTCAGTGTTTTGAGCCATCTGAAGGGGCAGAGGCAGCTGCTAAGCCAGACCAAGGACTGCAGATGCTCCAGGAAACCAGACACTAAAGGGCAGACGTCCTGTCCTTAAAATACTTCAGCTTCCAGTGAGCATTTATAGGGGTGCCATTAGACGGTGGGAGAGCAGACAGCCCGAGGAGGTTCTTCTCCCCAGCTCCTCGGCAGGGGCAGCCGTTCTATATTAAGTTCTCCCGAAAAAGGTACCCCAGCAGCTGCAGCAGCACATGCTGCCCCCGAGCAGCCTCTCCTCCCCTCTGCTTGTGAGGGCCATGGAGCCACGAACTGGTTATTTTTTCCCAAGTCCAGATTCTTGTTTTCCCCCTCAGGACCGTTCAGGGTGATGGCTGGCTGCTGGTAAAGGCTGAGTGTAACCTTTCCAGCAACAATAAATGAAGTGCCCTCCCTGCTTGGCAAGGGAGGCTCGGTGCCCATTTATAAATCTCTATTGTCCCTGTTCCCTCTTCTTTTCAGCCCTTAATGTCAATGTTACCTAGAAACAGCCCTTTGCTCGCACCCTGGACCAACTGGCAGGCTGGGAACTTCACAGGCGGCTTTTTCTCCTCTCCCCTGGGAAAGCTGTGCTGTGACTGCAAACTAGTTCAGGGGTACCAGGTGTCCTGGGTGCCACTGAGAGCCCCCAGCCTTCTCACTGGGATGGTCCAGGGGGCCATCAGGGCAGCAGCACCCCGCAGGGAGGGCACAGGAGAAGGTGCCCGGGCCCACCAAGACCCCAACCGGGCTGCATCCATCTGGGTGAGCCCAGAGCAGAAGTGCCCCCTACTGTCAAAGCCCTTAGTCCTCTTGCAGGCTGGTCCCTGGCTGCAGTCTGGCCTGACAGTGTATCTCCAGCCATTCCATCCCTGTTCATAACCCCTCATCCCTGTTCATAACCCCCATCCCTGTTCGTAACACCCCATCCCCACTCCTAACCTCCTTACCGATGTGGGATTGTTAGTGTAAGGAGCTGCTCATGGGGCGAGGGAGGATTAGTGATAAATATCCCTTAACTGGACATTCGCATCTCCTCCAGACTGAGGTCCTCAAAGCCCCACCAGGTCTGGGACTGTAGAAAAGTTCTCTTCCCGGTGAATGCAGGAAGCAAAGTGCTGTTTCCCACAATGTTTTGCTGTGTTTGTGCACTGTCCTGTGCACGCACACCCTCCCCACCCCAAATCCTCCCCCCCAGGTCCTCCTTGCACAATGTCCTGCCTGTGCCTGGACTCGCTGTGTGTATTCCTCCACAGCTGTAACTTTTCAAACCTCAAGTTGCTTCATGCCTCTGACCTCTGCGAGGGGATGTGCAGTATTTCAGGGGCTTGGTGGGATGTGGCCCTGCTTTTTGTCTGGCTTTCTGGCTGGCTCAGCCACCTCCATCTGCTCAGGGAGAAGCAAAGGCAATGACAGAGGCGTTCACAGCTTTGGTCTGGAGCAAGGGAAAACACGAGAGGACCAGCCCACATTCTCTGCTGGCTGTTTTTCTTTATTCCCTCAGCCTCTCTGCCTGTGAAAGGAGGGAGTAACAGCCCCGGACGCTGCCTTGGGCCTTTCAGGTGTCTTTGCTGGGTTTCTCCAGCCTCCCAGGAGAGCACATCCCTGTGCATGAAGCAGTAAAAAGGCTGAGATGGGACCCACAGTATCCAGTGCAGAGACAGGGTTTTAGCAAATCATTTCTTGGGGGGGGGGGCGGAGCAAGGAGCCCACCCTGCGCTGCGCACAGGCAGCTCATGCTGGAGCAGATTGCTCAGTGGCTCATGGCAACAGCATCGCTCCTCCCCGCCACGCTCATTTCACCCCCTGCCTCCATCTATCCCCCCCGTGCTCATTTCTCT
>VZRU01020553.1:30147-42374 GCA_013398155.1 Pedionomus torquatus | reverse complement strand
GAGGGCGCTGGTGTCTCTGGGGGGTGTGGGGGGGCGTCTCCTCCTATTAACACATCAGCAGGGAAGGCTGATGCTGTCAAAAAGCACTTAAAATCTTAGTGCTTGGGACAGAAAAGGTCTAAAAGGGCCCCACCGGGGTAGCGGGTCCAAATGGGGCAGGCAAGAAGAGGGCAGTGGGAAAGGTCTTCCCGCAGCCCNCCAGCCGCCCCCCCAGCCCCGTGCCCTAACGTCGCCCGGGATTTCTATTTCCCCCTGACACAGAGGGCTCCTCTTACAGCCTAACATTCCCAGGTGGGAAGGAGAGGTGCTTCACTACCCTCTGCATCCCTTCCTGTTCCATAAAGCCACTTCCCAACACTTTGATTTATTTTGATTTTTTTTGTTGTTGTTTTTTTTTTTTTTTTTTTTTTTTTTTTTTTTTAACAGCTTGAACCCAGTGTGCAGAGACGGAATAAAATTTGGCTTTTGCTGACTGAAACCTTGCGACTGAGGCGAAGGAGAGGGCGGGGAGATGGCACTGCCTGCCCTTTGCTGGTCCCGCTGGGGCTCCATGGATGCCAAAAGCTCATCCATCACACAGGGAAGCAGGGCCGGCCCTTGGCTTCTCCTCCAGGCAAAAAGAGGGGCTGGTGTGACCTCCTGGTGGCCTTTGCCATGCAACGGGGTGAGCTCCTTGGAGCCTGCTCTGTCTGTCTGTCCATCCTTCCCTGGGGGTGATATAGCAGAGTTCTTGCACCAGCTCCATGCTGGTGGCTGGGAGCTGGAAGAGCTCGGTCCCAGCAGGGAGCCAGTAGTGGTGGCAGCCAAGACCTGAATTCATGGAGCCAGGGAGAGGGCAGGGAGGGGAAGGAGAAGGTGCCAGGCAGGACAAAGGCAAAGTGGGTGGAGCAGGGAGATGCTGCAGGCACTCCTGTTGGGTCACAGTGAGGATGGAGGTGGCCACCAGCTCCATGGGGACACTGCTGTCCCCCTTGGGAGCCTACGTGCTCTGTTGGGACTTGCTGGGACCCCTGCAACGCTGACATGGTCACTGTCACCACTGGTGGAGGAGCCAGCTCATGTGCTCAGTCCTTGGGTCCGATGCCGCCCTTGTGGTACAGGGACAAGGATGACACGGTGCCAAGCACATCCCACTGGTCAAAGTCTGGAAACTGCTGCCAGTTTGGGGCTGGGGAGCAGAGATACGTCCCAGGGACTTTCCCTCCTCTTCCACAGGACTCACGACACCTGGGATTTGGGGGGAGCCCTCCCAGGTGAACCCCCAGTGACACAGCCCTCTGCCCGCGCCCCCTCCATGCCCCATGCCACCCTGGCTCCAGAGAGCTTCAGGGAGCAGATCCCCCCGCTCACCCTGGTGGCAGCTGCAGGACTGGTCCCCAGAATGTGGGTTCTCTTCCTTCCCGTCAGCTCCAGACCAAGGCACAGCCAGAGGGGTCCCCACAAGCTGCAACGAGGCAAGAGGGGGGGCTTGGGCCCCCTCCCCAGAGATAAATAGATAGGAGGGTCCTGGCTCTGCAGAGGGAGAAGGGACAGGCGCCAGGAAGGGAGAGCAGCCAGACAGGAGGAGAGGAAGAGGAAGAGGCAGACAAAGCTCCTTTATGTGGGGTAGCATCCGGGGAGGGGGGGATGTGGGGGCAATGGGGGAGTCCTGTGGGTTCCAGGTGGGGAGGGGCCAGACTGGCTCCCAAGGGCCCCATGGTCCCCAAAGTGGGGTGTCTGGGATAACCCGCTGGGCTGCGGGAAGAAAATATTTTTGTACTGTTAATAAATCCAAAAAATACTTTAAAAATAACTTTTTTTTTTTCATCTCTACCCCATCCTTTTTAAATTCCTGGTTTAATTTGTGCTTTGCAGCGTACTTGTTAGCCCAGTAGTACAGGTAGGTTATTTATAAATCAATAAATATACTTGGTACTTGGGGGGGGGTGTGGAATAAAAAAAAAAAGCAGAACCCTCTGCTCTGCAAGATGCCAGTGGGTGCCTCGTGTTGATAGAAACGAAACATCACCCCCCAACTGCTGCAGCACCTCAGGATGATGTGGCCCTTCTCCTTGCTGAAGCTCACAATATCCTTTCTAGCCCCTGCAGCTCTGGGGTGCCCCCACCCCCTACCTGAGCACCAGCCCCACGGCCTCTCTGAGGCCACCCCTGGTTTCCTCCATCGCCCTGGTCCCTGTGGTCAGGTCTTCTACCAGGTTTAAACATTTTATCGTGGCTCCTCTTTTTCCCATTTTAGCAGGACAGCGTGGGTGGTGTTGAGTCACGCGGTGCCCCAGGAGACCCTGCTCCCTGTCCCACTACCCCAATTCAGGGCCTCCTGCTCCCCAATTAGCAACTTGTCATTGAGGAGCTCATCAAAAGGCTGCGCACACACACACACAAAAAAAGAGAAAAGCTGAGATTTGACACAAACTGGGGCAATAATCAGGTCTCTGTCCTCATTTTCAAACTATCCCAGCAGTCCCCCGTGTCCATCCCTGAGGGCTCCAGCTCCCAAAAGCCCGGTGGAGCTAACTCCAGCTGGCTGGCTCCATCGCAAGTCCGCTGCAGCAACAGAGACACCTCCAAGCAGAAAGGGGGCTGGAGGAGAGGCAGGGACATTTTGGGACACAGGCCTGGCTGACGGCCCCACACTGCCAGGGGCTGTGCCTGTGGGGGGACTGGGAAGGCAGGGAGGAGGACTGAGGATGAGGTGCAGCGGGAGGGGCTAGAGCAGCTCCAGGGGATACCAAGGACCCCTTTGGTGATGTCCCACCATCGCTTTTCTAAACCAAGGGTGGCAGGGAGGGGAGCAGAGGCTGCTCCCAGCACAGGCAGGAGGTGAAGGCAGAATGCCCTGGGCAGGAGGGGATGGACCTGACCATGGGGGGATTGGGATGCCCCATGGGGTCCTTACCATGAGATGCCAGCAGGATTTCAGCTGTTGCAATGTGTGCTTGGCCCTAGGAAGCGGAACGCAGCCTGGGCTCTGTTGTCCACATGGGAAGGCTACAGCCTTTCACCCTTAGCTCCAGCCCAGTGTCACAAGGACAAACTCTTCCTGGACCAAGCCAGAGCCACCAGCACGTGGCAAAGCATTTGTCCCTCTGAAATGTCCATCTGGGAGGAAGTGTCCTTCATCCATGGAGAGCAGCAGGCAACTGCAGCCTGACAAATTTCTGGCCTGGTCGACCTCAAAACTCAGCTGGTGGCCTGGCTGGCCCTACTCACAAGCAAGGACCCCTCCTGGAGCAGTCACCAGAAGGGACACTGTTGTCACAGAGCTGCCACATGGGTACCTACACCTTCAGGCACAAGAGCAGCTTGAGCAGCGTGACCAGGACTCTACTTTCTCTTTTATCCCAGGGGAATATCCATTGAGGCAAGTATTTGGACGGTCTAGGTGGCTCCTGCCCTCACCAGCATCCCACCTGCCTGGCTTTCAGCCTGGGTGACATTTGGGCAGGAGTAACACCTCCATCCCAAGCCTACTCCACATCTGGGCTCCCAGAGACCAGACCAGGTCTGCCAAGATGGATTTTCTGTACAGGGAACAGCATTTTCAGCCTCCTCCGGGGACACAGTGGCAGCATCCAGCCCATAGCAGGTGGCTTCAGCAGCTCTCCTCAACCTGCTCAGTGCCACAAGCCTTCAGGTTCATCTCCCCACCACCAAAGTTATGATATGGAAGCAGAGAAATTCAAGATCACATTTTTGTACCAAAATTAATGTTTATTTCTCCATCTTTTGTACATTAAAACTGTCATGGTAACGTGATGCTACCAGGGAATCACTTGCCCACAGCTGCAAAGCCACGATAAAAGGCTTTTAAATCAAAGGAACTGTTATCAGAAAATTAAAGCTCTCAGGCAAGGCTCCAGGCTGGCCTGGGTGCAGCTCATGTATCCTCACTTCTCTTTCATTTTCCAGCTTTCCGAGGCTGCTAAAAGCATTTGGCAGAGGCTGCTGCCACCACCCTCCCGCTGCAGGGTTGATGCTGCTCTCCGCCCTACAAGGAGCCCTGAGATGCCCCAGCCATCGACAAGGCAGAGGGATCGATGCCTTAATTGTCCTACCTGCCCTTTTTTTTGACTCCCTCATTCCCTTCCTGGGGACAAGGGGCTGGTGGGTGGGAGGGGAAGGGGTCAAGCCTGGCTCCTGGTTCACCCAGAGTGCAGGGAATCCCTGGATCATCCTGCTCAAACTGAGGCTGAACCAGAGCAATTTTCTGCCCCCTGCAACCAGCGTCTTTCTCTTTCAAGCACAAACCTCTCATGGAGGAGCACATCCTCACCTCTTCCCAGGGGCTCAGCCGTGGCTGCTCTCTGGTTCATGCCCCGCTGAGTTGGCGTCCTGGAGCCCACCACCTGAAATGGGAGCAAGATAATAGACAAGAAGAGCACTTGAAGCAGGGAGAAGGCATCATGCCCTGCAGGAAGAGCCCTGCCAAGTGCCACCACCACTGTGAGGTGACCGGTGTCTGTGCCGTGTGCGACCCAGGGCTGCAGGGCCAACCTGGCACAGGTTCTCCTCAGCTCCCCCAGCTTTTTATCAACACTTCCAACCCGTGATGTGATAACGTGCCCCAGGAGCACACGAAATGCTATGAAAAATGGAATTGCATTATTATTGAACATAAAAGTACATTAAAACTAAAAGCTGCAAAAGCTCAGTGTGTCCCCAGGAGGGACCAGTGCTCCCAGCAGCACGTGGGCAAACACAGAAAAGAGCCTGCCCTTTGGTGGGTGACCCCAGCTGCACCCCCCCGTGCTGGATCACCCCTCTCCGATGGGAGGGTGCCAACCTGCTCGCTCTCTGAAAGCATTCCCAGCCACCTCATTTCCTTCTCCATCTTTCTGGTACTCCTAGTTCCCAGTAGATCCCAGAACCTGGTCTGGGATCAGCCTGCTTCCTCCTGCAGGGATGTGACAGCAGCCAAGCTGTGCTCAGTCCCCGCATGATCACTCTCTTGCTTCAGTGTTATAAATATGTTAAATTAGAACAAGAAAACCACTCAACACCTAAAAGCCACAAGCTGGGGGCAGAGCTGTTCCCACTGCAAACTATGGCACCAAGAGCCAGCACCCTGCAAGACAAGACCTGGTGACTCTGCTTTGGAACCACAACACTGAGGTATGTCTAGGGAGGGGGCTGTGGCCTTTCTGCCCAGTCTGCTCCACCACAAGAACTTCAGGCTATGTCCCCCTCCCCTCAGCTGAAGCTTTTCACCCTTCAGTTGTGTGCAGGGTCCGACCAAAGATTGGCCAGGAGAGCTAGAACGACACAAAACTGCCACAAACAGCCCCAGGAGCAAGAAGAAGAAGCCACCCTTCACATCCATGCACAGATCCTGGAATGAAACTTCGTTTTACTTACTGAAAGATCTCACAGGTCCAGCAATTTTCTGTCTTTGTCCAGGGGCAACATCTGGCTCCAGCAGCTGGTGCTATCTGTAGTCTCCTCAAGGATGCCTCCACCTCTTGCCTTCTCCCCGGCTTTGTAAGTCCTGCTTGCTTCTGAAGACAAGGTGGTGTTTAAAAAAATGGGAGAAAACACCTCCAGGGCCAGCTGTGGTGCAGACCACCCTCCTCGGGGACAGCAGTCGGCTGGGCTGGAGGAGCTATCTACCCTCAGAACACCAGGGGACAGAGAAGCCCCCACCACAGGGTCCAGGGCTGAAAAACGCATCACCCTTAAGGGTTCAGGCTTCCACCTGTCTTCACCCCAACTCCTGCGAGGAGACATAGCTCCTTGATGGGCAACACTGTGACCCAAAAGGGACTCCGTACCTCAGGACACAACCTCCTCAGGAGGCCACAGTGCACCCCATGGGAGAGGACAGCAGTGGTGCCAGGCTCTCCCAGAGGAATACAGCCCATTTCTCTGGGTTCTGCTCTTTGGCCTCATCCATTTAAGCCCAGCGTTGCCTTCCCCCATCGCTGGTGTCCCAGGAAGGAGGCCCAGACAGCCCCTACCCTTAAGAAGCCTTTACAGCTTAAAGCCTGAGCTCATCCAGCTTGTGACGCCACGCTCCAGCCGGTGGCCCCGAATTAGAGCAGCCTCCGGGCAGCAGGGCACTCGGTGGAAGAGGGCATGGGGGCAAGTGTGGCCAGTTGAGCGCCAGCAGCAGCACGGGTATGGGGAGGGCACACTGGGGCAGGCACCGGCGCTGCCGGCACAGCCTCCTGCCTGCAGTGCCTCAGAAGATGCTTTTTTTTTTTTTTATGATGGGGAGGGGAGGGCAGAAGGGAAGGGATGTGCTCAGGAATATAAAGCAGCAGCTGAATTACTGCCCTTTCGCTGCTGGCGGGGAGAAATTAACTCTTAAGGTTTCGGACCGAAAACCTTTCCTGCTCTCACCCTGGCTCCCGAAACACCAAAGGCAGGCACACAAAACTGCGCAGGGACAAATCATAGGCTCCTGCACAGAATTTTTCAGCCTTGTGGAGACTCTGCTAAGCAACTATTGCAAATCCAGCACCCCATCTGTGCGCTGGAGCATCCCTGAAACTACCCCTCACCTCTCCTCGCCTCATCTGCCTCTCCCAGACCCACTCCTCAGCTGCAGCCCCGTGGGGTGTCCACTTCACTGGCGACGTGGTGGGCAGGAGACGCACTTATGGGTGCTCATGCCCTCCCCAACCCAGAAAAGCAAGAGAAAGGTGGGCTGTGCATGGAAGATGGGCAGGACAACACTTCTGTTATGCACAGCAGGTCTGATCACACGCATAGAGCCTGTCCAGAAGGGACCAACAGCCTCCAAACTCTGGCATCAACCATCTTTCTCTCCTTCCAGGTCTGACAGCAGGAGGACTCCTGCACAGGGTGACATTTTTCAGTGCTGGACCTTGGTGTGCAGACCCTTTGTGGGTGCTGCTGCTGCTGGGTCAGCCCCTCTGGATGGTCTCAGGCTGCTGTTGCTGGGTTCCACCAGAGCTGCTCTCCCATCTCGGTCCCACAGCGAGCGAGGATGAAGCATTTGGTTCATGCAGACAACACAGGGAGCATTCAGAGCTGCCAGGCTTTGTGCGCTGATCCCCCCAGGGCTACAGCAGAAAGGAGAACGGGGATGAGAGATGTCAGCCCAGCTGCCAGCTGGACCGTAGCATGGTCAGAGGGAGCTGAAAGAAAGCAGGAGCTTATACTCAATGCGCTTCTTGTCCTCCTTCCTCTACAAGCCCTCCTCTGATCAAGCAGCTCCCTCTCCCCACAGCCCCTCACCCTGCGCCCAGGCTCCCCTCTGATACTGACTCTTGAGCCCCAACCCGCAGCAGCAGCTTCTCGCTTCCCCCAGGCAGGTCGCTCCTCCTCCCGCAGCCTGATTTTCCCCCAGGGCCAAAACCCCTTCCCAACACGCAGCATGAACCCAGCAGACAGCTCCTGCCCTCCACCTCCGCTCCTCACAGGTCCCAAATATTCCCTCACGCCCCCACTGACACTCTCTCATCTTCCTCCACGAGTGAATTTTCTCACATCCTCCCACCTTTCTCTTCCAAAAATGTACTTGGTTGCTTTTTTTAACCCATGTACACCATAGGCATCCGCAGCATCCTGTAAAGAGAACGGCTGTGAAATTACAGCTTGACATTTAAAGCCTGCCCCCGTCTCCCCGCCCCGGCTTCATTCAAGCTCTTGTGGAAGAAACACATCTCCAGTGTATAATTTCAGATGCATTTTTGCATTGAGCAGCCCCAGGTTTACCCAGTCATTCTTGCTGCCTCCCTCTGTGCCTTATCTGCCTTATGATGTCCCTCCTCAGGCGGGGGAACCGCAACGGCAGGCAGCACAACACATTTAAAACAACAACAAAAAAAAAAGCCACTGCTGTGGTTGTTTTTCTTTCCTCTCCTTCCTTTCCCAGGATTTCCTAGGTCTGGGATGGAGATTTGGGGTTTTAACTACTTCAGAGCACTGAGCTGACATTGCCACAGACACACACACGTTCCCCGCCCTGCTCCGGGTGGCAGCCATCAGCTCTGAGCATCCCCCTGCCCACGGAGGTGAAAGGAAAAGGCACAAGGGGCAAGACTTCTCAGTGCTCTAAGCCATCAAGTGTCCAGGTGAGGTCCTTCTACAGCCCTTCAGTCAGTCTTTAATTACTAAAATATTGTCAGAAATATTCCCACTACTCATGGTGTTCCTGATGGATATTGTTTCCTGCCTTTTAGCCTGTTAAATAGCGAGTTTTGTCATCCCAAGGGATCCCAAACTGCTTTAGGAGACCCTAAAGAGACTGCAGGAGATGCCTTTGGAAATCAAGGTGGGCTTTATCACCTCCTCAAGCCGCTTTCATCAGCAGTGTGACAATGGAGCCACCAAACATCATCAATGGTGCTTTGAGCAATGAGCATTTATGGCTTCCCTAGGGGATCACCTGGCTGGAAACCCATCTCCAAAGACACATTCTTTGGTCATCTCCTGCAGATCCAATTTGGGACGGCAGTGGCTTTACAGAGGACTGGCGAAACATTTCAGAAAGACTCAGAAATTGCTGCCTCCCACTCATGATACATAGATTTTGGCCCTGCCGTGGCTGTACCCATCAGCAAGAGCGGGACCCCTGTTTGATTTGGGGTTAGCACCACCTGGATATGAGCATCCTCCTCCCTCTGACAAGCCAGGCAACAGCTTGAGTGACGGGACAAGGTCTCTTGGGGAGACCTCAGAGCCTCCTCCAGTCCCTAAAGGGGCTCCAGGAAAGCTAGGGAGGGACTCTGGATCAGGGAGGGGAGCCATAGGAACAGGGGGAAGGGTTTGACAGCGAAAGAGACTGAGATGAGATCTGGGGAAGATATTCTTTGCTGTGAAGGCAGTAGGACACTGGCCCAGGCTGCCCAGAGGAGCTGTGGCTGCCCCATCCCTGGAGGGGTTCAAGGCCAGGCTGGATGGGGCTTGGAGCCACCTGATCCAGTGGGAGGTGTCACTGCCCAGGGCAGGGGGTGGGACTGGATAATCTTGAAGGTCCCTTCCAACCCAAACCATTCTATCATTCTATGACAGGGGGTCTGCTCTGTGCACCACGGCTTCATCCTGAGGAATGACGGTCCCTCCCATCCTGAACTCTTGCTCTCTTTCCTTTGGACGCCTGGGCCAGCAGAGATGGATTTGTGATCGATTCTCTGCCTGAAAGCAGAGACGTTACGGGGTATGGAGACATGTCCTGACAGAGCTTTGCTGTGTGCTGGGGAGCAGATGGCACATGCATGATGTCGAGGTGACAGAAAAGGACACTGGTTGAGTCACTTCAACCACAAACCAGTTCTGAATCATCCGGCTGACGCTTCGAGAGTAGGACAAGCCCCAAGCCAGGCTGGAGGGGGACACTGAGCTATTGTGTATGTGCTCCACTGTGGCCAAAAGCCTTTCCCATCAAGCTGGCTGCAGCTCCCCCCTTTCACTGACCTCACTCTCCCATAACAAGTCCTTTAAGCTCTTAAGCAGAGACCTGGTGGCTTTTCCTATTTCTTTATGGTCTGGGGATAGAGCTTAATGGATGCAGCTGCCTGGGCAGGACAGGAGCTGGGGATCAGAGCTGACAGGACTCACATGCTGAGTTTCCATCCTCCCCAGCAGCCGTGACGGGGTATGGAGACACGTCCTGACAACTGCTGACGGAGGAGCACAATACATCCCACTGGGAAAGCTCCTGGGGACCACAAGCATCAGGCAGGAGGTTCATGAGGAGGGCAACTCAAAGAAGTGCTGGTTTTGGCAGGATCCTCTGCAAATAGTCGCTTTCAGGGTACCACGTGGCAATGCCAAAACCAGAACAGGCTTGAGACCTGGTGTGGGTTAACCCCAAAGGGCAAGTCAGCCCCACACAGCTGCTTGCTGTCCCCTCCCCAGTGGGGTGGGAGGCAGAATTGGGTGGGTGAGGGTTGAGATGAAGGTTTAATACATAAAGCAAAAGCTGAACGTGCAGAGAGTAAAAATACAGGGGGAAAAACAGAGAGCAGAGGAAGGAAACCACTGGATGAGAGGCAGAGTTCAGGCTCGCATGCCTGGGACACCATCCCACTCCTGCCCCCATAAAGGGAGTCCTTCTGGCCCTTGCACCACACAGGCACTGAGTCAGGGAAACAAACCATGGAAAGGGAAGACCTCCTCCTCCAAGAGAAGCTGGGGCTGAAACGGCTGCGAAGGTGGTGAGTGTCTCCTGGGCTTTTGATTGCAGCAGGAGAGCTTCCTGTGACCAGAGTACATGGTGCTCCTCCGGGAAGGAGACAGAGGAGTGAAACCAAGTTGGGGAGATGCCAGTGGGGCACACCATCATCACCAGCTGAGGCGGCTTACTGGAGCACACATGGTCATACATAGGATCACAGAATGGTTTGAGTTGGAAGAGAACTTAAAGACTGTCCAGTGCTATGCCCTGCCCTGGGCAGGGACACCTCCCACCACACCAGGTTGCTCCAAGCCCCCTCCAACCTGGTCTTGAACCCCTCCAGGGATGGGGCAGCCACAGCTTCTCTGGGCAATCTGGGCCAGGCTCTCACCACCCTCACAACAAAGAATTTATTTCCCAGATCTCATCTCAGTCTCCCATCTTTCAGCATCAAACCCTTCCCTCTTTGTCCTATGGTTTCCCTCCCTGATCAAGAGTCCCTCCCCCAGCTTTCCTGGAGCCCCTTTAGGAACAGGAAGGGGCTCCTTCTTTTCTCCAGGCTGAACCCCCCCAACTTTCTCAGCCTGTCCTCACAGCAGAGCGGCTCCAGCTCTTGCAGCATCTTTGTAGCCTCCTCAGGACCCACTCCAACCCATCCTTCTGATGTTGGGGGTCCCATAGCTGGATACCAATGCCTACTGGTTTAGGGCTGCTGTGAGAGCCATGGTCCCGTCAGCAGTGAGGGACCACAGGCACCCTGCGCATCCAACAGCACCCAGACACGTCTGCCTGGCAGACGCCAAGCTGATCAGGGTCTGATGAGATGGCAAAGCAACCTGATGTAGTTGAAGATGTCCTTGCTCATGGCAGGGAGGGTTGCACTGGACTAGATGACCTTTAAAGTTCCCAACCCACACGATTCTACGATTCTAAGAAAGTCTGGTGTCCCAGTCATCATTGCAGGGTGAGAGAAGAGTTGCTGGCAGGCAGGAGCGCAGAGTGGAAGGTGCTGTGTCAGCCAGCGCTAATGGAGGGGTGGAGAAACTATTTTGGATACGGATTAAAAGGACCCAACACGTCAGCAACTGCAGCAATACCAGCTGGGTATGTGAACCATGCCATGGTTTCCTTGACAGCTGAGAGGAAGGAACAAATACCAAGTAGTAATTGCAGGCACCACTTTTTTGTCCTTCCCTCACCAGCCCTGGAGCTCCCTGCATGAGGAAAAGCAGGAATGACAGAGCCTGGTGAGCAGCACCTTCCCTGCCACGCTCCCCTGCTCTGGTGGGACAGGCCACCAGAGCGTCATCCATCATCCCAACCCAATTGGCCACGTGCAAATTAAACAAGGGACCTCGTGACACCCACAGGGCAGGAAGAGGGAACGGAGCCCAGCACCTGGGCTCCTTCATGGAGGCTTTGTGAGCAACAGCCTCTCACCCCACACTGCTGCTGAAAACTGCAGCTTTTGCCTCTTCTTTCATGGAAAAGGACAATAAATGCCCTGTGTCCTCTTCCTCCATGTCTCTCAAGGTAAAATGCAGTGGGTTTGTCTTTGCTCTTTGAGGGAATGTTTTCATGCCCCATGGGTATTGACAGGGGGTGGGAAGGCATCCACCTCCCTGCCTTGGGATGGCAGGGAATGGATTAGGACCCAGACTGCCTGGCAACACTTTCATCCTGGGGGAGGAGAGAGTTAGGGATGGCTCCACCAGGATTTTGGGGCATGTTGTCTAAAGCCTTTCACTTCCTCAGGGATCCCAGCTGTTGGGTTATTTGCTGCCGACGGAGGGCCTGCTGTTGATCTCCCCCAGGGTCTTCTCCATCTCTGCTTGGCTCTGTTGTCTCCTTGCTACTCTCCAATGGGCGTCCTGGGTTGCTAATGCCACCCTGCCTCTAATCTCCCTTTCACTCTCAGGATGGTGCTCAGGCCACTAAGGAGATTAGCCTGGCCTCAGTTGTTTGCCCTCCCAAGCAACAAGGATGTCATCCCCTCGGGAAGCCATGTGCAAGGGGTGACACATGTGCTGCTACCACCCCGGGGGCAGCGCAGCTCCGGTGCCCTCTCCTGTCCAGCCACAGCTGAGGAGGAGGTGGCCCAGCCACGGTGTGGGATGAGATGTGCTGGAACAGGGAGTCAGTA
>VZRU01020553.1:15445-29551 GCA_013398155.1 Pedionomus torquatus | reverse complement strand
CCCCCCAGCCCCGCCAGGCTGACCCACATCGCCCAGGCTGCTGGCACCCCAGAAACACGGCCAAAAAGAGCAAAGACAGTACCAGCATGCTGAGGGGATGCCAACCTGGCTACCAGACCCAGTTTTGGGGCTAGGATGGAGGATGCAGGTATTACACCCCACCAGTCACCCTGGAGGCTTGGGGGTCTCCTGGGAGGGAAACAACGCCTGTCCCTGTGACTTTGGCTGGCAGAGACGTTCCTCTTGGTGCACACCAGTCCAAATTCACCCGTGGGGGGCTCTCAAAGTTTTGAGGGCAGGTTTGAGTGACAGTGAGCCACCAGCATCCATTACAGCCGCTGGCATCTATTACAGCTTTCTAATTCCTTACATTTAACTCATCAGCTTGTGCCAAGCCCAAGTGGAGGGTCTGGGCCGCTGCAAAGGGTCTCTGAGGTGGTGTCCCAGCAGGGGCTTCAGAGCAAACTCTAGGACAGACACCAGGAGTGGAAAAGCTGAGGAAAGATGCTGGGACACTGGGAGCTGGGGTCCCTGCATCATCTGTGCTTCCAGCTTAAATCTACTCAAGGTCTTCTATGCAGCCTTTTTACTTGGCCTGATTTAGGATGGTCAGATTTTTCCCTCTCCATGATTCCAACCACTCCTGCAGTAGGAAAAGGCATCGGAAAGCCTGGTATCACACAAAGGGCTCTCTGGATGCTGGGCAAACTGGCACTCTGGCACTCAGGAGACCTCAAGGAGTTGCTGTTCCTCATGGGGGAAGGTGCCCAGGACAGAACAGGACAGACAGGACAGAAGGTGCCCAGGACAGAAGCTCAAACAGCCATCACAGGGAAAACCTGTGCCTGGGCGGCTGGTGCTGGGGCTCGGTGACCTGAGAGAACCTGGACATGCAGTGTCCAGGCTTTATGTAATATGGCTTATTATGCAATACATAATAATATATAAGCCACGTATATAAAAATATGTAAGCCTAATTATACAATAATGCTCCTGAATCCGGAGCTGACTGCAGGGCTGTTTAGACACAGATATTTGTGTGTTGGATCTCCCCCCCTGAGCTGTACTTGAAATTGTTCCTCTGCTCTCCTGGATTCAGTGTGACAGAAACCATTTGCAAGTGCTGCTGTGTCACCTGGATCCTGGGAAGAAGCCTCACCTTGGCTCAGGGAAGGATGGGGTAGGAGGCAAGTGGGGAGCAAACAGTGCCGCCTTCTCCCCCCCCCCGCCACCTCCCCATAATCTAACTCTGTCTCCAGGTACAGGAGGGAAAACAGTCACAGGGACTTCCTGCAGCAGGAGCCCTGGAAACTCTGGCATCTGTGGGAGTCAGGGGAATCCAAAGGGGCCACAGGATGAAAGCTGACACAGAAAGAAAAATCACTCTTTTTGAGCAACAATTGCTGGCACAGCTGCTGGCCAGACCCCCTTCTGAACACCGAAACATGCCAGTGAGGGGATGGAAATCATTAACTTGTTCATTTGCATGATTTAACCATTTCCACTCCCCCTGTCCCTTGAATAAACTCTGATTTCTTCAGGTTTCCAGCACCCTGATGCTGCAGCACCTGCTCCCCAGAGCAGCAGGTAGAGGTCGAAAGAATCGCTGATGGAGAAGACTGAGCTTCCCTCTTCCCTCCGCTTTAAATGCTTTTAAAGGCAGAAGCCACGGGCACATGGCTTTTCTGCAGGAGCAGATGATCAGGAAAGAAGCCAAACAGCCCCCAGGGGCAACCTGGAATGGTTTGATGCTCCTTTCAAAGTGCAGAGGGGCTCGGAAAGCCTACTGCCTCAGAAAGGAACAGGAGAAAAAGGTCTAAAGTCTGGCAACTGAAGCAGTTGGCTGATAAGTAAAGGGTGATCCAGGAATGATGCTGAGGCAGGGTGGGGACCTCTGTCAAGAGGAGCTGGGACACGGCCCTGCCAGCCACTGAACATGCATTTAGCGGGCTGGCTCATGTTGCGGTGGGAAGCCAAGCCCTCAAGGTCCCTGGGCTCAGCTGTAGGGACAGTGTGACACCGCAGCCTTGATCTGTGTGTGCTCGGGACCAGGACCACCTTGTGAGAAGCAGCAAAGCAGCAGGAGGGAGCGAGGGAAGGAGGAATGCGAGAGCTTGCAAAGCATCTCGCTGCGGGAGTTTCGAGCTGCTGGGAGGAGGGGATGTGTTTCAGGAAACCCAAAGAGGCAGGAAATCAAGAAAGAGAGAGAGAGAGACAGTAATTGAGTCCATATGTTGAAAGGGAAGAATTCATCTGGTAGCAGGGAGCAGACTCGGGGAGAAAGCCCATGCTGTGGGGACAGCACAGGGCGCTGGCAGAGTCACATTAAACCTCCTGGAGCAAGCAGAAGGTTGGATTCAAACCAACCTCCACTGCTGAGAAGGGTTACTGGTCACTCATGTGGGCTTTCGGGGCGGTGTTTGTAGTAGCTATGGGTCAACCTCCAACCTTAAATTCATTAACATCCTAAATATAATGCTTAATGTTTCAAAAAGGTGAAGAAAATGGATGGTATTTTTTAGAAAGTGACATGGTTAGATCCCCACCCATGCCCCTGAGCACGTCTGGAGCTAGGGAGGGAAGTGGGCAACAGGAACAGCAGAACGTAGTTTTGCTATTCATAAAATCATAGACTGGTTTGGGTTGAAATGGACCTTAAAGCTCATCCAGCTCCATCCCAGCAGGTGGGCAGGGACACCCCCCACCAGAACAGGTTGCTCCAAGCCCCATCCAGCCTGGCCTTGAACCCCTCCAGGGATGGGGCAGCCACAGCTTCTCTGGGCAACCTGGGCCAGGGTCTCACCACCCTCACAGCAAAGAAGTTCTTCCCCACATCTCGTCTCCATCTCCCCTCTTTCAGTGTCAAACGCTTCCCCCTCATCCTATGGCTCCCCTCTCTCATCAAGAGACCCCCCAGCTTTCCTGGAACCCCTTTAGGGGCTGGAAGGGACTCTAAGGTCTCCCCGGAGCCTTCTCTTCTCCAGGCTGAACTCCCCCCCCACAACTCTCTCAACCTGTCCTCACAGCAGAGGGGCTCCAGCCCTTGCAACATTTCTGTGGCCCTCCATGAGAATCTTTCCAACAGGGCTATGTGCATCCTGTGCTGAGGACTCCAGAGCTGGACACACTCCAGGTGGGGTCTCCCCAGAGTGGAGCAGAAGGGCAGAATTCCTCCACTCCTCTCTCCCTGCTGGCCACACTTCTTTTGATGCAGCCCAGGATGGGGTTGGCTTTCTGGACTGCCAGCGCACACTGCTGGCTCATGTTGAGCTTCTCATCCACCAACCACCCAAGTCCTTCTCCTCAGGCTGTTCCCAGTCCAGTCTCTGTCCACACTGTATTTGTCTAGCGAAGGGAGGGCTGTCAGGTCCATGCTGCTCTCGGAGAGCAACACAGCCACGGGGCAGTAAAACCTGCGCTTATAGGATGGTAGGATTCACTCACTCGGAGAGAAGGGCACAGACAGCGTGAGGAACGAGGCACCTGGGCCTGCACAGCCATCTCAACGTCTTCCCCCAGAAGCTGTTCCCACCAGCTCAGGTTCTCCCAGGTTCAGGCTACAGTGCTGGAAAAGCTCCTAAGACTGTTTATAGACCCCTTTCCCTCCCCCCCTTCTAGAACAAACTTACAAAGAATGTGAAAAGTATGGGGTTGGAGAAGAGGAGCCTGATGCCAGACTCCTGCTCTAATAGAGTACAGCATCACAATTCGGGAAAGGGGGAGATGAGCTCTGATGCCAACACCCACCGGGGCCCCAGGAGACCAGGCAAGCTGCAAAGCTACAAATATGGTGAGGGGATTAGAACATCTCACTTACAAGGAAAGGCTGAGGGACTTGGGTCCTTTTAGTCTGGAGAAGACTGAGGGGGGATTTGATCAGCACCTAGAAATACTTCAAGGGTGGCTGTCAGGAGGAAGGGGCCAGTCTTTTTCTAGTGGTGCCCAGTGACAGGACAAGAGGCAACAGGCACAAACTTAAACATATGAAGTTCCATCTAAACATGAGGAGGAACTTCTTTCCTGTGAGGGTTGCAGAGCCCTGGAAGAGGCTGCCCAGAGAGGTGGTGGAGTCCCTGTCTCTGGAGACATTCAAACCTGCCTGCACAGATTTCTGTCCAACCTCCTCTGGGTGACCCTGCTCTGGCAGGGGGTTGGACTGGATGATCTCCAGAGGTCTCTTCCAACCCCACAGTGTTCTGTGATTCTGTGAGAGGGAGCGCAGGACCACAGCACTGGATGCTCATGCAGGCTGCTGGTGCGTCACGCAAATTGCTGCACTTTATCTGGGGAAATCCCTCTCAAGAAGGTCTTCAGGTTTGGTAAGGTTCTCCACACCTCAGTAGGCTTTATGCATCGCTGAAGTTGGGCTTACTTGTCCAAAACCTCTGTTTAAAGCTCTGCAGACAACCCCACGAACTGCTGCTCTCAGGATTTATCCTCTCAGTAAAGAAGACAGTGATACCACTGATGCTGTCCCAAGCCTCCATCCCTAGGAGTCCAGCTCCAGAGCATCTCTCTCTACCTGCAGTTCTCCACACACTTCATTAGAATGACTTTGCATCTAGTCCGAAACTTCCACTGTCCCAAATACCCAATTACATCTCATACCTGCATCCCTGTCCATCAGCCAGTCCCTGCTGCTGTCACTCCTGGCCTTTTTTCTCTGCCTCCTCCTTTGCCAGCTTCGCATCGTCCTTTTCAAGCTGCTTCAGACTCTCCATGACAATTTGCTGCAGAATAGGAAAAACAGCTGTTTAGGGGCAGCAGGATGGTTGGGTGGGGGAAAAAATTGTTCACAAAAGCAGTTAACATCCCTCTTTGAAAAAGGAGGAGTAAGAAACTTGGCAGATCTGGGTAATGAAGATAACAATAGTGAGCACGTTGCTCACTAGAAACCTGTTTCTAAAGTATTTGATGCTATGAAGATGCTACCAACAGTCATTTGGGGGGGTCAAACAGAAAGCAGTTGCGTGTAGAGGCCTTCTGTACTTGAGGACATTATTTACGACTTGTCATACTGTGTCTTGGCGTCCTTAACAAAGCTGAGAAACCCAGAAGTCAAGGACTGTAAACCAAACATCAGAAGGGAACCATGAGAGTGAGCAACAGGTCACAGAGCACTGCAACGTTCAACCTCACCTGTGGTTCTTGGTCTTGAACCCCTCCAGGGATGGGGCATCCCCAGCTTCCCTGGGCAACCCATTCCAGTGCCTCACCACCCTCACAGGGAAGAATTTCTTTCTAATATCCAATCTAAATCTCCCCTCTTCCAATTTAAACCCAATACCCCTTGTCCTACCACTACACTTCCCGACAAAGAGTCTCACTCCACTCAAAGTCCATCTCTCCATTCAAAGAATCAGTCACCACCATCACCAGCGCACGATGCTGGGAGAAAGCCAGCCTGATCTCGCTGGTATCTGGGTGAGGCTTTACACCTCCTACACCAACAGCAAAACAAAGGTGGCAAATAAGCATCATCTTGCTCCTGCTCCACCTCACGGGCTGGATGGCAGCCCCGTGCCCCCCCCATCTGCAAGCATCTCCTGCCAAAGCAAGATTTCATGGTACAACCCCAGCTGCTCGAAGCCCATCACAGTACCAGCCAGCAACTGGAAAGCGCACGGGACTCTCAGCAAACCCCCAACCAAGAACCAGCCCAGAAACTCCAGGAACTGAGTCAGGAAACTCACTTTTAGACCACAACTGGTCAGTGCAGCAGTCCCTTTGGCAAAAGCTGTCCAGGAGACTCCGAATGACACCAGATGCCCCACTGATGGCAAACGCCATCCCTGCGAGACCCTCCACCCAGCTGCACAGGAACACTCCATGGTCCACACCGTGACAGAAATGTCTTCTCCTACGACAGACCCTTCTGTTCTCTCTCTCTCCAAACTTTACTGAGACCTATGAATCCCTTCTGCCACAGCTCACATTCACTTTGAAATGTCTTTCATCCTAAATGAAAAAGGATATTGCCATTTTTTTTCCCCTCACAAATTTGTCACTTTTATCTTCGTTGGCCATAACGTTCTGAATATTACACTGCACTTTCAAAATCTCTCCTTTTGTCAGAACAGATTTTCCCGTCTTAATCTTTCCTTCAAGTTCTAAGGAGACAGTAAAAAAAGAAAAAAAAAAAAGACAACATAAAAATAGAGGAGGACATTCCTAAAATACTTGCTTTAAGCAGGAGTGTAATTTCTACCCTGCAACTGTCATCAGGGCTCCAGACATTCCTCCTGAGACTGCCTTTGACCTTTGCCAGAAGTGGGGCTCGTCCCCGGTTTAGATCCAGTCAAACCACCCTCGTGCACTGGGAATTAACTCCTTCAGGCAACACCTCAGCTCTCCCTCAGCATCAAGACTCCCAGCAAATATGGTCCTTTCTCCCCCTGGATGGTGTGTGTGCTCAGACCAAGAACAGCCCTGAGGAGGAGGACTTGGGGTGTTGGTGGCAGCCCAGAAAGCACCCCACATCCTGAAGTATATCCCCAGCAGCGTGGCCAACATGTTCAGGTGTGTGTGTGTGGGGATTCTGCCCCTCTGCGCTCTGGGGACACCCCCTCCTAGTGCTGCCTCCAGCTCTGGGNGGAGGGACTCTTGATGAGGGAGGGGAGCCATAGGATGAGGAGGAACGTTTTGACACTGAAAGAGGGGAGACTGAGATGAGATCCGGGGAAGAAATTCTTTGCTGTGAGGGTGGTGAGACCCTGGCCCAGGTTTCCCATAGAAGCTGTGGCTGCCCCATCCCTGGAGGGGTTCAAGGCCAGGCTGGAGGGGGCTTGGAGCAACCTGGTGTGGTGGGAGGTGTCCCTGCCCAGGGCAGGGGGTTTGAATTGGATGATCTCAAAGGTCCCTTCCAACCCGAATCATCCTGTGATTCTAACTCACTCATACACACACTCATGTGCATTTCCCAGGAAGATGGGAGAGCTCTGAGGCGCAAATACAAACCGTGTCATAGCAAGCCAGCACCACGGTGCTCCCTTCTACTTAGGATGGGACACAATAGGAAAGGTCTGCCGGATTCAACAATCTCCAGTCTCTAAAATGAGATTTATAAGTGACTTTGGACCAGTTATTTAAAGATGGTTGAAGACTGACAGCCTCAGAGAAGGGTGCAAAGATGCCATGAAGTGATCTGCCCAGCTCTAGCAGCTTGGGGTGGAGATTGGGATGTATAAACTGAAGGTGTTACTCTATGTTAGAAGGCTCTCTTAGCTGAGGGTAAATATTAGACCAGGTAAGACAAAGAGCAGAGCACCGGGGTGCGTGGGTGGGCAGCAGCAGCCCCAGCTCAGCAGAGCTTTCATCCTCTGTCTGGGGGACGGATACATCTGCAGTCCCCATCCTACCGCTGCCCCCCGCTTTCCTTCCTCCCTGGACACTGACTCAGCATCCCCAGCCTTTTATCACAGGACAACACAATAGGTATCCTTCCTTCCAGACTGCACATCCGCTCCTTTCATCGGTGGCTTTTTCTCTTGCCAACCCGCGTGGCCGCAGTCTAATAGGAAAAAAGCCTCCAATGCAACACCACGCATAAAGCATCTTTGTGATGCAGCCTCCAGCTCCACGGCCACAGCAATGAGCTCAAACTGGCTTTGGTCAGAGCAGCCAAGAACTAGCCCCCTGTTTCCCAAACCACAGCAAACATCTCACTTTCGCTGGGATTGCTTCTGATCCCAGGACTGTGTGTCTCGGGGCTGGTCATGAGAAAAACTGGTCAGAAAAGCAAGACCCTACTGAAGGCTCGGGGGAAGTCTGTACAGCAGGCTTCTGCTACCTAAAAAGGGCTCCAGGAAAGCTGGGGAGGGATACTTGATCAGGGAGGGAAGCCATAGGATGAGGGGGAAGGGTTTTAAACTGAAAGAGTTTAAACTGGATTGAGATGAGATCTCAGGAAGAACTTCTTTGCTGTGAGGGTGGTGAAACCCTGGCCCAGGCTGCCCAAGAAGCTGTGGCTGCCCCATCCCTGGAGGGGTTCAAGGCCAGGTTGGAGGGGGGTTTGAGCAACCTGGTGTGGTGGGAGGTGTCCCTGCCCCGGGGCAGGGGGATGTAATGAGGTGGTTTTTTAGGTACCTTCCAACCCAAGCCACTCTATGAAAGCCTTGCCTGGGGGTCCTGGAGTTCCTCTGGGTGTACTTTTGAGCCACCCACATGCAGGTGGGCGAGGAAATAATCCTAGAGGGTACCATCCAGTTCCCCAAACTACCCATGGGAAAGCCCTCGCCTTGCAGAGAGTTGATTTCTTTGGTTCTGCCCAGACTTGCTCTGGAGCCCCCAGGCTATTCTAGAGCAAACACCCCTTGGAGACCCCAATGTTAGATCCTGCTTTTACCTGAGGGGATTGAGTTCACATACTGTATCATGCTCAGGCCCTCCCTACCAAGCATAAATAAAATTAAAAGTTAAATTAAATCTTAGTGCCAGAGGCAGCAGGTAAAGAAGTAGGTGCAGGATGAGTGCAGGCAGCCAGCATGAAAGCAATGTCTTTAGAGGCATCGCAGATGCCACAGATCCCACGGACCTCAGATCCATCAAGCACTTGTTTCCTGCTGACCTGAGCCAGAGCCAAACACAGTGAGGAGCACAGGAAACAGCAGGAGGATAATGCAGAAAGGTGTTTAAACAGAGATGAAGAGATGCTTCCCGAGACGAGCAGCGACCAGCCAAGTCTCAAGGAACCACCACTGAGCACAGAGATGTCTCTGGAGCACCTTGCTGGGTGAGACCTTCTACTTTTGGACTCCCACATGACTGAATAAAGGTTGCAACTAAAAAATCCACTCATTCCTGGTGCTGCTTCCCAACCTGGGACAGTCACCAGAACAATCTTCTGGATAGGTGGGGTGTGTCTCCAGAACAGTTTTTCATTCAGACCCCCCTCTCCTTGGGCAAGGTATTGGGAAGGAGATTCCCAATTCTAGAATGGTTAAGAGTTGGAAGGGACCTTAAAGATCACCTAGTTCAGGTTCAAGACCAGGTTTGATGGGGCTTTGAGCTGCCTGGTCTGTGTCAGCAGACATGGCACATCCCAGGGCGGGTTGGCACTGGTGGGGACAAGGCCACGCTGCCCAGCTCCACCTGTGCTAAATTTCAGCTTGTCCCTGATTAATAAAAGTAAAAAAAAATTACTTTTTTTTTTAAGGAATGGGCATCCTTCCTCTGCTTCTCAAACTTTATAAAGGCTCCAGGGTAGTAACAAGATTAGATTTTTTTTTCCGCTCCCCCGTTTCTGACAAGAGCTCCCATTTCAAGTCACGGTCTTAACTCCTGAGAGACCACGTTCCTTGGTGCAGGCTGCATCAGACCCAGGGTCCTGCTTTTCCCCTTCTCCACCTCGTTCTCCTTCTACCTGTTATCCCACAGCAAGGCCAAATGAGACTGTGGAAATGTCAGCCTTCTGCTAAAGGAGAAGTTCTGCTTTTTAGAACCGACAATTTGAAGACTTTGTGCACTGAAGAAAGGGGGGAAACAAATAAATTCCTGATGGGAGTTTCCTACAGGCATCACACAGCCAAATTTTTATTTTTTTGGAATTAAACGCAGCAGGAGAAAATGACCTATTCTGTTGGAGTTTTACCAGATGCTTTTGCATTTTTCCTACGTCTCAAAAATAGGACAATTGAGACCGCCTCAAAGTGTTTTGGGGAAGACTTTTTCATTGTTTTTTTTCCTTGCCTTTTTTAAAAAAAAGCAAACGGGGATGGGGGGGTATAAACCCAAGTAACCCCACACTTTATAAAATGATTGTACACAGGGAACAAGGACAGAGAAGATAGATTTTCTGGAATACAGACATAAGGACAGGTTATTTGTGGATGTCAAAAATCCATCAAGTCCAAAATCCATTCATCTAGATTCTCCTCAAATCAAAGTTAAAGATAAAGCTGCTTTCTCTGCAGGAATGGGGTTAGTCTATTTGGAAACTTAGGTGATAAAGTTGGTACTAAGCAACCCAAGAAGAACTACCACTGTTTAAGCAGATTAGAAACATTTATAGCCTGTTTTTGATAAATTAAGCACAGAATTTATATTCACCATTGATTAGTCATAAGGATATTAAAAAAGCATTATCAGGAAGCGGGATGAGGGAGATAAGGAGACTGCAGAAGAGAATTTTCCATTTGATTTTCCTTTAGGAGCGTGTAAGGGCTCACAAAACCAGACCCAAGACTAATCCTGAGCCCACACAGCACCATAACCTGTATAACTCTGAAGCATCTCCCTTAAATCAGCTGCCTAGCCCAAGCCTGTTGTGCTGCCTGTAGCAGTGGGAAACAATTAGAATAGAACTGTTAATTACCACTGATGGGAGAGCTGATTTCCCTTTTCCTGCTCTCCCTTTCTGCTGTGATCTTCAATCTTCTACCAAAGCCCTCCTCCTGGTAGGAGACAGGGGTCATTAAAGCAACCACCAAACATCACCCAAGGATGGGCAGCCCTAAGCTTAATGGGCAATTAGCGGTGCAACATCTGCACCTCATCAAAGCCTGTGTCAATCAACATGCTCAACCCAAGGACTTGACCTTAGGAACCCTGAGCATGACCTGAAGAGCTCAAAAAGTTACTGCAGGGAAAGTATCTGGGGGGCTCCTTGTGGAGAAAGCACCTATCAAGGAGACTCCTGCTGTTTCTCATCCCAGGTGGCCTCTGGAGAGACTTTTCACTTTCCCTTTTCTCCCGTTTATTCTCCCTCCTCACACCCTCAAAAAGAACTTTTACTGCTGTGAGTGATGTTTCTCACTAGCACCAGATCCGGATAATAAATCTGTCTGACCCATCAGCCTTTGTGCAACACGAGAGAGAAAACACAGAGATGCTGCGAGGAGCATGAAGTGGGAGGTGGATTGGGGCATCACCCAAAGAACAAAACAGCGAAAAATGAAATTTTTCTGCTGGGGGAAGATGCTGCTGTGATTGCTATTTGTCCAACTAGAGGAAAAGTCCTTTAGCAGAACTCCAGACCGCTCATTCTAGGCCAGATCTGCATCATTTTTCTCAGCTTGGCTTGATCAAGTTCTGTAAGACAGAAGTGCACAAACCAGTGGGACAGAGCTGCCTGGATCAGCGCAGACTCCAAGAGATGAGGAGTACAAACAGCTCCCTGACTACGTGTCTCTCCCAGCCTGACACGAAGGGGCGGGCACAGAAACCCACCTGCACCATATCAGCACTCACCCGCCTTGTCCAGCTCCAGGACCACACTCTTGATTTGACAAGCGGAGAAAAAACACCTGCCAGGGCCCAGGAAGCAGCACAGGTCAAGCTTTAGGAACAATCCCCTGACAGCAACCAAGGGGAAGCAGTTTCTGACTTGGTCCTACTGCAAAAGATTGTTCAGGCTCAACAAGTGCAGCTCCTTCCCCTTTTTGTTTTGGAGGCTCTTTCTTCTCTTGCCCTCCTGATCTTTCTTTTTTGAGAACAGCAGACTCAGGTGAGCCGTGAGCTTTTGAAGGAGTCATTCCTTGGGTGATGACTCTGCTTTTCTTCATGAAATGGCTGACCAGAACTGCCCTCCACAGAGGAAACCGAAGTTCTGGCTGCTCCACGCAACAACTGTCTTTACAAAAAGAGAAAAAAAAAAAAAAATCAGAAAAATCCGAGCACTGCTCTCCCTGGTGTTCACAGACAGGGACACAGGCAACTGCCACAGAGGTAACCTCACCAAAGGCATCTATTGCCTTAAATAGTGCAGAGACTTCAGGGCTGATGATATCCACAGTATCGACCTGCACATCGGTGCAAGATCTGTGGAGCAGAAGGAGGGGAAGCATTTCAGGAGACGAGTTTGCAGGTTTGGTGCCGGGAAGAGTCACGGAAAATCCATCACCACTGTAGAACGGGCAACCTGGGCCAGTGTCTCACCACCCTCACAGCAGAGATATTCTTCCCCAGAACTCACCTAAATCTTTCCTCCTCCAGTTTAATACCATTCCCCCTCATCCTATCCCTACACTCCCCAGACATTCTTTTCCCTCATTAGTGGCCCCCTCCTCTGTGCTGCACTGGAGTCAGGCTGTCACAGAGACCCCTTTCTCCGGGAGCACTAACAGTCCCACCAACACTCCTGGGACTCACATGGAGGAGTGTGGAAAAGGGTTTGCCCCCTGTCGTGTGACCCCAGCCGCCTCTGTCACCTCCACACCATGAGAGGAACGACTGAGGCATCCATCCCTCCTCTCTGTTCACTGCTTCACCGCAGGCTGGGCCAAGCAGGGGGGTCTGTGCCCATCTCAGGGGTGACTACAAAAGCCAGGGCACCCCTCCCTGCTGGACTCTGACCACGGGGAGGAGGAGAAGCAGCAGCAACAGCTTCACCAGGTCCTCACCCTTCAACACCTTGGGCAAAGGCGGGTGCAAGAGCCGGTGGCATCCTCAGAGCACTGTTCCCCTCCACCTCGCTCGCCAGTCCCCAAAGCTCCCTGCTGCCCAGCAACAAGGCAAGGGGGGGGACGAGCATCGCTCCCTGGCACCGGCCTATGGCTGTGCCGCTCCCCCCACCCCCCCGCAGCCGCCTGGGGCCAGCGAGCCGACAGCGCGGCTACTGCCGGCCCCCAATCGCTGACCTATTTTCTTATGTGCGGGCACGCACAAGATCACACACAAAGGAGGCTTTAGCTTAGGATATTTAAAGGAAAAGATACCCAGCTCGCCACCCCCGCCCTCCCCCCCGCCAGGAACCACAGCGGCCCTTCTGACATTTGTTATCTTCCCCAGAAGCATCCACGTGCCCGGCTGTGGAAAGGAAAATAAAAATAAAATAATGCAGAGCACGTTGGGGAAAAGCCAAACAAAAAAGGTCCATTAAGCTGCAAAACCTTTTTTCCAGGAAAGCCACAAAAGGGGATGTAAGCACTTGAGACTAAACTGGGTCTAGGACTCGATAAGCACAAGGGTGAGCAGGACTCACCTACGTGGAAGGAAAAGGTTTCTATAATAAGGAGTGACCAAGTAGTTCTGCAGGGGCATCCCCTGCCCCCTCCCTGGCACTGACGGATCAGCTGCTTGTGCAGACTCATCCAAACAGACCTTAAACAAAGTGAGCTTTCCCAGGGATTTTCGTTCAAGTTTGCTGACGGGCTCAGACCACAGTGTGAAGTGTTTAATCCGCACCTCCAGCAGGTTTTGGGGCTGGCACGTTCCGCTGGCTTGAAGTTTATGTCACATTTATACCAGCTACTACCTCTGTGCACGTACCTGCGAGGGTGAGCACCTAAAAATTGGGTTCTCAGTTGTTGGGATGACAAATGCCACAAAAAAAACCCCTTCAAGTACACTCCTCGAGTCTGCAAAATAACCCCAAACAAACCCAGGAGGTTCGCAAAACTGTCTCCTGCCACAAGCTCTTCATGGAAGATGGGTGGTGGGCCAGGAGAGGACCACCGATGCGGGAATCCATCTCCGAGCCCACGGCGTCCTTGTTTGGTGGGTCCAGGGAAGTTCACTGTTGGAAAAAAAAACAACAACCCTCCAGCACTTCAGTTTGCCGGGTTGCTTCATATCCTGGATTGGGAAACGCTCACCCCTGCGCAACATGAAGGATGCAGTGATGAATAACAGAAAAAAAAATAAAAATGGTTGCTACAAATAGAGACGCTGACAATAGTTACTCAACATCACAGGCTGGCGGCTCTCCTGGGGCTCTGCACACAGCTGGGAAAGGTGCTGCTGCCAGGATTTGTTGGTAATGACCCTGGGGGCAACAACCCACCCCCTCAACATGCACAGGCAGGAAGGAAAAAAAAAAAAAACCAACAGAAAGAGCCAGAATAGATCTCAGTGTCCCGAACAATGAAAACAGGAAAATCCCCTCTTGCCTGGGGAGCCCGGACGAGATCAGGTCTGCAGTGAAACCTTAGCCCCATCCTGCTTCCAAGCAGCCAGTGGGGTCTCCTATGGAGGTGTGGGGTAAAAAAAAAAGCAGCTCAGGTCATCCCGCAATAGCCAGGGATGGATGGAGAGTGGGCATGATCCAGCCTCGGGGGCTGGCAGCGGGGGCTGCAAGCAGTATTTCATCTGAAACACTAACTCTTCTCTCTGCAGACCTCCCCCCGCCTCTTTCCCCAATTCTGGCATCCCTCCCACCCCCACCAGAGA
>VZRU01020553.1:332-12784 GCA_013398155.1 Pedionomus torquatus | reverse complement strand
GGGAAAGAGGGGGGGGGAAAGGTTTGGGGGGGCTGCAGGGAAGGATGGGGGGCTGCGTCAGAGCCACGTCAGGAGAGCAGCTGATCCCTTCTCCCAATCCCAGCGCTCTGACCTCATCCCCGGGAAGGGAGCCAGCCTGGCTCAACTGCGCACATCTGGCGGATGAAAAGAGCGCTGCAAGGGACCTGCAAAGGTTAGCACACAGCAAGGGGGTCCCAGGCGAAAATAAAGTTTTTAAAGCCAAAAAAGCCCCCAAGACCCACAAAAAAAAAAAAATCCCACACCTAGGGCTCCCCTGGCTCTAACCTAGGACTCACCCAGGAGCCTCTCGAAGCCCAGATGGCAAATAAAATCACCGCCTGGTGATGACACCCCAGTGCAAAAGTCAGGGATGACAACTGTAAGCAACACAGGCACAGTCTGGCTCCCAGTATCACCCAGTAAGCATCACACACATGCAGACAGCCCACCAGTAACAGGCCAAGTGCTTCTTACAGCTGCAGCAGCCTGGGACTGGCAGGAGCTGCACCCCCAGAGCCAAGCTCACCCATCACCCACAGCACCCCAAAACGCGAGTGGCGGCCACCGACTGCCACACTGGCAGTGCCAGCACTGATGGGGACACAAGGGACCCCTGGGTCACAGCCCCACCTGATTCCCATTGGCTTTTTCACACATCCTCTGTTAGAAACGCCACCTCCACCCGGCAAAACATCCACACCAGGACATCTGCTGCCACTGGACCAGCACCTGGGCATCATCTGGGTGCCCCAGGGATGGCCCTGGAATGGCAAGAAAAGCTCTGCTTGCCCTAAAGCATAAGAAAAGGTCGGTCCGAGTCACAGAGGCAATACCATCACTCGTTGCGAGATGAAAACATCGGCTGCTAAAACACCAGCTGCGCCAGGGAAAGGTTCTGAGCTGGTTGTGGCTCTTCTCTCTGGACTCTGGGAAACAGTGGGAAGGCACAAACCCCTCCCAGAGCAGCCACCACTATATCTGTGCTGATAGATCGCATACGTCCCATGAGGAGTGACTTCAGTTTCTAGAAACTCCAGGGTACACACTCAAAACCCTCTCCTAAAGCATGATACAGGAAGGAGATACCCCAAATACTCTGCAGAGATGAAACAATTACAAGATCTAGGGAGAAATCACTCCAAACGCGTTCCGGCTCCTTCCAAAAGTAATTGCAAGCTCAGTTTCCCACCAGTGCTACACCTGGAGCTCTGACCAAGTACCTCAACACTGGCAGTGTGCGTTCCCCAACACCACTCCAGGAGAAATGAGGAAGCGAGGGCAGGGAGAAGGTTAAGAGACCCCAGTTCCTACAGGGGAAATCCTGACTTGAAACATGGAGAACAACTTCCCAGTGGTGGTTAAACACCAGAGAAGGGAGCTACATCCAGTCATGCCTAAAGAGCATTGGCTATTTCTGTCCTTGAAGAGACTCAAACTCTAGCTCAATCTGTAACTTTGGGTTATGCTTACTTTGAACAGGACAGGTGGAGCTCAGACCTCCAGAGGACCTTCCGAATCCAAGTCATTCTGCGATGCTGGAAGGACACCTGGTGAACTCTCCCCATCCCTCCTCCTCAGCAGACACTGTTGAACCACGATTTACCAGCTCCCAGGGCTGTGGATGGACTTTCTTTTTTTCCAAGGACATTCCTGAGCAACAGAAGAAGAGAGAAGTTTTTGTCACTGCTGCTTCTCGGCCAGCATTGGCACAACATGTTGCTGTTCAGCCTGGAGAAGAGAAGACTCTGGGGAGACCTTTGAGCAGCCTTCCAGGATCTGAAGGGAGCTCCAGGAGAGCAGGAGAGGGACTCTTGGTCAGGAAGAGTAGTGATAGGACAAGGGGTAAGGGTTTTAAACTGGAAGAGAGGAGATTTAGATTGGATATTAGGAAAAAAATCTTTACTGTGAGGGTGGTGAGGCACTGGAACAGATAAAACAGAGAGATTAGGAGCACCCTCATCTTGGTCACATCTGCAGACTCGCCGAGTGGTGTGGTTAATTCACTTGAGGGAAGGGATCCTATCCAGAGGGACCTGGACTGGCTGAAGGAACGAGCTGTACGAACCTCATGAAGTTCAACAAGGCCAAGGCCAAGCGCTCCAGAGTCAAACCAGTCCCCACCACCAGTATGGACTGGGGGATGAATCGATCAGGAGCAGCCTGGAAGGAAAAGGA
Organism: Pedionomus torquatus; assembly: GCA_013398155.1. NCBI lineage: Eukaryota > Metazoa > Chordata > Aves > Charadriiformes > Pedionomidae > Pedionomus > Pedionomus torquatus. The sequence goes on along the minus strand of VZRU01020553.1, from coordinate 10,588 downwards.
CTGGGGGATACCAGTGGGTAAAAACTGGACATGGGCAGCCCCAAAAAGCCAAGTGTCTCCTAGGCTGCATCACCGGCAGTGTGGCTAGCAGGTTCAGGGAGGGGATGCCCCCTCTCTGCTCTGCTCTGGTGAGACCCCCTGGAGCACTGCATCCAGCTCTGGGGTCCTCAACACAGGAAGGACATGGACCTGTGAGAGTCAGGCCAGATGAAGCCACCGAAATGGTCTGAGGGTATGAAAAGCTCTGCTAAGGAGAAAGGATGAGGCAGTGGGAGCTGTCAGCCTGGACAAGAACAGGCTCCAGGGAGACATTGCACCTTTCAATAGATACAGGGGAGTTATAAGAAAGATGGACAGACCCTTTTTACCAAGGCCTGTTGTGACAGGACAAGGGACTTAAACTGAAAGAGGAGAAGATTTAGATTAGGTGTGAGGAGAAAATTCTTTCCTGTGAGGGAAGTGAGACACTGCAACAGGTTGCCCAGATAAATCATGGATGCTGCATCCCTGGAAATGTTCAAGATAAGTTTGGATGAGAATTTGAGAACCTCATCCAGTGGAAGATCCATCCCGCCATAGGTAGGGAAAAGGGACACGTCCCAGGAGCAGAACTGGGCTCAGAAACACTCCCTCCACTTCAGCAGCATCTCCTCAAACACCCTGACTCCATCAGGGCTCCCCCTCACAGGGCTTCTCCCCCCACTCTTCTCTCAGCCTGGACACATCCAGCAACGCTGCTCCCTGGGCTTGCTCTGGGGGGTTCACAGGAGAGAAACTGAGGCAGGAGAGAGCCGCAAAGGATCCAGCCCAACGTGACTGGAGACAGGATGAGGGTTCATGGGGACAGCCCCATAAATTACAGAAGCAAAGGACAGGACAGAGCCCCAGAGCAATAAGGGGAAAGGGCTTCAAACTAGAAGAGGGTAAGTTTAGATAAGGAAACTCCTTATTGTGAGGGTGGGGAGACACTGGAACAGGTTGCCCAGGGAAACTCTGAATGCCACATCCCTGGAATGGTTCAAGGCCTGGCTGGAAGGGGCTTTGAGCACCCTCATCTAAAGGAAGATAAGGCCATGGGTATTGGGAGAAGGTCCCAACAACCCCAACCGTTCTATGGTCTCTCTGTATTAACTCCTCCTGCCTCTGTAGATTACGCCCACCAAAATATAGAAGGTAAATACAGGTAAATACAGAAGTATCTATATCCACAGCCGGTGTCATGTGGAAAACAGCCACACATAAGAAAAGTTTGCACGCTCCCGAAGGAGACCTCTGGAGCTGCAAACCTGAGGCTGAAGCTCCCAGACTGCCCCATGTCACCAGCACAGCCCCAGGCTCAGCTCTGCGTGGCTGTGGCATGGAAAGAGGCGCAAAAAACAGGAAAGAGAAGGAATTCCTGCCAAGGAGGGGGTCTCTGGGCAAAAGGGCTGTTCTGCTGCCGGAGTGAGTGCCAAGAAAAGGTAGCACCAGCCTGGCACTGCTCGCCCTGATGGCCACACTCGTGGGGACAGGGGCTCTGCTGGGACAGTGCAAAAGCTCCCCCAGGAAAGGTGCTGCAGGGACCAACCTCTGCTCCTCTGCACCCGGGGGGGACATGCCGGCCACAAACCAGCCTCTGAGGGGCTCTGCAGGGGCTGCACCGCCACCCCCACCCCCCTCCCAGAGCACAGCCAGGGCTCTGCTCCCCAAAAAACCCTACATCTGGGACTGGAACTGCACTGGGACTGGCTCTGGAGCTGGGCTGGGGACACAGCCTGCATTGGGGACACAAAGGCTGCAGAGAAACCAAGAGAGCCAGCTGCCACCTGGTGTCCAAAAGCAGCCCTGCAGCACAGACCCCGATGGCCCAGAGGCTCGGGCTGGGACCTTTTAAAAAGGTAAACGATGTCCTCACGGGGCCAAGCAGCTCCCAGCTCTGCTGCAGGAACAGCCAGAGGCACCCAACCTGTCCCCAGCCCCGGCAGGTTCCAGCCCAGAAACCTTCAAAGAAGGTTCACTTCATTCCCAGGAGGAAACTCCCTGCCAGGCTCCTGGGTCTTATGGACACCTCAAACTATGAATATTAGTTAAGGAAAAATAATCAGGACACACGGAAAAGGAGGCTTCAACTTAGAAATCGAAACAAACGAGGAAACACAGCAGACGCTGCCAGTCCCTGCAGCAGAGCAAGCAGCGGGTGATAAAAAAGCACAGTAAAATGGCCTTAAAGCTAAATCTTGCTGTCCCTGCAGCTGGGGCCACCACCGAGACATGTACTTGCTTCTTGGGGGAAGTTTGACAGCAGAGGACAATCAGAATGTGCCACCGCTCTCTCCCTGCCTTTCGTCTGTCCCAGAACACCCAGAGGGCACACGCAGTCCTTACTGGTCCTACAGCCACTCTGCTCCTCAGAAGTTCTCCAGGGAGACCTTCTGCTCCCTTTGGAGTCCACCTACATGGCCCAGACCTCAAGAAGGAAACAGAACAAGCTCCCTGGTGCCTTCCTGCTGGAAGCAAAATCCCAGATATTTATAGGAAGGAGACAAAAAGCAGGTTTAAAGCAGAGGAACTGGAGAAAGCACCCAATCGGGTCAAGTCTAAGCTCCTTCTCAGAGCCCTGCCCGCAACAGGATCCAGGCAGAGCCCTGGGCAGCTCTGGAGAACACACAGCTCTTCCACACCCGTCACTTGAGCAGGTCACGATAATCCCAACAGGACACTTGCAAAAAGGGGTTTCAGCTTAGGAATCGAAAGAAGAGAGGAAACAGCAGATGCTCCCGGTACCTCAGCAGAGCAAGGAGCTGGTGATAAAAAAGCACTGTAAAAGACCTTAAAGAGAAATTTTGCTCTCCCTGCAGCTGGGACCACTACTGAGGAAGATCTTGGGCCGTACTGTTCAGCAGCCAGAAGGTCAGGGTAGGCCCTGGGCAAAGTACCAAACAACAACAGTTAGGAGGAACAGAGCTCTCTGATGATCATGCCGTTCTTTTGCCCTGACCAAGAAGAAAACCACAAAGTCATGAGATTTTTCTCCCACTTTTTTAAGGAACATGATATTAGGAAGGCTATGGACCTGATGGAGCGGGTCCAGAGGAGGGCCACCAAGATGATCAAAGGGCTGGAGCACCTCTGCTACGAGGACAGGCTGAGGGAGCTGGGGTTGTTCAGCCTGGAGAAGAGGAGGCTCCAGGGAGACCTAATCGCAGCCTTTCAGTACCTAAAGGGGGCTACAGGAAGGCTGGGGAGGGGCTGTTCACAAAGGCTGCTGTGACAGGACGAGGGGCAATGGACTTAAAGTTGGACAAGGGTAGATTTAAGTTGAATATTAGAAAAAAATTCTTTTCCTCTGAGGGTGGTGGAACACTGGAATATGTTGCCCAGGGAGGTGGCTGAGGCCCCTTCCCTGGAGATATTCAAGGTGAGGCTGGATGAGGCCCTGGGCAACCTGGGCTAGTTGGGGGTGTCCCTGCGACTGCAGAGAGGTCAGACTAGATGACCTTTGGAGGTCCCTTCCGGCCTGGAGGATTCTATGATTCTATGAGTTTGGGGATTTCGAGCCCCTCTATTCATACATCCGCCCTATTGCACAGCTGTGGGGCTTGCCCCGAGTGCTGGGATACATCATTGGCTCAAACCCTGTCCTTAGGATAGGGGCAAGTCTCCTCTAAAAGGCAAGGCTGGTACCTCAGGCAGAGTGAAGGGCAGAGAGTGTCAGGACAGAAGCGGTCCCTCTCCCCCCAGTGATGCACACACAGACCCATGGTCCTGCAAATGTGGGAGAAATTGCCTTATCAATGTTTCATGGGGACAGATGTCACAGGGAGTGGTCAGAGATGGGGGGCAAGAGCTCCAACATGTACCTGGTAACACAGGGGGAAGGAGAGAAAACCAGTGAGAAAAGCTATAACAGGCTGTAGGTGGTGTCAAGTAGACACCTCTGCCAGGCAGCCTGATATGAGCCCTGATATTGGGATGGGTTACTTAAAAGAAGTGAGAGATACGGCAGGGAAAGCACAGAGCCCAGTATCTGTACTTCAGAGGATGCCAGGCACAGAGGTTGGGGTGATGAGCAGCCACCACATTGCGCGGTGTCCTCCTGCTACCATTTTCTGGGTTTGAGCAACACAGGACTAACTTATTTTCTAATGCTGGGGAAACCTGCACTTTTGGAAGACTCCGGTGCCTGAATCTGTGAGAATACTCATTTTGGAGCCAGCTCTGGGGTGTGGGACTCGAGGTCTCAGTATTTTTCAGCCTTTCCAGAAGCAGAGGCGAGGAGGAGTGAGACCCAGGCACTCAACCAAAGCTGCCAACAAGGTTATTTCATACCATGAAGAGCACATCCAATATAAATTTGAAAGTTTGCTGAGGAGTTTTCTCTCTCTGTCTCCCTTGATGGCTGGGATCCTGAGAACTCCTTGTCCTGGTGCCAGAGCCCTGAGACTTTCCCTTCCTCCCGAAGCTGCAGCACTTGCAGGACCCCACACGGGCTGTCTCTGCTGGGGCTTCCTGTGATAGAACTCAACGAGTATAATTCTTGCATATCTTATGTAAGAAGTATTGGGATTAATACTGGTTCTTTGGTATTATTGCTAATTATTTAGTCTTATCCTATTAAATCTATTTATATTTCAACCACTGGATTTCTTTGTGTTCCCCAATTCCCCTTCCCAGTTGGGAAGAATTGGCGAAATAATTGTCTAAAGGACAATAAATTGTTATTGGTTTTCTTAAACCGTAACACACCACCACAAACCCTGTCTGCAACCCAACTGGCTTTGCCTCACAGGCTGCAGGCATCCTGCAGCGGTGGCTTAGCCAGGAGATCCCTGCCCTCACAGCTGAAGAGGACTTCATCCTCTGGAAGGGCCTCCAGGTCTTCACAAAATCTTACTAAGGACTGCCAGCTTACACAGGAGAGACACCTCAGGTCGATCATGAAGACATTCCAGTTTGCCAGAGACTTCAAAGGTGCCAGGGATAAGCACGAGCCACCACACCTCAAGCTGGGCCTCATAGACCAAGCACTTCAGGTCCCTGCGTGCTCTACCTTGCCCTCTTCTGCAGGCAAAAGCAAAGAAGAAATCACTTCCTTTCACAGAAAATTGGCTTTTCTATAGAGTACAGAAAGCAGGGCCAGGAAACCTCTGAGCCAGGGTGATGTGAGAAGATAAAGCACAAGGGAAGAAAGGAGTTTGCTATGGTGAAAGGTGTAAGGTGGTCTTTGAAATGTAGGTCCTACCTTAGTCCAATGTGGTCTTTGCAGTGTACAGCCGGTTGAGAATCTTCTTTGGAGAGAAGCTCCATGGAAGCAGTTGAGGTGCACCTGGTGGAGGTGGTGGGATGCCAGAGCACCCTGAGAGCAGAGAAACTGGTGGAATGACTGCAGGAACGATCCCTGGTAACGGATGTGGTGTGATGGTGGGACATTCCCTGCAGTGCCTGGAAATGAAGCTGCAGGCAGGGAAGAAGAGCCTGAAGCCGTTCCTCTCCTGGTGTCTTCAAGCTCTTATTTCATCCTCTCCAACTGAAGCAGAAACAAGAATATGCCAGCAGTCAGTTCACACTCAGTGGTCTAGAGCAAACTAAGTACCACCCTGAAGCATGTCCCAAATGATAGGGCCTATCACAAGTCCCCATCCTGACCCTCACAAGACGCTGCCATCTTCCCTTGTCAATGAAAAATGAGCAGAAGTCAGCAGTATAATGGGTGACCCGTATGATCATTTTGGACTTAAATTCTTCCACCCGTGATGGGGAAAGACGCATCCCTGCAGCAGGACGAGCTCAAAAGAGCTCTGGACAGCAAACTTATGAGCAGGAACCACAGTGGTGGGAGTCTGTTCCCAACCCTGGAAGTCAGCGGTTGAATATCACACAGGGTGTAGAGACACACAGCGTAGCATAAAAGGCCAAGGGTGTGAGGTTCAACAAGGCAAAGTGTCAGGTCCTGCACTCGGGTCACACCAATCCCATGTATGTTCCAGGCTGGGGGAAGAGTGGCTCGAGCTGCCTGGGGGAGAAGGACTTGGCGGTCAACAGCAGCTGAATGTGGGCCAGTAGCATGTCCAGGTGGCCAAGAAGGCCAACAGAAGCCTGACCTGTACCAGGAACAGTGTGGCCAGCAGGACTGGAATGGTGACCATCCCCCTGTACTGGGCACTGGTGAGACCTCACCTTGAGGACTTTGTTCAGTTTTGGACACCTCACAACAGGAGGGTCATTGAGGGGCTGGAGTGGGTCCAGAGAAGGGCAATGGAGCTGGTGAGGGGTCTGGAGAACAAGTCTCATGAGGAGCAACTGAGGGAGCTGGGGGTGTTCAGCCTGGAGAAAAGGAGGCTGAGGGGAGACCTTCTCTCTCTCTACAATCCCCTGAAAGGAGGGTGTAGTCTAGTCAGGCAGGGCTGGGCTCTTCACCCAATGAACAGGCAATAGGACAAGAGGAAATGGCCTCAAGTTACACTAGGGGAGGTTTAGGATGGATATTAGGGAAAATTACTTAACTTAAAGAGTTATCAAACATTGGAATGGCTGCCCAGGGAAGTGGTAGCGTCACCATCCCTGGGGGTATTTAAAAACCAGGCAGACGTGGTGCTGAGGGACATGGGCTAGTGATGGTTTTTGTCAGCGTTGGGTTGATGGTTGTATCAGACGATCTTAAAGGTCCCTTCCAACCCAGGCAATTCTACAATTCTATGAAAGAACCCCCCAGTTCATTATTTGCTCTATTTGCTCATCCCAGTGTCAGTAAGGATAAAAAAAGAAAGTCTGTGGACCTGCAGGACCACAGGTGGTGCATCCACAACATGGTCAGCCTGGAGCCCTCACCGTTTGACATGTAGGAGACCCTGACAGACCTTCACCTGTGCTGCATGACCCCTTTTCACCTCAGCTTTGGACCTGATCCTGGTGTTGGGCAGGACAACGCCTGGTGAGATGAAACCTCATAGTATCTGGATCTCAGAAAGGAGAGGCATCCCCTGGTCACCTCAATCCTGCCTTCTGATGGGGCAGAGGCAGAGAAAGGAGCTGCTACAACCAACTGCCTGGTCCCAAACAGCCCAAGAACTGCAGCAAAATTAGTTGCACCTTTCCCTCCCTCTCTCCCATCTGTGCTTTCTTATCTCATCATAGTTAAACAGCCAGAGGGAGAAGGTTCAAATAACGGAGGTGATTTTCTTCCCTCCACCAGAGGAGCTGCTTACAAAAGCATGTCGTCACCAAGAAAGGGATTTCTAGAGAATTTTGGACTCAAGACCATTTGTTGTGTCTACACAATTGCAAGCAGCTTTATCTTTGTCAGGGGGAAACTACCAGGTGCTTTTCCAAGAAAACATAACCAGTGAGCATTTTCTATCCTGTCAGACAAGGGGCTTAGGAGCAGAAATGTCCATATTCAAATTCAAAAGTTTCTGGATTTCTTTGGTCTTCACTCTCCAGAGAGAAAAGTCAAGTGGGCGCATCCTGCCCAGGCTCCAGGCAGAGCACAGCAACAGGGGACTGCTTGAACTAAGGACACCATCAAACACAACCACAACATTTCTGCTTTTTCCTCCTCAATCCTTTTGTTACTACAAAAAACAAACAAACAGACAAAAAAAAAGCAACTCTGAGAATAAACCTATCAACTTCCATGGAGAGTCCATGTGTCCAAGGAAAAGCTAACACACTTGAGGGTCAGCCCTACAGGAGCCAGGTCTCTCAGGGACAGGTCTGGGTGACACTGAGCTCAAAGAAGCATGAAGACAAAGTCCAGGAAGAAACATTCAAGGTAGACAACTCCACTCATGTTAAATCTAGGATTCAAACCCCTTCAGAGCACAACAAAACAGCAGAACTGCCCACAGGATGAGAATTACCTCAAGGAAAGCAGAGTCAGAGACTGCTTTTGGGCTAAGGAGAAATTAAGTAGTCAACTGTGGGTGAGTTCTGCTGGTCTCAGGTCTGTGGATGCTGCCAAGAGAAAAAGAAAGCAGCCAGAAGGAGCACCAGCAACATTCAGCTTTTTCATCTTTCTCCTGCCTGTACCTGTTTAAGCAAAAGCCGCTCAGAGCCTCCTGAGGGCACCCCCCAAACCTCTGACCCCGAGAACCTCTCATCGTGTCCCCTCCTTCCACTGTTACCTCCCCAGAGAGGGACAAGAGCATTTTGAGGAGGACAGGGTGTCTGCCCTGCTGTAACCCATTGCCAGCTCATTGGCCCACATCTCATGCCCAGGAGGACCTTTCTCACTCAGACAGAAGACTTTGCTTGCCAGCTCCTGCTTCTCCAGAGTCGTTTGCTGCTTCTCCACCTCTGGCATCTCCTTCTCACCACGTGCACCATGCAGTTTCTCCTCAAAGTCCCTTTGCATCTTCTTCATTTCTATTTGCAGCTCTTCTGTGCTGTCAGTTTTGTGTCCGGCTGCAGAGGCAACAAATATATGGGGCTGAGCAGGGACATACAGGGAGTATGTGGGTGCACAGGGATGGTGGCGCTTCCTCGTTTTTCCTAAAAACCTCTCAAAACCTTGACCACCCAACCCTCATGCAGTACTGCAGTCCCTCAGAGACAACACTTTGTGCCTCTGCTGAACCCAAGGGGTAAAAAACCTCCTAACTGTGATGACCCCAAGTTTCTCAGAATCACAGAATGGTTTGGGTTGGAAGAGATCATAAAGTTCATCCAGTTCCAACCCCCCTGGCCAGGGGGTACTTCCCAGGAGACCACACATTCCCACTGAAACATGGGCAGGGACTCTATTCTTGCTGGGAAGGACTCACTGCAGACTGGGTACAGTCTGGAGGCAGCATCGTGGTGACGGGAATGGCATTTTTCAGTTCTGCTCTGACACAGCTTCCACGATTTCCTACAAGACAGGGAACGGCAGGGGACTGTCTCACTCCTGCAAGTTCAAGAGGTGGGGGAGACCCATGCCCACAGTTCACTCCGTTGGAGTGGGGCCAGAAGAGGGCCATGGAAATGCTCTGAGAGCTGGAGCCCCTCTGCTGTGAGAACAGGCTGAGAGAGCTGGGGGGGGGTTCAGCCTGGAGAAGAGAAGGCTCCAGGGTGACCTTGGAGCCCCTTCCAGTCCCTAAAGGCGCTCCAGAAAAACTGTGAAGGATTCTTGATCAGAGAGGGGAGCCATAGGATGAAGGGTAGAGTTAGTAAAGGCTCGAAAACACTGAGACCTTGAATCTCACAGAGCCTGGCTGGCCATAAAGTAAATATTTTAATGAATTCAGACACTAGAGTCTTCTAAAAGTGCAATTTTCTCCAGCATTAGAAGAAAAGTTCTGGGCCTCTCAACCCAGGACAGTGCACGAGGACAGTCTTAGGTTGACATCTGGTCCTGCTGGAGAGAGACTCTTTGTCAGGAGCTGTAGTGATAGAACAAGGGAGAACCGTTTTAAATTGGAAGAGAGGAGATTTAAATTAAAAATTAGGAAGAAATTCCTCTCTGTGTGGGTGGTGAGGCACTGGAACAGGTTGCCCAGAGAAGCTGTGGCTGCCCCATCCCTGGAGGGGTTCAAGGCCAGGCTGGATGGGGCTTGGAGCAACCTGGTGTGGTGGGAGGTGTCCCTGCCCAGGGCAGGGGGTGGGACTGGATGATCTTCCAACTTCAAGGTCCCTTCCAACTCTAACCATTCTATGATTCTATTCTATGAAAGGGACAACAAAAAGGATGAGAAAGGGCAATATCTGGGTCAGGAAGGTCCTGGCTCGCATTAAAGACCTTTGAGAGAAAGGAAAAACAAGGCAGCGTCATTTGTTTCTGTGTGCCGTTAGGAAGGTTTACGCTAATTTTTAGCTTTTGTCCAATCCAACAGGATCAGGAAAGCGGGAGAGAGACTTTTTGCTCTCAGCCACACAGTCTGGAACAGATAAAGGCTACGGCACTCCCAAAAACACTCCCAAACACTCCCAAAATCCTACTCGTGCCACCCGAGTCCAGGGGTTGGGACCCTTAGGAGAAGAAAATAATACTAATAACAACAACAGCAATAATAATATCAGCAGCAAAGAGAAAACTCCTGCAAGAGTCAGAGATTTTCTCCTTAATTAACAGGCCAAACCCCTGGCTAAAGAAAGAAAGAAGATGTTAACGTTTTTCTCCCCCTCTTTAGAAGAAACAAAGGTTTTAACAGACAGCTCTGCCTGGAACATCAGCAGCTTGAAAGCCAGTGAGGACAAAGAAACTACAGACCTGCCCTCAGGACCCTACTGGTCCCCAGTGGGCCCAGCTTTGCCTTTCCAGAAGAGAGAAGCTCCTCAAAGGCATCAGAAAAAAACCTGAA
>VZRU01020552.1:129715-143629 GCA_013398155.1 Pedionomus torquatus | reverse complement strand
CAGTGTCCTCCCAGTGTCCTCCAGACCTCAGTGTCCTTTCTGCATTTCCCACTCCTCTGTCCCTCCCCTAATCCCTCTCCTCTACTGCACAGCTCTTCCCTTCTACACTCTAGCCTGGCCCCGTCGGGCAACGCTCCTCCTGTGCACCCAGCCCAACTACTTCTTCTCCAGGGCTGAAGCCGCCCCAGCCGCCTGCCGCCCCCCCACCCGCACACGGAAGTACACGCACGCGCAGTGTCGCGCTCTGTCGGCGGGGCATGCGCATGGTCCTGTTGCCCGCATCACTGCCGCAGCAACTCAGCGCATGCGCACTGCCCCTCCGGCCCTCAGCCTTCGGGGCGGAGGCGGTGTGGGTGCAGGTCGGCGGCTTGGCGACCTCTTCCGGGGTTGCCCGGTAGCGTAGCCTGGTGGCGCACGCGGGTTCCCGTTTCGGGCGTTTTGACTGTTTCCCTGTGCCTCTTTTACACAAAAAGTGACGGGCTGCTGCCATCGCTGCCGCTGAGCGGCAGGCAGCACAGCGTTGCAGAGGATCGGTGTAACCAGGGTGTGAGTGTAGCTCGCAGCGGCTCCGCGGCGCCTGCGCAGCAGGACTGCAGCTGTGGGGCCACCAGCCACCTCGGGGATGCACAGGGCCAGCGCAGCCCTGCGGGACTTCCAGGTCGCAGAGAACCGTGGGGCTGTCGGCGGTGTTTGCACAGCCTTGGGAGCCATGGCCTGCCGGAGGAGTGGGGCCATGCCAGAGTGGGTTGAGGTGTGGGCAGCTGGGTGCTGAGGTAGCTGGGTGCCAGTGAGGTGGGTGATGCCCTTTGGGTGGCCACTAGCTCCTCAGAGAAATGCAGGTGTCATGGATACTTGTAAAGTCCCCCAAATCGCAAAGTCCCCCAAATGGCCTTCAGAGCCCAAAAAAATCTTGAATCCTGTTTCTGAGCACCTGTAAGTCCTCCAAAGATCTGCAGACCTTAATTTCCTGCAAAGACCTCACAAACCTTACTTCTAGGTCACAAAAAAATCTGCAGGTCCTTCCCAGGAGCCACTAAACAACCCCAAACTTGACCTTGGGCCCCCAGACCCTGTTTAGGTCCCCAAAGACTTCCCTTAAAACACCCTTGTTCTTTGGGCAGCAAAACATCTCTAGTCGAGTCCAAGTGTCCAAAAAGATTCACCTGAAATAGCACCAAAGACCCTAAAACCCTGTCTCTGAGCTTCTCAGACCTCTCCAAGGCCATGCCAAAGGGTCCAAACAGTTCTGAAGCTCCCACCAAGCCCCAGGTATCCCCATATTCTTGCTGACTCCAAGAGATCCTGGACCCTACCTTTTTTTCCCCAAAGAATTCAAAATTTGCTCTAGGTCCCTAAGTAAACTGCCCTGCTTCAAGATATTCAGAAATCTCCCCAAAACCCTACCACGGCACCTGTAACACTGCAACAAAATCTCCTAGCAATGCTGAAAGGCCCACACCATCACCAGGGGCTCTAAAGACTCCAAACCTGCCTCATGCTCCAAAACTCCCAAAGTGTGTCCCAGGAACCCAAAAATAGCTTCATTTAACTCCCTCCTTGCTCCCTCCATCCCCACTGCAACCCATGACCGGGGCTATTTGAAGACCCTCAAACCCTGACCAGTAGTCCCAGAGATCTCCAAATCTGCACTAGGGCCCTCAAACACCCCAAAGCCTGCTTTAGGTCCTCCAGAGATGCTTTCAGTTTCCCAAATCCTGTGCCAGGTTCCCCCAAAGCCTGCCAAAAGGCCCCAAGGAATCTAAAACCTACCCTAGAGACTGCCCCAATGCCTTTGGCTGCCCTGGACCTCTTGCCTGTGCCTTCCCCTGAAGTGGCCACTGCCACATCCTGCAGCATAATCTAAGGTGATCCCTGGAGTGAGGCAGACTGCTGTAGGGCCTGACCAGCATGAGAACTCCAGAGCCTCTTGGCTGTTACACTGGGTATTTGGGCAGGACATGGCTTCACAAACCACCATGAGGGGGATATGCAGCATCATTAGTCTTCTTGCCAGGTTTTGTAGCCTTCTTGTTGGCCGCCTTTCATTTTGGATTACCTAATTTTAAGTAACTGGTAGCTTTGGCTTTTGGTGATGAGATCTCAGTCTTCTCTTAGAAGTCTCCAATACATGTGAATTGCTGAGATCAGCCTGGTAAAGCTCTTTGTATACAAGGAGGCAGGTTGCAAGCAGTGCTTAAGCCGCGACTTCTTTCAGTGTAATTGAAACTTTCCACTACAAAAGAGCTTAGTTCAGTGCCCTGTACTAGAGCAATTGGTGCAGAGTTCCTGTGTAGGAAGTGAAAGGACAGTCGAGTAGATATTCAGTCCTTCACAGCAAAGAGCAGCAGAGTCTGAAGGAGTGGATTTGTGCCACGCATAACTCAGCTTAAGCTTGAAGTCGTATCTGATTAATGATTTCAGCATTATAATGTGGTCTTTCTGCTAAAAGACCATGTGCAACAGCAGCCTTCCCTGGTCTTCAAGGGGGATGGTCCAAGAGGACTCTTTTCAACACTAACATGTGCTGCTTTTACACAAAACAGGGTCACAATGGCCATAAAGTTTTAAAATTACCTGGCAGATTCTGTAGAATTTTTCCATAAATTTGATACACAACCACACCGCTCTGCATGGGAGACTGCTAGGGCAGAGTGCACTGGGCCGTAGCAGGGATCCCTGTTTCTGCTGCCTGCTGTGCTGATTGGGGAGCAGCTGTACCAAAACTTCTCTTCTGCTTTTCTGCCTTCTCTGCTCCCCTCAAGTCTCCACAGTACTAAAAAATGGGTCGTGATTTTGGTCATGTTTTCTTACTTTAGGTTTGGACTTGTTAATAGTTTCCTTAAAAATAAAGGTGTTCACCAGTGGGCATGGCTTCACAGATAATGGAGTTCAAATAGCTGTACTCGCCTCCAGCCACTGGAGGTAGCTCTCCTCCTGCTTTCTGGCTGGGAACTGCGATGTACTTGACAATAATAGCCTTTGGGAGGCTCTCTCTGGCTCTCTGAAGCTCTCTGGAAGTGCAAATACCACAAGGTCTTGAAATTACTATGGAGTGATGGAATGGTAGATCAGGCAAGGATGTTTATGCTATAACTGTTTGAATTTTGGATGTGTAACTTCCTCAATTTTATTTAAGATTTCCTCCTCTTTAAGCAAGGTGTAATGGCACTCATTTTGGGGAAAGCTGGAGGATGAGCTCCCTCAGCTACATAGCATCCCCAATACCTGCCACATCCAGAAGATCAATGGGATTGTGCAGAGGATGCATGGTCTGTGTTTTTGGTGCAAATGCAAGGCACCAAGTTGGAATAGGAAGGAGATGCTGCTTGTCCTCACTGTGGGCAAGCAAGGGCCATGGTGATGATGATAAGTGCTGGGCAGGGAGTGGGCAGAAACACAATGGGCACTCAAGGGCTGCCCATCCAAAACAGAGGTACTGCTGCTTTGGCCACAGGAGCTGCCTGGCAGCACCCTGGCAGCAACAGGGATTCCAGCAAAGCCTGGGGAATGTCAGCAGATGAACAGAATTTGATTGTCTCCCCAGGTCCTTTGCAGGCTTGCTGGTGGGAAAGGCCAGGGAGCCAAAGTTGCTGAAGACCTTCAGGATACTGTACTGTAAGCTCCTATGCCCCTGTGAGGGGGCCACTGCCTCAGGGAGGAAGGTCTGTTTGGGGAGCTGAGCCCCTTTGCTCCTTGCCCCAGCTGAACACTGCTCTGCTGTGGTTGGGCAGGCCACCTCTCTCTGGGTGACACTGGAAGGTCAATGCCTGCCTCACTCATGGATTCCAGCTGACTTAAGCAGTCCCAGCCTGAGTTATTTTGGCTTGTTAGTGCTGACACCAAGCACTGCCTGTTGGCAGCCATTCCTCTGCCCTTTCATGTGTCCTCTTGGCATACCACATGCTCCCAGAAACAACAATCCCCTAAGCAGGACCTCCACTTTTCCCCTCACAACTTACTTGGCAAGGAGAAAGCAGGCTAAGGTAAAGCTGCATGATGGGCACAGCTGCATCTCTTATGGCTTCTTTTCCTCTGCATCTTCTCAGTGCCAGAGGAAACCCAGTGAAGGATGCCATGTTTCCCAGACTTTGCTGAGACCATGTCCTGCAGTGACCTCCAAAGGGAAGAGGCACAAAGACCTACAAAGGAAGGCTTGGACTCAACCAACCAAGCCAACCCAGAACTGATGCCTGACTATGTGTGTGTTTATCCACCAGCTGGGGAACTGAAGATCTATTCCTTAACAATGCAGTTCTCAGAAATTATTCATTCTTACACAATATTCATCATTCTCTATTTTCTGCGCTGTGGGTCTGTAGCTCAATAAGCTGTGAATATCCTGGAGCCAATGCAGTGTCTTTAAGCGTGCCTGAGTACAGTCCTGAGTGGCTTTTAGTCCCTTTTTTTTAGTCACACAGGGGGAGGTGATGAGGCTCTAAAGCTCTTTGAGGAGTGAGGCCAGGACTTCAGTGAGCTCATCTTACTGTTTCTGATTTTCTTCCATTGTGCCTGATGTTTTTTATGTCATTGCTGCTCTCCCAATATGGGGTGGAGATCTCCTTTGCTCTTCACACCATTTATCTTAGTTTTGATTTTGCTACTTGTATTCAGACCGTTTATTTGCAGCTCCTAGTGTGTATCTTCTGGCAACATTTAGGTAATTGAAGACCTTTCTTCTGCACCTGCACCCATCTTTGCCCTTCTGCCAATTGCATGGTTCACCTAACCACAAAAACTGTCTAGCTATGCCATCACAGTGTTACAAAGTTTTTGGTAATGTTTATGTTACATTAGTTGAATATGCTTATACATGTGCTTAAGGAAGGTAGTGTCTGATTTAGCCTCAGACGGCAACAAAGAACCACGTGGCAGCCCGGTTGGCTAACGCCTTGTGGCAGCGTTAGAGCGATTGGAAGAAAAGGCAGCACTCGTGGGTTGGGGCAAAAACTGTTTAACGGGACAACAAAGTAGAACAGGGAAAAACAGTAACAGTAACACGGATGGAAACGGATACAAACGCGAGTACGATACCGACCGCCGCATGTCCGACTCATCGCAGACCCCGCACTTCCGGTCTCCCCTCCCCTTCCCGGCAGCTCCCAGCGACCCCTGGGCATGGCTCAGTGGGGTGGGGTACCTGGGCCCCTGCTAGAACCAGGGGAGAATTAACCCTGTCCCTGCCAGAAAACCAGGACAGGTAGTATTCATTTTATCCTAATTAGCACATTTATAATTTATGGGTAATTCAAACCTTTGTTTTACTTATAATACTCCCTGACTGTGTTACAGATCCCTGCATGGTGAGATGCCATGGCAGGATGTAATGGAACCCCAAAGTGCCCAGAGCTTGAGCCATCTAAAGATGCCCTAGAAAGTTCCATACCTGATGGTGGGGCAGGTGCAACAAAACACCCTTCATAGGACATGTCAACTGCTGGAACTGCCTGGCATCATTTGCAAGATGATAGTCTGGGCCCCATAGTGCTTAGGTTACTAGAGGGAACTAGTGGTATAGACTCACAGTGAGTCAGCCACACACTTCTTTTCTGCAACTGAGTCCCATGCACGAAAGTGGAATCACAGATGCATTGCTCAGAGGGTATCTTCAGTCCAGCCTCCTTCTCAAAGCAAGGCCGTGCCAAGCAATAATAGATCCGGACACCATGCCTTTGCCAATGCCAAAGACTGTGACTGAAACAGCTGGGCAACTGGGACAAAAGGAAATAGAAAAAGGAAAAGGAAAAGGAAAAGGAAAAGGAAAAGGAAAAGGAAAAAGAGAGAAAGAAAAGAAGAAAAAGAGGAAGATAAAAGAGGAGTACAGTGTAGGGTATTAGCAGTAGCAGTTACGGTGGTAGTAGTAATAGTACTAATAGTAGTAGTAGTCATAATAGTACTAGTAGTAGTAGTAGTAGTACTGATAGAAGCAGTAGTAAGGTTAAAGTGAAGCTTTGGTGATTGGAAGGGGTTTTGCCTAGATTTTAGATCTAGGAAGATCTGAAAGAGAGCTTTTAGCTCAAAAGAGAACTTTTAAGCAGGGAAAGGCTGGTTTTGATTTGGTGTGGGGTTTTTTTTGGGGGGGGAGTGTGGAGGATGGTGTGAGTGGGAAGAAATTAGAGCATGTCTCTTTGTACAACTAAGAGAAAAGGTAGAATGGACAGGATGAAACAAAGCCAAGTTTCTGCCATTTCTTCCTCCAGGCATACTGTGTTATTCACTTTTCCAGGGGGATGCACTTGATTAAATCACTGTCTTCTATTAAAGGAATCCAGTGTAGAAAACTAAGTAATGTCAGTACTATCCATCATATCCTAATAAAGCCTGGAGCTTGTGAAGTTGGAATGCAGAGGGAAACATAATCAGGCAAAAAGTAATAGATATTTTAGCTAGTTAATACTTTTTGTATCACCCTCTGGGCTTCATTTCCACAAAACCTCCCAAGAAATCTAGCACATGTAGCACATGTGATTCTGGGATATATTTTCTTTCACCCTGTACTACCATCTGACAAGGAACTGCTTGATGTTCAGACTGCATAACACCTCACCCCCAAGGCTCCTATGAACTTGACCTCTCTCTGCCAGCCCCATGCAATCCACTGGGGAGGCTGCAGAAAGAGGGCAGAGAGAGTTGACTATCCTGAGGGGCTGCAGGAAGCCTGTAGGGGTATCTTACTTTGCAGAGTTGCTCCAGAGACAGGCCGTGATTGTGTCCTGCATAAAGCCTTTGGACTGAGCTGCTCCAGGGGCCTCAAGGCTACTGTGCAAGAGGAAGAACTTTTCTTGCAACAGAAGTGTGGGTTTGGCCCCCGCTGACTGCAGGATGGCAAGAATGTGTATCCCTGCTTGCATCAGAGTGCTTCCACAACTGTGAATCCACCAAATCCACAATTGTTGATGGGAGCAGTTGGCTGACTTTTACATCCCTCTTCTTTTTGCTTTACAAAACCAGAAGGCCTCTAGTGAGACCAGACCACAGCCAGGACCATTCCAACTTTGCAGGAGGCTTTCTGCAGTACCAGTTTTCCAGTGACCCCTACAGACCTATCATAGGGGTCTGTCTCTGTTGGGCTTACTGGGTCACAGAAGACTTGTTAAGGCAGCCAGACCTTCAGCAGCTGGAGGACAAGGGTCTGCCTCTCAGCATATCATGCTGATAGCTTAACATGAAAATCCCCGTCTTGCTAAGATCAGCTTCACACTTTCCACAGGCTTTCCAGGGAAAGGTACATCTAACTGCGGACTGTGACAGAGAGAAAAATTATGCAACCCTGAGTATGCAGCAGTAAGCTGACTTCAGCTATGGTGATAATTAAGACTACCAATTAAGAAATTAACTTGGAATTAAGAAATCCGAGCCTCTTTCATTCTCAAGACAAAATGTGAAATTGGCTGAGCCAGCAGAAACAGCCAGTGATCCAAGGCAGGTATTTTTATGAGCTACCTGGCCTCACTGTTAGCAGTGCCATAATACCTCTATGGTGTACTGCCAGGGTATAACAAACCATATATTCCATTACACATTAGGAATTCAGAATTAGCCTTACACGGCTTAATAGAGAGAAAAATTTCCCCTTTCAAATCTCTTTTACATGCTGATAAGAGCTGCAGGTAAGATGTCTTACTGTGTGCAGGTCTGGAGCCCTCAATATAGGAAGGATATGGACCTGCTGGAGAGGGCCACGAAGATGATCAAAGGGCTGGAGCACCTCTGCTACGAGCATAGGCTGAGGGAACTGGGGCTGTTCAGCCTGGAGAAGAGGAGGCTCCAGGGAGACCTAATCGCAGCCTTTCAGTACCTAAAGTGGGCCTACAGGAAGGCTGGGGAGGGTCTGTTCACAAAGGCCTGCTGCAATAGGACGAGGGGCAATGGACTTAAGTTGGGGAAGGGTAGATTTAAGTTGAATATTAGAAAAAAATTCTTTACTGTGAGGGTGGTAGAACACTGGAACAGGTTGCCCAGGGAGGTGGTTGAGGCCCCTTCCCTGGAGATATTCAAGGCGAAGCTTGATGAGGCCCTGGGCAACTTGGTCTAGTTGGGGGTGTCCCTGTGACTGCAGGGAGGTTGGACTAAATACCCTTTTGGAGGTCCCTTCCGGCCTGGATGATTCTACGATTCTACTTGGTGCATGGCAGACCCTCTGACCAGGGCAATAGCAGTTTTGGAGGTATTTCCTAGCAGTATTTCTTCACTCTTCAACCTAAAACTGTTTAACCTACAGCTAATTTCACACTCTTATTTTAAGGTTCTGAGATACCACTTCGCATTATAATTTTGAGCACAACTTAATGCACATCTGGCCAAGACAGAGACCTTTTGTTTGTGCTGCATAGCAGATCTGATGCATCCTTGCATCCATAAAAAACTTTTAAAAAGTTAATATAAGAAACAATCTTTTCTTAAACCACCCTTTATTAAAAAAACATAAGCTTTTGTAAATATATAAAATTATACAGTACCAAGTGCTTCTTTCTTCCCAGTACAGTAGGACTCAGGAGTGACAGGTAAATTTGGTGTTAATCTGTTTGGTGTATTAGGTCAATGGCTGCAGAACTGACCAGATGGTTTTGCAATAGACAGCAAATCTCCTTCCTGTCAGTTGCAGAGAGAACTGGAAGGTGCTTGTTGATATTGTTTCTTACTTGGTCTTCCCCAGAAAAGCCCCTCTCATCTGCAGAAATTCATGACAGCTGTATTCTCTAAGTGGTCGCTTTTGCCAGTTCTCCTGCCAGCTTCCACCACACCAGGCACTGCTGTGTCATTTCCTAAAAAGTGAGCTGCCCCGTTAATATTCCCCTATGGCAGAGCATGACTTGGTCTGGTGAGGGAACACTACCTTAATCTTACACCAGCAGCTTCATCTTCTTGTGGAAAACTTAAATCATTGCAGTTACAAGAGAGATGGAGAAACAACATAAGACCAAGTAAAACAAGCTTATCCTGATAGTCTCAGCATCTGTCAGGGGACCAGAAGAGTGAGGAATCCTGCTCTATTCTGCTGTTTACAGATATTTTCTTTTACTAGGTGGCACTGCAGGTAGGACTTTTCTTTTCCTATTTGTAGGAGAGGACAAAATGGCTCATCATAATAGACTGTATTACGGATCACATACACTTCCCTGCTGCAATGGAAGGATGCTCTAACTTCTACTGCCCTCTAGCTAAGAGGAACAATTAGCTCCAACCTTAGAGTGGAAAAGTTGTTATGCTATACAAGAACCACAAGTTTTCCACTAGGTTTGTGACAGGCATGACTTCCACCCTTCTGAGAGCTTCACCCCTGATCCAAGTATGTAAGAATGAAAAAATGGCTGAAATATGATGCTCCTCTCTTCTGCAACATCTCTTTAGCTTGAATCAAGTCAGCTAAAAATCCCTGTTGTCCAGTCCCACTTTGACCTCTCTGGCAGCACAGTCCTTCTCACAGCCTGGACTCACAAATAAATACAAGATTGAGGGCAGCAGAGTAAAGGTGCTCCAACAACTCTGCTCTAGCCCTTCCCTCTTGTGCAACAGGACCTGGATATCACAGTGTGCCATCTGAGCATTTGCAGTCATGGTCCTTGACCACAAGCCTGAGTCCTTCTCTTACTGGCCCTTGGTGTGCCCCAGAAGACCTGGTTATGCTTCAGGAACATGTGCTCTTCCTGTATCTTCTGCCTTGACCAAATCACCATTGTTTGTCTCAGCATGGAGCCGCTTGTAGTCAGTATGGAAGAAGATGACATAAAAACAAGCCATAGCACTGCAGAGGCCAGCCAGCACCAGTACCGGAGCTGCAAGGAAGATAGACTTTTAGATGGTGAATTCACAACTCCCCACTGGTGCAGAAGTCTAGAGGTCAGCACCCCAGCAACTGTTTTATTTTCTCCCAAAGGCTACCCCTGAAGAGAGTGTGCAGCTCACAGTGGGGCAATGGCACTTTGGTAAAAGCCAAGCATTGTCTCACAAAGCACTGGCATAGGAAGATGATTTGGGTGAAAAATGGAAGGCTTCCAGGACTCTTGTTCTGCATGACCCCACAGGTTAGAGGTCTTACACCAGTGCACACAGTGTGTTTGTTGCTGTGTGTGTTTCTGTGTATGTGTACACATTTGCGAGTTGTAGAGTGCTGAAGAAGTGGCAAGAAAGACCAAATCAAAACACACGAGCTTCATAAGAGGACAGGTCCATGGAGGTAGTGCTTCTTGTTATATAATCCAAGAGCAATGTGGAGGGAAGTTCACTAAGGATAAACTTTTATCAAAGAAAAAAATTGTGTTGAAAGAACCTTTTTCTGAAGGGAAAAAAAAATAAATATCTAAAAGACTACATGCAAAAAGGCCCGGAAGCAGTTGCACTCTTAACCCAACAGTGTCTCAAATAAACACCTCCATGCCTTTTTCCACAGGTGTCCCTGCATGTATCAGACCACAAAATGATTAGGAATCATTAGATACAGTTCTGATCTGATAAGGTGGATATCTGCAGGCTTTAAGACATGAAGTACTCAAATTGCTTTTTGGGGACAGTTATTGTGAAGCCTTGTTCCCTGCCAGCTAGCAGAGCTTGTTCTGAGGAGTTTCTGCTCAGCCAAGTAGGATATATTTAAAAGGTGTTTACCAGCCTTTGTGTTATGGCAACTCCACAGGACTTGGTGTCTGTATTACATTAATATGAACCAGCTGAGAGATCAAGATCAGGGTCTAGCCTGCAATGAAAACACATTTGTGCTCTTGTTCATCTCAGTTGCTGTCTCTTCTACTGACCAGCTAGGAGAGATAAGGAAGTGTGGAACAAGGCAAAACAAAGCTGTATTGGCATGTTACAAACCCAGGTGGTTCTGTGTGCAGAAGCAAGAGAAGCAGCTTTCAGTCAATGCACCTGTAGTCTCAGACTCCCATACTGCAAAGCAGTGCAGGATGTGCTATGTGGCCAACACCCCTCAGAACAGCTGCTTTCTTGCTTGGTGAAGCTCAAGTCTCTGCAGGGTGGCCAGAAGAGAAATATTAACCTAGAGTCAGCTGCAGCATTCATAGCACTTTAAGGTCTTCCTATTTCAGTCTTGCAGGTCTGTTTTATCAGGAACAGCAAGGAGTGTACCATCAGGTTGGGAAAGATGTGATATGCAGCAACAGGAATCAATCTTGCAGGCTCCCTCACAGTGAGACCTGGAGGAGAGTACCAAGTGCCCAGAATAATTTCCCAAGGACATACTTACTTGTCCAGTCCAGAGCTCCACCCTGACCAAGGGCGCAGGTAGAGGCTGGATCCTCAGAAACAGGCACGGTGAGGGCTTGTAGCAGAATCATTAAAATCACACCTTCAATCTGGCTGTGGGAAGAAGTCAACATCCAGTCATGGCTCCTGCCTAACTCATCAGTGCTGCAGGTAAGCCCAGCTTCCCCAGGGAGAAGAAAGTGAGGACCTTTTTTGGAGAAGGGACCTTCTAGCAGAGAAAGCTACTGCCAACTTCCCTCTAGACCAGGCGTTTGGTTAACTGGCACCGGCTTACAAGGTGTGCAGGTCAGCCTTTTTCAGCACATCCCTAGATATACGGCCAGCATGGCAGGACCACTATATACTCTCTCTGGAGGCAGATATGTTTTAACTACTGCTGTCAAGGAGCTGAATCTTAGTCACTGGATAGAGACTTAGAAATGCCTCTTACTGCAGAGTAAGAGACAAAAAAAAGTCAAGCTATGACTTCAGCTTCCTTTCATTCATAACAGCAACAATGTCCACAATCAGTGGGAGATGAACAGCCTTCAAAAGCAGTGTCTAATGCCTCTCTTTGTCTGATGTCTGCTGCAGCTCCACCTGACATATACACATGGCACCTGACCATGTATATCACTGTTTAGGGCTCCAACAGTCCTGCTGCAGTCCTCCAACTCCTGCTGCAGTCTAGTGCCAGCTCTTAGCATGTAAATTGATCACAGGAAGGACTGATACTGCCCCATCTGTTGTGACCAGCTGCCCAGTGAGTGGTGGGCCCCATCTCCCTTAGCAGAGCACTGAGACCTGACCCTATACTGCTGTGGAAATGGGTGTCCCTCTCAGGCATACAGCCCCCATTTGCTTCAAAGGTAGAAGATGCTGAGCACAGTTAAATATTGCTTTCTGCCAAGCAAGAAAGCAGCATCTTTCTTCTTGCTTTTCTTGCACCAATTGCACATACTCCTGCTTTTTTTAAAACCTTTAGCCCTGCAGCTCTATGGCTCAGACATCCAGCACCTGCTTTGTCAACCTGCTTTGTCATAGTCATCTGCACAGACACCAGAGAGAAGTTCAGCAGGATAGCTAGCACTGATGTCCAGGCTCTTCTCTGCACCTCTGTGTGTGTATGCATGTTTGAGACCAAGCTTATCTGTGAATTTTATTTAATCTGCCTGCTTACCTTGCAACAAAAATCAGGCCTGTAGATGTGCCCTCTCCTACAGGGTAGGAGCATTCCACAGCCAGTTCCATGGCAATGGGGTAGATGGCAAAACCGAAGAAACCAAAGAGTGAGCTGGTGATGGACAGAATGATGGCCTGGTGTCTGAACCGAGAAGTCTGCAGGCAGAAAAGCAACACCAAAGTCTCAGCGTCAGCACTGCTGCACAGAGAATCTCTGAACCTGTAACTTGCAGGAAGTCTCAAGGGCTCACTGTTCTCACAGGTACCATCCCTACTTTACCTCCAACCTTCTAGAGTCAACAACTGGCTACACAATGGAGATTTATCTGTTTAATTTAAGCAAAGAGAGGATCAGCAGAATTACCTGAAAAGCATTAACTGTGACTTAACTTCATGGTCAGTAACTTACCAGGAGTGGACTAAGTGTGTCTTCAGCACAAAGTGAAACACAAACCTCCCTCCCAATGGAAGCTAATATTTCAGATGTGGTGTTTGCAGAGGAGAATTCCATGGGTTGCTGCAGCTCGTTGATAAGGAAAACTATTTGTCATTTTGCTGGACTCATGTTTAGAACATTGGGTTTTTACCACAAAAAAAAAAAAAAAAAAAAAAAAACCCCAAAAAAAAAAAAAAAAAAAACACCCACAAAACAAACAAAAAAACACATCTGAAACATTCACAGACCCTGGAGATTGGTTTAGTGCCTAAAACAGCCTTGTACTTAACAAGACTTGCGAAGTTATGGGCCCTCTCCCACAGGGAAACAGGAGACGTGGCCACCCAGGATACAGATAAGGCTGAGGTACTGAATGACTTTTTTGCCTCAGTCTTCACCAGCAAGGGCTCTAACTGCACTGCCCAAGTCACAGAAGGCAAAACCAGGGGCTCTGAGAATGAAGAACTGCCCACAGTAGGAGATCAGGTTCGAGAAAATGAAATTAAATCCATCCATCCTGATGAAATCCATCCACAGGTCCTGAGGGAGCTGGCAGATGAAGTTGCTAAGCTGCTTACCATCATATTTGAGAAATGGTGGCAATCTGGTGAAGTTCACACTGACTGGAAAAAGGGGAACAAAACCCCGATATTCAAAAAAGGAAAAAAGAGGACACAGGGAACTATAGGCCTGTCAGTCTCACCTCTGTGCCTGGCAAGATCATGGAGCAGATCCTCCTGGAGTCTCTGCTGAGGCACAAGAAAAATCAGGATGTGATTGGAGACAGCCAACACCGCTTCACCAAGGGCAAATCCTGCCTGAAAAATTTAGTGGCCTTTTACAATACTGCCACAGACTTGGTGGACAAGAGCAGAGTAACAGACATTATCTACCTGGACTTATGCAAACCATTTGACACTCTGTCCTGCATGACATCCTAGTAACAAAACTGGAAAGTCATGGATTTGGCCCGTTGGAAGATAAAGAACTGGATGGATGGCTGAATTCAAAGCATTGTGGTCAATGACTCAATGTCCAAATGGTGTTCCTCAGGCGTTGGTACTGAGACAAGGGCTATTTAACATCTTTGTCGGAGACAA
>VZRU01020552.1:110420-129442 GCA_013398155.1 Pedionomus torquatus | reverse complement strand
AGGACAATGGGTAACGATTTTAAATTGGAAGAGGGGAGGCCTAGAAGTAGAAATAAATTCTTGACTGTGAAGGTGGTAAGACACTGGAACAGGTTGCCCAGAGAAGCTGTGGGTGCACCATTCCTGGAAGTGTTTTAAGGCCAGGCTGGATGGGGCTTTGAGCAACCTGGTCCAGTGGGACGTGTCCCTGCCCATGGCACTTGGGTTGGAACTCCATGATCCTTAAGGTCCCTTCCAACACTAACGATTCTATGATTAACTCTGGAGGGAAGAACATGGACTTGTCTAGCCAACATTAGCAAAGTCAAGAGCATAAATTTTGCTGCTGCAGTGCTGCCACCTTCCTTAACCATGAAATAAATTGCACAGAAGAACATGAGGTGTCTGTCCCATCAGCCTCATGTCCCATCAGCCCATGTCCTCCATCAGCCCCAGCCCAGCTAATCTGGTAAGGAAAACTCTGTCTGGAATCTGTGTTGAAAGCATCAAGCAGATTTGAAGCGGTGTTTTTTGTCTTATTACTTATCTTATTACTATGTACTTAGTACTTTCGTCTTATTACTTTCATTCATATAGGATAAAGGGAACAGAGGGAAGGGGAAGAAGGTTTGCTTGTTGCCTCTGACACAGCCTCTTGCCTACTCTGTGCTTTACCTGGGCCCTGGCATGCTGACTTATATTTAGATAATCCTCCCAACAAATGGCAGAGTACTAAAGGGGGAAATGCAAAGTCTGCTTTAGGCACCTTGTTTTTCATATTTAGGCACCTTGCTTTAGGCCTTGCATTTGTCTCTTCAAAGTGGAGCTGACATCACTGGGATCTTGGCCCAGAGGGAGGTGTGGTCATGCTGCATTGAAAGTCTGGATTTTTCAACACACAAGAAAAATGCTCAACACAAGTCTGTTGGGAAAGGAGAGGCCTGCACCAGTTTAGATCCTCTGCAGTGCTAAGAGTCCTGTGCCTCACACTGAGGGTCCTGCTCGATGATGGCTCCCACTGGCAACGACTATGCTTGAGTGCAATACTTGCACTCCAGCCACATGGATCTGATCTAAAGTCTCCACATTCTGCATTGTGGAGCCATTCTCCTCTCCTGGCTGAATTCAAGCATCTCTCTTTTCTACATCTCTTGTCTTGCCCTCTTCAAGGAACTGCTGCAGAACTGGGCACATAACTAGGTCCTTTCCACTAATCTGACTCTCATTGCAGCCACCAGGAGGTTTCGGACAGGTGTTGGGAAAACTATGGCATCCTTGTTCATTTCTGTAAACTGAGTATTTAGCAACTCCATTTCTTTTTGGAGAGAGTGGTCTCAGGGCCAGTAAACATGGTGATCTAACATAAGAAAGTAAAGTTACACAAATTTATTTATATCCTGAATCCAACTGTCTCAGGCTCCACAGTGACTGTGAAATTCTTAGTAAAGGGTTTTTCTTTAAAACATTCCTAAGGCAGAGAGATAATCCCAAAGCATAACATGTAGTTTAGAAATAAATACCATACGACTTAAAAATAGATACTATGAAATTAAATTACCTTGGCTTGAGTTGATAATTTATCAGATGGCAATAGAACAAAGCCCACAAGTATTGTGCAATGCAAGGGAGAACTCACCACTGCAAACACGATGCTGGCAAGGGCACTTAGACAGAAACAAATCTTGGTGGACTCTATGAACTTCCTTGTCCGGTCAACATACAGGCCTAGCAGAAAAGCACCCAACAAACCACACACTGTGAACAGTGCACCATTCAGGCCAGAAAATTCCTGGGGAGCAGAAGAAGAAGTTATTGAGGAACTAGAGCAGTAAGATAATAGTTTTTAATGTCACTTTCCTGCCCCTTGCAACAGCTGAGGTCTTCACAAACCTGAGTAGCAAATAATGTGGCCCAGCTGCTGTTAGAATTGTGTGGAGACAGCAGAGTCATAGCACTCCCAAGGTCTCAATGGATGACAAGTGTCTGCACACCTGGCAAGGGAGGCTGGGAGCAAAGCAGCAGCAGTTCCCTGGCGTGAAATGCTCTAACCTGGGAATGAGACCATTCTTGACTTCTCCATGGTCAATCAGGTACCTTATCCACACTGGTGGTAACAGGTCCAACTGCCTTGTGATCTCCTGCTGTTCATAACCATGGTCTTTTCTTACTAGGCACCAGGGACCTGCACTGGCAGAACACCATCAACAAGGCTGGCAGCCCCAAAGCATGTTAGATGAGACAGCAACTCCTGGTTGTAGCAAGGACATCTAATTAGCCAGGAAGTGAGCAGCACTTAGGATGGGGTACATGCCTGCACTGGCTATCTTTGCTTGTCCCACTCCTTCAACTCTGTAAGAATTCAAATGCAGACATTAAATACTGAAAGCAGGGAAGTTTTAACAAACTTGGGCAAACATCTTCAGGAGCCTCAGGGGCAGAATGGAAGGAAAGGATATCTGGAATAGCTTCTGTGGGCTAAAGGGACAGGACAAGCCAGTCACACATAGAAAAAAGCATGAGAGTGCACAGAAAACAAGTCTTGAATGTCTCCAGTTAAAAACCAATGGAGCATGCAAATGTGACCTGGCTATGGAAGGCTGAATTAGGTATCAGTCATGGGAGCTGAAAGGGACTGGACAGAGACCAGACACATAGGTGTGCATGCATGACAACTGGAGAGGCATTTTAAGATGACCTCCACCAGGATACAAGTAGCAGGACTGAAATGCTGCCTGCTTGAGGGTAAAGGAAGGAACTGGGGCAGCCCCTTGCGATCACAGGCAGAGAGCAGGAGACAGCTGTGCATACACTGTGCTCAACTGTAAAAGCAGCGCCCAGCCAACATCATGGGAAGGACGGGGAAACAGCTGCCATGGTACCCGTGACTTCCTCTGCTGCCCTGGCTTCACATAAGTCTGTAGGAAGAGGAAACAGCACTTCCATCAGCCTGCCTTCAGCTTCACTCTAGTGCCTGCCTGGATCCTATCTTACTCTGGGGAAGGTGTCAGAATGCTGCACAGACATCAGTGTCCTGGAGTGGCTTAGAAAAAGCTCTTTTTTTCCTAAGAAGTGTTTGAGCAATAAAGATTTTTGATTTGCAAATGAGAGCCTGGCAAATGGGCAGTACTGAAAATGCAGATTATTCCTTATACTGAGATTGATTGTGTACTGGATCAAAGTACTATTTAATCTATATTAGATAATGTGAGCAAATAAGATGAGACAGTGCAGCATATTCAATTGTCTTCATTTAGCTCTGAGTCCCTTAACAGAGAAAATAATTTTGATTGTAGTAGTGATGATGTGGACAATGGGGAGGAAAGGAATAAGACTCACATTTGAATACCCCTTTTCACAAAGGATCTGTTCTAGCAGAGCTGAAAAGCAGGTGAACATCCCAATTCCTCCGCCAAAGCACACTGCCAAGATGATGTACGGCTTGTTTCTCAGGAGCTAGAGAAGGAAGTTAATTATAGTTTAAACAAGTGGAGTGGGGAAAAAGGCCTGGCTGTAACAGTAGATTTAAGGGTCAGTGGAAATCCTGTCAGTACAACCCAATGATCATTAGAGGAGTTTGGCTCTCTCCTGTCAGTTCACCCAGAGGACAAGTTAAAATAGGGACCATGTAGGAAGGGAGGATCTCTTCAGTACCAAAATTCATTCACTCTGCCTTGTGTTGTCCTAGCTGTTACCACATCTGCTCAGAAGGCTCAGGTTATTTGGTCCTCTTGGATTAGCCCAGATGTGTCCATTTGAGCCAGCTGAACGCAGCCAGCCCACAGCTGAACAGTCAGATACTATGTCTTGTAGCTTTGCTATAAGCAGCTTCTACTCCCTGAGGAAGGAAGGGATTCTGGTCTCTTTCAGGGGACTTTTGCTGTTGGGTTTGGTGGAGTCAAGTTCAGGCTTTGTCAGCCCTGTCTGGGAGGTCTGCATCCCTCACTCCAGAACTGGTCTTGCTGTGCTACAGCACTTACCATTTTCAGCCCTGTGAGGAATGGCTTGGAGGTGGAGTTAGTGGCACTGGCCGAAGGAGGTGTTGGAGGAACCTTCTCATGAATCCCCACAGTTGCCAGAGTACAGGCTGTTACAGCTGGGATGGCATAAACACCCAGCTACACAACACAAAGTAAAGACATGTTAGACATTTCAGATTCGCTGCCTTCAGATAGATGAACTAGCTGGACCTCAGTCAGCCCAGCTGGCTGATTAAAGCAGTTTTCATTTACCATCAGTGGGATGTGCTTTCCTTCAGGAACTAGTGCAGGTGACAGCACATTTGCTATAAGAATACCCAAGGGATTAGCTGGAAGGAAATAAAACAGAGACACTTAATTCATGCAAGCAGTCAGAATCATTTGTCCACCTGTCCTGCTGTCAGTCAGCATCAGAGCTGCAATGTGCAGCCAAGCAATGAGTAAGGGCAGAACAAGGCACATACAGGGAGACACCAGAAGAGTATTTGGAGAAGCTGTCTGTGTTGTTGCCACATCTGTCTGTTCACTCCCATGAAGTCTGTTCTATAAACCTGCTTCCCTCTATTCTTAACTCCTATACACCAGTTTTCATCTAATGAATCACAGAGTTCTCACTCTCACAAGGCTGCCTCAGTAAATGCTAAGCTGAAGGGACAATATGAATCCATGACATCTGTCTTGATGTTATATAGCAGCAGTAACAAATAGAGATGCTTTCCCTTCTTTACACTCCCTATGCCATTAGGCCTGTATACACATGTATACACATGAATAAAATCACCCTGAGCCTTCTTGAGGGACCCAGCTCTCTCAGCATCAGCTGGCATGACAGATGCTCCATTCTCTTAATTGTGTTAGTGGCTCTTCACTGGACTTACAGTAATATGTCTATGTCTTTTTTGTACAGAGGAGCCTAGAACCAGATACAGCTCTTTCAGATGTGGACAGAGGACTTCCTTCATGCTGCGAGCAGTACTCTTCCCAGTGGTCACCAGGGTGCCATTGGACATCTTTGCCAAAAGGGCATGAAAAGCAGGAAAGCAATATGACTGCTCTCTAAAGTGACACTAGGTCACTCCTGACACCTTTCAAGCCAATACACTTCCTCAATAAAGCCCAGGGTGGTATAAAAGTTGATCTCTGCTACCATCACATGGCAGAAGAGAATCTTGGACACTTGTCTTTACATGAGTAGGGAGTTGCATAGTTATGGGTCTCAAGCTGAGCAGCATGTGAACCATCCCTCCTGGGACCTAGGCTGCAAATGTCCAAAACTGCAGGAGACAATTTTTTAACTTTAAGGCAATATTCTGATAACAGTCAAACAAGTGAAGTTGGTTTTCTACTACTGTGTGGGGTTAGGAACACCAAAGCCAACCTGGAATTGAGTCTGGTAACAGATGTGAAGGGCAAAAAGAATGGCTTCTACAAGTACATAAGCAGCAAAAGGAAGGTTAGGGAAAATGTGGGCCTGCTGCCAGATAGGCAGGAGACTTGATAACAAAGGACATGGAAAAGACCAAGGTATTCAATGCCTTTTTCACCTCACTCTACTGGTAAGACCAGCCTTCAGCCCTAATACCAGAGCTAAAGTCTACAGCAAGGAGTATTTCCCTTCAGAGGAGGAGGATTAGGTTAGGGAATATTAATAGGTCAGAAATACACCAGTCCATGGGACTGATGGGATGCACTGATGAGTGCTGAGGGAACAGTCTGTTTTCATTGGAGGGCCATTCTTGGCTATCTTTAAAAGACCACGGCAATTCCAAGAGGCTCCTGAGGACTGAAGAACAGGGAATGTCACTCCCATCTTCAAGAAGGGTGAGAGAATTCAGGAAACTCCAGGCCCTTCAGTCTCACTTTGATCCTTGGGACAGTCATGGAACAACTAATCCTGGACACCATTTCCAGGCACATGAAGCACAACAAGGTGAACAGGAGCAGTCAACAAGGAGACATGGTTAACCAATCAAATGGCTTTGTACAGTGAGATGACTGGCTGGGTGGATGAGGGGAGAGCAGTGGCTGGTTTTTTTTTCTATCTCAGCTTTACTATAGGCTATTGACACTGTGCCCCATAACTTTCTCACAGACGAGCTGATGAAGTACTGGCTAGAAAAGTCAACAGCTGGGCATAGAGGATTATCATCACTGTCATGAAGTCCAGATAGAGATCTAGAGGTGCACCTCAGGTGCTGATACTGGGGCCAATACAATTTAACCTTAACAAAGAAAATGGAAGATAGAGCAGAATTCACCCACAGCCAGTTTGCAGACAATGTGACACAGGAAGGAGTGGCTGATAGAAGAGATGGCTATGCTGCCATTCAGAGAAACCTGAACTTGGAAAAGCACTAGTTTATCATCCTGGTGAAATGTTATCCATACATGGGCACAAAAAGATGGATTAACATTTCTCCATTGGGGTATATAATACATCTGGGCATTGTAGGGGATTGCCTGAAAACTACAGTCAGGTGTTTCCATGAACCATTGGCATGCTAAAGCAGTTTCTGAAAGTATAGCTGAGGGGTAGAAATGTGAGCATTGGGCTAAATGTGAAGACTAAGTGAGACTATCTGAGTAATTACAGGGTTTCAGCTTCCTGGGAAGAGAAAGCATATATAACCCTCAACTAAGAATGGAAAGGGGATCACTGGAGTTAATCAGCTGTACATTATGGTACAGGGGTCTTTATGGATTAGCTTGCAGTACTCTGCAATGTGATGTATGTTTTGTGGACAGGAATGCTGATGCACTAAAACTGCAGCTTGCAGAAAACGGCATGCTGACAGACCACAGTAATGAAGAATCCCATGGATGAAGTAGAGGCCACTTCAGTGGACTGAGCCACATCTTTCTTCTGATACAGGAGAATTTCTCGTGGTCTTCACATGGCCCTGCACTGCTTCTCTGAGAGAAAGTCTCTAAAAGTGATAGGGAGGACCAAGATATGACAAATACTCAAGAGCACAGCTGAGTCATAGGGATTTCAGCTGCTCAGCAGGATCCTGGGTGCAGGGTCTGTTTTTTGTCTGCACACAAGCACAGAGAA
The DNA here is from genome assembly GCA_013398155.1 of Pedionomus torquatus. Taxonomy (NCBI): domain Eukaryota; kingdom Metazoa; phylum Chordata; class Aves; order Charadriiformes; family Pedionomidae; genus Pedionomus; species Pedionomus torquatus. The sequence goes on along the minus strand of VZRU01020552.1, from coordinate 122,431 downwards.
GCCTAATCAGAGGTATTAAAAGGAGCTGTGGGGATACTGACCAGAGGCTGTAGCACTAGTTTGTATGCGCAGTCCTGATACCAACAGTACTACAAAGCCGAGTGCTGCTTTGGCAATAACACAGGAAATGGGTACTGCAAATTGGAGCAAGCTGAGAAAAAGCTCGTGTCAGCAATATGCAGAGATGGAGACACGTGGGAAGAAGCAAAGGGATAAGTCCATGTCAGTTGACTGATTGGATCCATTCAGTCTTTCTAGACAAAGGAGAGAAGAGGTGACTTTGTCCATAGCTCCCTGACAAACAAGTGCAACAAGACTGAATAGCTGGGGCATAAGGAGCATTTAGACAAGAAGTAACATGCAGACATTTGCTAGTGCAGTAATTAACCACTCAAGTAAATGACTGAGGCTGTAGCTCCTTCTAGACAATATTTCAACTTTCTTCAAATGAAAACCTGATTTTGCACAGCAGACAGTACGATATCTCAATGTGCTACCAATTGACCGGCTTCAGGTCTTGGGTTTCCCCTGTTCCTTGCTCTTCTGTTTTATTCCTTCCCATAGTTAGATCCATTTGGTCCTGTAAGGGCTGAGGATGCTATGTGAAAGAAATACTCTTTGGCAGCTCTAGCTGCTTTGCTTAAAAAGAGCAATTGTCTGCAGGTTGGGTCTTTCAGGGCAGTGAAGGACTGAGTGCCCAGTTGTCCCTGGTAGTAATTGTATTGCACCACACTGACAACAGAGCTTCTTCTCCAGCAGGGACAGCGAAGGCCTATCTCAGCTCTGGGAAACAAGGTGAGTCCACACTGTTCTAGGGAAGACACTGCAAAAGTCATGTATTTGTTCTGACACCATAAATCCACTCTTGCTAAGCAACAGTGCCTGTGCTCTGAGTTTGCACCAGCATTGGGAAAGCTGTATAGAGGTGCTCCTATACTGCCCTTTTCCCCATGCCTACCCCTTCCCTACAACTGCAAGGCAGTGGGATGGGAGGGTGGCTGATGGCTGTTTTAAGGGAAGGGCAGGCAGGGCTCCCCTATATATACATAGGTACTGTAAGATTTCCCAGCTGGAGCCGGTAAGCCAGCCTAATTTTGGGGGCATCTCTCAAGTCTTTGAGGAAAGAAGGAAGATAGTTCTTCTGGCTCATGTGGAAATGTTACATGGAGGGAGGGAACAGGTCTTTTCAGTGCAGTATCCTGTCTCTGGCAGGGCCCAAAGGAGTCAAGAAAGGAATGAGGTTAGAGCAAATTTATCTGGTGTCTCCTCTTCAGTTTCCCAGCTCCAGGCACTTTGCAAGGCAGATCTGGTTTCTGTGTAGGAGTTCTGCTGGATTTAGCATCCCAACATGTTTGTGTTGCCAGCTGAGTATATTATATCTTTGTGTGCATAAATACCAATTGTGAATATGTGTTCAGCCTACTTACTGGACAAATTGGTAGACAAAATTGCTGCCGCAGCCTCACCTTCATCTTGCTACAGAATTTGGCAACTATGACCACTGGCGTCACATGTAATTTGGACACCTTTCTGACAAGCTGTAGAATTAAGGCCACTATAGACTTTAGATTTAGTAATACTGAGGGCTGTACCCAAACTTTATGATATTTAGATAAATATGATAGCCTTGTCCTGGCAGTGGGGGAAGGTTGGGAGCCTGTGTGGCTTACTTTGAACTTGCACAAGAATATGGCTAAGGCCCACTTCTTGCTCCCCTGCATGGAAAAGCCTGTCTGTCTTGCAGGGCCTTGAAGCCATTGGTTTATTGCACATGGTTATGAGACTCTTGAGCAGAGCCAAATGGCTGTTGTATAGAAGATTTTCTCTGTCTGCTGCCTCTGAATGGCAAACAAATGCTAGCAAGTTCTGGAAGTCAGCAATATTACTTTGTAGCTATGACTTACACATTGATGCAATCATATTTGCTGTTGTTCTCTGGTGGTCTGGGAACCATAGTGCCGCTAGTTTTGTTGGTGAAAAGATGATAAGAGGTTGGGCCAGTGCACAGAGGCACTGCCCAATAAACAGGTACCAGTAGCTCTGGGAACCCAAGCTTAGGAACTTCAGGATGCTGAACATCCGGATGATGCTACCCATCATGTTCAGCCATGCACTCAGGATCACCTGCAGCAAGCAGAAACAACCAGGGGTTGTATGATGAAGCTTGAACAGCAGAACTTAATGCAACTGAGTAGTATAAGCATGGTCTCAAATGCACTACAGCAGACACTGTGTTAGTAATCACTGCATGGAAAATTGCCCACAGATATCCCCACCCCTTTGGGCAACTGCGAGACACTCCTGATCCAACACTGCTTCTTAGGGAGCAAGGTGGCTGTCCTGGCCCTACCTGAGAACTACAACACAATATAACTTATGCAGGACACCAGATACTGTCATGGAATTTAATAGAAATCCAAAGTTCACTAATTGCACTCTGTTTGCAAGTTCGCGCTGTCACCCATATTTTGTTGTAACATATCCAAAGAACATGGCAACAATCATCCAGCATATGGATCCTGCAAATTCTCTGCTATATCACTAGTTTGTTAGAGTTTCAATGCCACAGTCCACAACTTTTGCTTCTGGGAAGACTGTGTAGTGATACCAAGCTGGCTTAGCATAGACAGGCTCTGAGCTCACAGGGGTCCCTTGCATTCACCCTGCCCTGCTTTTCCTTAAACTGGCCCAGCAAATAAAATAGCTGTGCTAACACTTTTCCTTAGCAGGTCTACTCAATTACAGCAAGCTCATTACAGTCAGCTCACAGCATCTGTGCCTGTCAGTTGGCTAAGACAACAAAATCTGAAGCAGGAAAAGGCAAGCACGGATGCAACATTATTCTGACTGCTCTCACTGCTGCCCACCTCAGAAATGATGCATCTGCAATTACTGAACTAGGACAGAGCTTTCAACATGCTTATCCTTTGCAGCATTTGGCAAGATTCCCATTCACATTATGCATGTTAGATTTTGTGCAGCTACTGTTATCTCTAGGTGAAATGCTCTCAGGGAAACAGAGCAGTTAAACTCACAGAACATCTGAGTCCCACGATGTCAAGAACCCATGTCGCCACCAGACCAAATGGGATTGAGATGAGGAGGTACACTATTGAGAGCCAGTTGACCATCCCAAGAGAAATGTGGAAGTATGCAGCTGTCTTATCAGCCACGGGAGCAAACGTCAGCCACAGCTGCAGGCAAAAAAGTAAAGATGAGTAAGCATTAATACCAGAAAAGAAATTCAGCATCCCCTCAAACTGTCTAACTGAACTGTGAAGGGGCCAGCTATCTTAGTCCCTCCTTGAAATTAAGAAGCTAAGCTTGGTAGTAAATACTNTTGTCCCAGAGCACCCCATCCACTTCACTACCTCCTCAACAATCCCACAGTCCTGCTGCTGGAAGCTGGCAGAAACAGAGGTCAGTACCTTGTTCTGTCCCCAGGTTGAATGTGTTGGCCCTGATGCATTTACTTACATGATGTGAAACAAAAGTGATGCTTCTAAACAAAACAGAGATTGCCACTGCCTCTCTGCAAATAAGAGCCTCTTAAACCCAGCCCGCATTGCATTGGTTGCATTGGTAACCCCTGGGTAACCTCTGGGTGTAGCCTTGTAAGAGTAACATTGGTATGTGTCACCCAAGAGAGACATTATTCCATTCCATAGACACCCAACAGTTAGGAAAGGGCCTATAAATTTACATTATTCAGAATACAGGGAAACACAAGAAGTACTTTAGTAACTGTCTTTTCTTTCTGGTGCCACATCTGAAAATATTTTGCTAAACCTTGTTGTAAGTACTGTTTTCATAAGGTTGCTGTTTGCTTCTGGTTTCTTCTGGGAAGGATAAAGTCTGCTTTGATCATCAAATTAGGTCCTGAGATCATGCCCACAAGAAAGAAATTAGGATACTGTCCCAAATTTAAGATGTTTCTGCTCTTCTTTGTGAAGATGCCCTCCCTAGTGCCTTTCTAAAAGACTGATCTAACCTGAAAACAGATTTCAATAATGTGGATGTAAGGTAGCATGCTGTTAGAAGATGATCTTGCAGCTGTTGAATAGTCAAGACGCTAAAGTTTGCAGAAACATGAACAAAAATTTGTGCTATAGCTTCAGCTATATATACATATATATATATACTAAAGAACTCCAGTCACTGTCTCTTTCCAGGTACCCCCTTCTGTCTGTATCCTGCAGACAGCATTCAGCTGTTGTGTTAATATGTAACTGAAAAAGCGCTTGGATAACTTCAGAGGAAGGTGTACTCCTACACTCTGCTACTTGTTATTTCCAGAGTTCCCATTTCCTTCTTGCATGCTAGGGACCATAAAACCCACCACATTAAATGGAAGCAGAAGGGGACATGGGCTTTTCTTTTTTTCTAAATGTCACTATCTCGGTACAGTCACATGCAAATCATTGTTTAGCTAAGCTTTTCTGCTAGCACAGATGCGTGTAAATAGCAATAATATTTTGAATGTATTATCAGTGTCCTAGCAAGGATTCCCAGCATCAGCCCTTTCCTCTTCTCTGAAAGGGACTGACTTACCAAACCTCATGCATTCAACACAAAGCTCATATAGCCATGATCACAAAGCTCACATGGCCATGGTCAGACACACTCTTGTGGGATCACCCAAAGATCTGGCAGGTGGTGGATTTGGTATTTACCCAGCTAATGCAATTAGGCTCATGAAGGTTCTTGGTGCTGAAGGAAGCTGTACTCATTAGACAACAAGGAGGCTATTCCAGGTCACTGGGAGACTAGCCTTTTAATAAAATTAGCTTTAAAAAAAAATTCCTTGAAGTAATATATGTGGTATGATGTTACTGTCTTGTCTCAGCAAGAAATTTCATTCTCCTTTGTTTTTCAAAAACTGATCTCCATCTTTTTGGAATGGGAATTTAAATGCTTAATGCTAATGTAGTGTTGAAATGATACAAGCATTATTAAGGCCTGAGCTTTTATTTGATTACGGGATGCTAAACTGCACCTAAACCAAATCTAGTTGCGTATTTCTAGCTACATTAATTCTCAGTTCCTCACTGCCTTCCAGAGGGCAGTGCAGGCAATGAAACACTATACCAGGGAAACCATGTAACTAAAGAGCTGATACACTTGTAAGCCAGCTTCAAGTATATTTTTGCCACTCCTGTTCCTCTACACAAGATGTTCACCCATGCATGACATCCTTAGGAGGATGATGTCACAAGCCAGACAACACATTTTGTGTTTAGTGGCAGTACATAACTATGCAAGCTAGGATCAAACACTCTGGCATCTTTCCATTAGACCTAGTAAATCATTCCTTGCTGAAAACCAAGCATTTTAGCTGCATTTACTTCTGTCCTGATCAAGAGCTCCAGTTACAGCATATGTGCGTGAGAGCACAGAAGGTGGGAAGCTGCAGCTTGTCCAAGCCTGAATTTGTTCTTAAAACCAGGAAGTGGGTTTTTTATGGGTGTGGAGAGAAAAGAACTACTTTTCTGCTTCCATTCAGGCAGGAGTTGTTTATCATGCGTTGCTCTAACAGAGAAATTAAGAGTTGAGCAATGGAGCTTGAGCTGTAACTGTAGTCAAAGTGGCTGCCAAATCTCCCTACAACAAAGAGATGGCAGGCACTGTGGGGTTTTGCTAGCACAATTTTGCTAGGAAAATTGCCATGCTAAGAAAGTGAGTAGCCACCTTCTGCTTTTATTTTTCCCAGCTATGATGACTTCATCCACAGCAGTCAGCAAGCTCTTCTTGGAGCTAGAGCCCTTATCCTACAAGATATCCTTATCCTTCTGAGACACTGCATTGTCAAGGCTGGTACTTACGCAGTGACTGCCCTGATACACACCCCTTCACACAGAAGAGGGTGATCATGATGCAGTTCTTTCATGGTGAGGTCTAAGCCCTGTAACCTCTAAAGGCACATAATAAAAACTGAGAGATGTTCCTCTCTCCTCCACTCCCCAATGGCCATTCTCTTAACTCAGCTTTGGCACACCAAGAACAGTATCAAAGCTGCCCACTGTAAATCATGGTGACAGATGCAGGAGGAGAAAACACATAAGCTTACAGGCAGCCAGTTCCTAAAAGCTGGTTGTTCCTGGGACAGATAAAGGAAAGAGAAACAGACAAATACCTATGTCTTTGCAGGGTTGCCTACATATTTGTTCAGTCCCTGCATAAGCCTCACTTTGTGGCAATATGCCATTGTGGTCCAGTCAAACTGCACTCAGATCTATTGCTTGTATAACCACACAGGTCTAGAGCCTCAATGTGAGGTGCAGAAGGCATCCAAGGGGAGTTTGTGTTACACACTGCACTGCTACACCCATGTTCACGCGTACTCCTCTGAAGGCAGCTCAATGGATGTCACAACAGCAGAACTGAGAGAGTCCAGCACCTTGTCAATGTCTCTTCCTGAAGAGCAATGGTGATAAGTGATTTCCATTCACCCACCATGGATTATGACCATTCTGAGTCCTGTCAAGTCTACAATTAACCAGAACTTTTTAGCAAACTTTGACAGAATAGCCAGTTTGCCACCCCACAGATCAGGAATGCCTTGTCTCTGAGGCTTCAAACACACCCAGCTCAGACTCCCACACCCTAGCTGCTCAACGACTACTTTGTGCAGTCCCCACAGCAGAATACAGCTGGGCTGTTTAACATCTTGGAGTGGATGATGTTGGAGGTAAGGAGTCCACTCTTTGAGCCATGGCATAGTTAGGTCAAGTCATTTACACTGAAGCCCTTGGAGAACCACTCAAGCATAGGAATTCTTGCCTTTGAACACAAAACACCCACAATGGGTTTGAGCCCAACCTCCTCACACTTGGTAAAACTCACTTTGCAGCATTTCCTCAAAAATTTTGCATTATTTGTTCTCAAATGACAGCTCCTGCTGTAGTATAATCCAGTATCATTGGCCATGATCCCTCATGTTGTATACCATGATATTTGATCCTTCAGCATTTGGGATTAACTTTTCCCTCCCTTCAGATATACATCTAGCTGTTAGAAGAGTCACTGTAATAACATACACCATTTCTTCTCCAGAACTGTAGCTCCCACACTCTTCTCTCCTGAGCTCAAGCCTTAGAAGCATGTTTACTGCACAAGCTCCTGTGCATGCTAGTCTGGGCAGGAAGTTGTATCTCAGCACACACTCTTGACTATAAACTTGGGCTTTACACAGTGGGCACAGCAACTGATGAAGAGGACTTCTGGTCCTCTGAAGATCCACAAGTCTGTTGTGGCTTGCACTGGAGTACAGTGCTTTCAGCACACAGCTGGCTGACTGGGTAGCCATACTCTGTAACTAAAAGAAAAGGGACAGAAATATTTTCCACCCAGAGTCTGTTTATATCCTCAATTACAGGAAAGTACCCTTCCCACCTCCTTTAACAATGGAGCATGTGGGTCCACCAGGGAAAGCAAATGCATTCAAATCATCTGACTGGTACTGATGTTGGAGCAGTACCAGCTCCACCAACTCTCCCTCCCTTTGCTTTAACTTTCCTCTGACTGATACTTGTTTTCTCTTCTCCTGCACCTCCCAGATACTGCCAGCACACTTCACCACTACTTGCAGGCCTGCTCAGGCACTCCTGTAACCAAGAGCAATTTACAGATGTTCTCATTCTGTCCCCATTTCTGAGCTTCTTCGTTGCTCTTTCTGATACCCCTGTAAACAACTGGTTCTCAGATGTGGATCCAGCCTTCTTCCTCACAGACTCAGCCTCAACCCTACAGTTTTCCTCTGCTATCATTCCCCTTCTACCTCCACTTTCTCAAAGTTCAGTTCTTTTGCCCTATTGCCTTTACGGGTTTCACTCTCACATAGACTCTTCAGGACTGACTTCACCTGCAGAACCCAGTTTCCCCCAACCTATTCCAAGGAAGCATAACGTTCACCCTCCCTCCCATTTCTGCAAGAGGTTACTGATGGGGTTGTGAGCTACCAATTCTTTGTCTGAAATGGTAGCAAGGTTATGGCTCAAGGCAGGACTCTATATAGATGCCACACTTTGATAAGCAATAGGTGTGAGCTGCAGAAGGCAGCATAAATAAACACAGCTCCAGGATTTTCAGAGCTTAAAGACCAGTAGTGATATATTTATGCATCACATGCATAACCAGCCACAGCCCTGCCAGAAGCAGTACCAAAAATGCTGTTTTTCATGAAAGGCAAGATGTTAACCAATGTGTACCCTCCTCACCAATAAATCAAGATTCGAAAAGTGAAAAGCAAAATCATTTGCAGAATGGCAAGTGCATGCAATCGGGCAGGGTGGAAATTAAGCCATTTTGTGGTATCAGCTAGCAAATGCTTCCATATGGAGAGTTCTTCACTGTCTGTCATGCTGTATAGCTGTGTACAGTGTAGCAATGACCCTGTAATACCTTTTATGTGCAGCTTAAAAGGGAGGAGCTGAGGGGGGTGACTTACATGAAATGGGACCTTTGGCTTTGTAACAGGCACAGGCACAACTCACTAATCCCTAGGCAGGCACTGCCTGCAGCAGCTCTCCCATTTCCAGCATGCTGTCTCCCATCCACCCAGACACTGCTTTGAAGGTGATGTGGGATGTCTTTCTGAGACATGCAGGCTGCCTCCTGCTCCCCTTAACTGGGCTATTACATAAGAAATTACACCAGACCTCATATTCAAGACTGAAAGGGCCTCACAGTCTGGAAGCAAACAGCCTCTGGTCTCAACTGACAACATCCTTGCTGCCACAGCAGCCTAGTAAAAAAGGACAGGGGCATGATCTTCAGAAAGGTCAGATCCCTGCCTAGAAATCACTTTTAGCCTCTATAACTCTCAGGAGGACTCGTAGGACACAACATCCAGGCAGCAGCAGCTGTGTGTGCATGCATATCTACAGGGGCACTGCTGGTGCAGACAGGCGTGGGTGAGGAGCGTGTGCACCCTGCCCTGAAGCAGGCCAGTCTCCACTTGTGCAGCTCTCCTTTCCCTCCCAAGTACACTAAGTGGTGATGGAAGTCCTCCAGGCTGGTAAATCAGGAACCAACTAGCCAAGTGTTAGCCAGCTCCAACCCTCTGATCCCTCCTCCCCAGCTTGCTCATGTGGACAAGCAGGGACAGGGCAGGAAACACTCTCAGTTTCATTCCTCTGTGCATTTCTCTGTCCTAAGCACTAAGGCAAGAAAAAGTTCCTCCCATAAAAAACACAGTTCCCACCTGCCCAGCTTCACAGGAAAGAGGCAATGAGGAAGGATGTGTTTTCCTCAGCAGTTTACTGCTATGATAGCTGTCAGCACACCATGAATAAACGTTAAGTCTTAAATGTTAAAAGATGTTAAAATGTTATTCAGAATAAAAAGTCCACACACTCAAAAACACAGCATCAGTTTGACATACCAAATCTGGGGAGCAACTGCAGGCATAGTTATGTCACCCTTCACCAGGAGTGTTGCAAGAGGCAACTATGGATCAATCATGTAGGTTTCAATGTGACTAGAACAGCCAGGACTTCAGGCAGTGAGTGAATTATACTGAATCCTACCTATGGCTTTCAAGTAATGTCACAGTTTCTTCCAGTACTCGACAGCTAGGAATTTCCAGAATAACTATATTTAGGAAATGAGAACAAATCTCTGGCAAGATAGTAACCACTTTGTACAGCAGGGAGAGTCAGAGGCTTTTAAATTCAGGTCAGTAATAGAGATTCAAGTAAGGTGCTATTTATCATTGGTGCAAAAGCCTCCCTTATGTACCCTGCTGTGCCCTCATTAAAGAGTGGATTTCACATGATGACATGCAGCAGCAGGAAGAGGGGAGAGCACCCCTTCCATTACCACGTTCTGGCCTGGCTTTGCTCAATCATAATCCTAAGCCAGACTAATAAATAAGTAATACCACTTTTTCAGCCTGCCCTTGCTGCATGATCAAATGTGTTTTCCTGCAGTTAAATTGCTTCTACCTTGTGTTCTTGACACCGACATTTTCTTCCTCTCAGAATTGTCTCCCGTCTGCCACTTTCAGTGACATTGAAGACTGCTAATAGAAAACTGCATGTCTGCATTGGAAAGAGTGGGGAATACAAGGCATCACCCTGGAAGAGACCAAGGGTCCAGCACATGAGGTGATCTGCTCAAGTTAGACAATTCAAAAGTCATGTGTCCTCATCATATGCATTTTGTAGATAGCCTGACACAGGAATGCACAGAACAAAGTGCTGCATGCAACATCTATATAGGAATTGACAACACAACTTGCAAGGCAATTTTCACACCACAGAACCGGTAAATTAATCTTTCCATCTGGAACTTTTAAACATCAACTAAACACATGGCTTGTAAACTACTTCTTCCATTTTAATGTGATTTTTATCAGGAACACTTAGGAGAAACTTCAGCATCAAGAAATGTTTGGTTATAACTTTATATGTCAGCATGCTTGCAATTCCAGACCTTTGCCCTGGCTTAGAAATAATATTTCTACCCTAGGATATTTATTGAGCGTCCAGTTTTGAAGTGGAGAAGTTCTGGCTTAAGTTTGTCCTGTGGGAAAATAATACTGTGGGCCCTCAGGAAGGTGGCAAGAGACCAGGCAAACAGACTAGAGTACAATTTTTCAGGGCTACCAAGTTTTCAGTTACATGATCGAGGACACAGTTATACTGGCAGATTCATTGAAAGGACCTCCGGTTTAAGTTTGGAGCAAAGTCAAAGTCTGACGAAACATCCAGGGAAAGAATTTTTACAGCTTCCTTCATTCATGCCGTCACCATCCTCTTACAGCAGGGTGGATTTTTTCTTGCTACCACAATGTTCTTGTGTTGTGTCCGTTTCCTTGCAAGAAAGTAGTGGGGCTTCACATGGGTTTTCTGCAGGATGCTATTTTACACTTAAAAGATACGGTGATTTTGCCCTGACAATGCACATTTTTATTTTTTTACTACATACAGCCAAATTCTCACTACGTTTTCTCATTTCTCTGCTCCAGCATTGTTGCATCATGGAGCTCTTCCTTCCCAGTATTTAAATGTTTGCAGGTTGCAGTACCTGATCTCAGCTGCCAGACAGCCTGCATTCGCAGCATGGTAATCCTCAAGTACATGAATAATTCTGCATCAGTCTGATAATTATCAACAAGCTCCTCAACAACTTGCTGAGCAAAGATTTGGGCTTCCATCTTGTATACTAGAACCTTGTAGGGGGAAACTTTATGTGTTTATGTTGATAATTACTAACATAGTTTTAATTGGTTCAATAAGCGGGGTGTGATCTCGCATCCCCTTTTTTCAGGTGTTTCAGAATAAAGTACCTGTAGGCAATAAGAAGTTCCCATAGCAGCATGTTTACTGCAAAATCACTCCTATACTGTTCCTTATGTGCAAAAGAACCCAAAAGAAAACCTACTTGCTTCTTTTCTGGCCAGATAAATCCGCTGTTATAGGCCAGCAGCACAGCAAAGCAAACCCCTGCTCCTCTACCCAAGGAGTTTCAAGGAGTTGTTTTCCTATTCTTAGGTTTGAAACATGTGACACTCACCAATGCTTAATACTTTCTCTTCCTCCCCATAGCTTTCAAAGTGGATTCAGCAGCAATTTCAGCTGTGCTGCAGCACACATTTTGCTCCATCCCAGTCTGGCTTGAAGGTACTTCCTTCTGTGCTGTTCTGCATCACACATACCCTCCCGTCCCATCCTGCCCTTCCCCACCCCGCTATGCACCGGACCCCACCAGTCAGAAAGGGAGATGCGCAGGAGAAATAAAGTTCAAACGGAAACGCCGCTTGCTCGGTCCCTAAGGCACGGCCAGGATGAGGCTACCCTGCGCCGTGCGAGTACGATCGAGTCCCGGTGCTTTATGGATGGCAATGGGGTGGATCTGGGACAGGGCACTGGGCCAGAGCCCTGAAGATTGCATGGCTGCTTCTAGGAAGAGACAGGAGGTGCCTTCGGCTTCGGCAAGCCCTGTTACCCCATCTCCCTCAGAAACAGCAGCATCCAGTCTTGCTCGCCAGAGCTGCGGGCCAGGTAGGC
>VZRU01020552.1:57781-72864 GCA_013398155.1 Pedionomus torquatus | reverse complement strand
GGGGAGGACGACAGGACTTTGTGTGGGGTTTCTCTCAAAACACTCCTCCCGTAGCAGGGAAGTCTCTGTGTGTCAGGGAAGCGTCAGTCCCTGTCCCTCTGCCTGGACAGCTGCCTCTCACCTTAGGGGAAGGTGGCTCTTTTGTTCGGGGGAAAAGCAGCCCTGACAACCCCACTCTACCCCTGCCTACACCGAGCAGAGTTGTCTGTTGTATGGAGGGGCTGTGGCAGCTCAGCTGCGGGCAAGGCGGTGCTGCCTGTGGGGATGGAGCTGTCTCGAATTGCCCCTGAATGCTTCCTGTCCTCCAGCGGTGGGTTTACAGGGCTCCAAAAGAAAGAAAGGGCCACTTTGAGAGGTGGTAGTGGTGGAGATACCGTTTCCAGTAAGCTAGAGAATGGAGGGGACGTGTCCTTCGGGTGTGAAACCTCAGCTCTGTGCTATCAGGATTGTGTATCTAAGGGGCACATGGGATTTTAAGTCTTGGGAGTGTCGTGGTTTCGGCCAAACAGGAAAGGAAGATAGGTAAGGCTTATACATAAAAGTATAGAACACTTGTGGTTTGAGTTGTTTTGAAGTCTGTGTATATACCCACGCATACATGTGTGTACATTTAATAGTTCTGATTGTTTTCTCAACTGCTGAGTTGCAGTGAGTTGTGGTGCTGTCAGATTTGTTAAATTGGTCTTCTTTAGTCTGTCAGGTATTACTTCGGAGTGTCCTGTGTGGAAAGTTTGACATGTCCTGAAGTTAATAAGGCTCACAGGAAGTTTGATTATTAGGGTTTACAAAGTACTTGAATGTTCTTTTGTTACTTCACATGCTTGGACTTCTTTTAATTGTTGCAAAACTGTCACTCTATGCATGCTTTGTGTCAAATCAGTTTAGCTGTTTCCTGCCTTCTGTATGAAATGCATGCCTTTGAGAAACCAGTTCAAGAAATACTGTTTTATTATCTGTATGAACCTTGGAATGTTATTCTGGAAATGTCTCATTTGGTATTTTTCAAAATAATCCTACCTAATTGTCTTCCAGAATTTCACAGAATTAGGTTTATGGATGAAAAGGTTTGCATTTTTTAAACAAAAAAAAAAAAAAAAAAAAAAAAGTTGTGCTTAGGAGCATCACATATATGTATCTTCCGTTGTAAATTCATTTCCTTTATATAGCATGAACAATTAGGCCTATGCTAAATATGTTGTTACAAATCTTTTTAGTACTAGGCAGTGTGCTTTTTAAAAAATATCCTTGTATTGTATAGGATACTTGAGAATGTTCCCTTCGTTCTTCTAATGGCAGGTCAGATGAGATCATGAGATCTACACTGTTGATACTTATCATGTGTCTCATAAAAGTGCATTACAGTTCACAAAGTTCTGTGGTTGGTCACAAGGGCACTAGAAGTAGAAACCTTGTATCTTTCCAATAACCTTACCATTTCAATGTAAATTGTACTTGTAGGTATTTTATGTTTAAGAGAATATAGAACCTGTTCAGAACTGAGGGTACTTGGTGAGATCACATAGGATGTGTTAGAAAATGGTCAGGAGGTCTTCTGAAGAGATGCATATGGTTACTGCAATAGGAAGATTGGAAATAAATTTTAAAACCACTTTTTGAGGGAAGTCTGATTTCTTTCTCTGGACTGATTTAGCCAGCCTTATCTTGTTACTCGGCTGTTGTCCTGAAAGTCAAGACTGAACACTTGTAAATGTATTAGAGTTGACTTAAAGTTTGTAATTGTGCTAGCCAAATACTAATGCCCAGAATGGCAGAAATTAATTACCATGCTATGAAAGACTTCTGCTACTAAGAGATTATAAAGTACAGCTTCTGGTTGCTGCAGCTGCCCAACCTGCTCTTACTTCTCTTGACTATGTACATGATTTAGAGGACGTAATCACTAAGCCTTGTATTTGACATATAGGTAAGCTTTCTTACCAAGAATTTTTCTACATTTACAATCAGTGTTAAGCTTCTCATCTGGCAAAACCCCCAAGTCCTTCTCAAGTCTGCTCTAAATCTGCTGGCGACCCAACCGGTATTTGTTTTTGGGATTGTCCTGACCTAGGTGCTGGACCTTGCACTCGGCCTTGGTGAACTTTCTGAGGTTTCTCAGGCCTGCCTCTGAAGCCTGTGCAGGACCCTCTGGGTGGCATCCCTTCCCTTCATTGTGTCAACCACTCCACACAGGTTTGTGTCATTGGCAAACTTGCTGAGGGTCCACTCAATCCTACGGTCTGTGTTGCTGACAAAGATGTTAAACAGGACTGGTCTCAATACTGATCGCTGAGGAGCACCACTTGGTGCTCCACTGCCAAGCAGTCTTCACTTGGACATTGACATGAGCTATTGCCCATAATGCTTTGAGTGCGACCATACAGTCAGTTCTTTATTGATTGAGCGGTCTGCCTGTTAAATCCATGTCTGTCCAGTTTAGAGACCCAGATGTTGTGGAGGACAGTGTCAAATGCCTTGTACAAGTCCAGGTAAATGAAGTCAGTTGCTCTTCCCTTACCCACTAACACTGTAACGTCGTTGTAGAAGGCCATCAGATTTGTTAGGCCCTTAGCGAAGCCATGTTAACTGTCACCAATCACCTCTTTATTTTCTGTGTGCCTTAGCACAGTTTCCAGGGGGATATACTCCATGATCTTGCTGGGCACAGAGGTGAGAATGATCAGCTTTTTGTCAAGTAATGGTCTCCCAGGATTGAATTAATTCCAGATTAAATTCCTGAACTCTCTAGGAATCTCTGTAAGAAGCAGAAGCATTTCCACTGAAGCTTTAAGCTAGATATGACCTACAAGGAGCTCGTAAACATGATGTTTTGAAAAGTATGCGTGTTGATACAATTTAACTTTTCAGATACAGTCTGGAGATAATTTATGTTATAAAATAAATATTTGCTCTTTTTTAATTTATTTTGGAACTATCGTCCAGCCGGTACGTATGTAGTAATAGAGTTGTTGAACAGAAGCTTATATTGATAATGGTGTTTGGACATATAAGGGATTTAAGACTGTTGCTATCTTTGAGTGTTTAGTAGTTTAAATCCTGTTCTCTTTTTTTTTGTCATTGCTAGTAAAGATATTTCATGACAGTGACACCATTTCTTCGGAAAGGGTGTGAGTGAGCAGCTCTGTGATCCTAGCTGCTGGCTGGGGTTAAACCATGACAAAATGCAAGCTTGTAGTATTAGACTGTAAATTTACCTAGTATGTCAGTCATAAGTAGAATAAAAGGAAACAAAGCAGTTATTCTGCATTTAAAACAATTATTTATATTGTGATACATAACAGTTTCATTACTAACTGAATATACACTTGTAAACAGGAGTTTGTTCTATAGTTGTTTAAGAGCCAAGAAAAAAGCCTTGCTTCTCCATATCTGAAATAGTTTTTCCCAAGTTAATTTTACTAAATAAGTCTGTCTATGTTTAAATTAACAGATTATGAAAATTAAATAGTCTGTATGCTGAGAACTAGAGAGACTGACATTTGCTGTTGGAAATTTGATTCAGATTTGCTACTGTAGAGACCTGGAGTCTCGCAAACAGCCAGTATTGTAGGAAGGAATAAAACAGCATTGAGTTGATCAATGATACCATTTTCCCTTTTTTCCTTCTGTTTTTCCCCTTAATCAGAAACAATACTGTATACTAGAAATTTCATACTATACGTAGGAACTTAAGGGTCTGTTTATTCCTTTGTCAAACATAGCACATACTATTCAAAATTAGGGGGAGAGCACAGATCATTCAGAAGTAGGGAGAATGACAAAGTATGATGAGCTCATTACTTGCTCTTTGTGACAAAAGATGACTACGCTCACAGTTATGGTTGTCTCTTTTTGAAATCACAGTTATAGGTTGATGGAGCGAACTCAGCTTAGAGAACTCAACAGGTTGAAGTGAGGGAACTTAAAGGGGTTGGGGAGAGAACTGGAAATAATTGATGTGCGTGTGTTGGCATTACAATGATGCAGCGTAAGATTGTAAGGAAGAAATATGCAAGTGTGAGGAAAACCAGGCTTTTTTATAGTTTTGCTGCTAGTGGAAGAACTTCTTTAAACTAGCTCTACCATTATTTTTGATCCCTCTGCAGAGTGACAAGCAGGAGACTTATCCCTAACATTAACAGATAACTGTTTAGGTTGACATTAACAGATAACTATTACGTATTCTGTCCTTGTAACTGACTATAACTTCGAAGTGTCTGCATTAAAAGAGCTATGTGTTGGCAGCTATGAGGATCCTTCTTGTTTGAAAGTGAGGCTGTCGTTGTTGGAAATTGAGGGTATCTTTGCTTTGTGAGTAGCATATTCATTTTGATTTGAAGTATGAAAAGTTTTGTGTATGTTTTGTATAGGCAAGAATATGCTGTGCAGTGTTTGCTTAATTAAGAGGGGAAGGTTATTTTTTCAGGTTGCCAGGATAAGTATAATGTTACTTGCTGACTTGCAAATGGCCATCTTGTTGCGTTTTTCCAGTATTTTTATTTTCACTTTCTGCATAGTCAGTCTGTCTTTAGATTATTATTATATAATAATTGTGATATTACTAGATATAATGCAAATCTTGTGTGAGTTAGGCATGATGTTATGCCATAGCAGGTCATCTCTGCTATCTCCTCTTGCAGTGTGCATGTAAACATTAATACAATGTTTGTAACCATAAATGTAGTTTATTAATGAAAATATATAAGCATTGCCAGTACAGTGTTTGCTGTTTTTTCTGTAATGTATTGTGCTGTACTGCTTTTTCTAGTTTGTCACCTCAAAGAACAAGCTAAAAAGGTATACAGTACAGCTGGCTAATTTATGTATTCTTTATTTGTGAATAATTGTCCCTGACATTTCTTGTTGTATCTCAACTATGAGTTGGAGTGCACAGATGGACACAATGAGGGGCATGGGTCAATTGATTACTTACTTGAAGGACATTTCTAAATTTATTTTAAGTTACAATAAAAATAAATTTTTGTCTAGTAAGAAGTATATTTGTTGTACTGAGCAGTGGCAATCAGTAGAATATATTTGAGGAATGGGATTCTTGTTTCAATTTAATATAGTAGCATGCTTTTCTCCCCAGAATCATTTGGACATAGAGACACTTGGAAATTAAAGCTGTGTCTTGGGGCTGAGGACAAAATGGACTGGAATGTTATCTAAACTCCCGTGTTTCAGTTGATTGTATTTCATACTGTTCCATTGTGGTAATAACTGGGTTTTGTTTAATTTATATTTTTTTTCTGAAATATAAAGTATATTCTAGACACAAGTTCTCCAGTCTTGATTTGGGGTTTCAAATTAGGCAAGAGGTAAGGGAATTTTTTATGTCCTTTTGTTTAAGTAATTAATCACGCACACTGCTGAAAACACATGCACCTGTTTCTACATCAAATTATTTCAGTTTCAAATTCTAACTGTTGTTAAACCCATATCTGTTAAAGATAATTCTGTTTTCCTCACTTTGAGAGTGTTAACATATGATAATCAAGTTAATCCTCTTAATGCTGGAAATGCGTTTTTCTGTCTATCTTTGAATTACTCCTTTTTTCTCAAGTGTGGATCCTAAATCAGTATACAGTGTTTGTCCGATTGGTTTTGGCTGCACTTAAGAAAGCCCCCTAGTTACAGTGCTACAGCAAGTGGTTCTCTTGGTCTTTCTTGCTTTAGCATTATACTAGTTGGTTGTTTGCTGACTGTTTTTCAAGCTTTGCTACTGAATCCTTCTCAGGGAAAAGCAAGCCTAACACTACCACTTGTTAAATGTTCACTTAGATTTTCTTAACAAGTGCAGGTTACTTTTGTCCTCTGCAGATGTCTGCACCTGCAGAGAAGTTGGTGTAGAAACAGTGTAGTAAAAAAATACACTCTGTGAGTGAAAACCATCAGGTAAGATCATGCTTCTTGTACTGGGTTGCTAGAAAAAGATGATTAATTCACAGGTGTTTAGTTAAAATCTTGGTAGCACAAAGTTTTTTTGATCTGTGCTTATACTGTTCTCAAATTATGAAGAGATGCACAATATTTTTGCATTTTCTTCCTGGAAAATCCATGTATATAACTTTGTTCCCAAACTTGTTTTCTCAATATGTTTGGACTCAGTAAATTGACATTACTTTACCTTGAATCTGTAATTTTGAATTCTGAACTTCATTGCGACAATATATGTCTATTTCTGCAGTGAAACGTAAAATCCGGTCTATTTGACTGGATAAGATATTGTGGCAATACCTTATTTTACCAAAAGTTTAAATGAAGTAACTATTATTGAGCAGAAGCAATTTAATTGAAATTTGCTTTTACATAACATTTATCCTTGTTAATAGTAACACTATATTTGGTGGCACCAAAGCAAGTAGTTTATCTTGTGTTTCTAACCTTCTGCTTCCATTTTTTGGCTGGCTGGAAAGAGGTGTAAAGCTCTTACAAGATCAGATGATTCTGTAACAATTTCAGAGAAGGTTTGTGGCATAATGCTTCATTCAAGCATCTTATTTCAACCATTGTCCACAAGAAAACTAGTCTAGATTTGTACAGGCTTATATGTGAGGTAGCATAAAAAGGCACACCAGATAAAAAGGCTTCTTGTTAGGCAGTGGAGCTAATTTTCTTCAGTCCACCTTCTTGCACATCAGATTCTTTTATGATTTGATGGAAGTTAACAGAAGCAGTCTGTGTGTATTGATCCACTTGATATTAAATGAACCTTGGCACTTGAAGGTTTTGTTTTATGAATATCTTTGAAATATCTGTGTGTAGAAAGTACTATATTAATTGCAGTCATTTTTAATCCAGTTCTTCTGGCGTAATCTTAAATGTTATTACCAGGAATTGTTTATCAGGATTATGTTTGCTCTAATCTGTGGTAGTTACTCATACTGTGTAAGGTTATCTTGCAATCACATGTTGTGTGAATGTGATTTTATGACTAAAAATGGCTTGCCACTGCTTTATTTGTAAACTTGCTGCTTTCTGTTCTGCTTCTGTAGATTATAAGGGTTCTCCAGTATATCCTGGAATCACTTAGTGGGCTTTGTAGTTTTTGTCTGATTTCATATTAGTTTTCCACATAGATGTCTATTTTACAAAGAAAAAGAAAAAAAATTGGTCTACTGATCCATTCTTTCACTGATTTTATTTTTTACTAAGTCTGTTGCTTTGTTTCATCTGGCTTTTAGTGCTCTCTTCAAGTCAAGACTTGAAGTTCAAAAAAAGCTAGCGGTTTTCTGTTTCAAGTTCTTTATTTTCATCAAGAAACTTTCCATCACCCATAAAAGCTGACATCTGTGCCTTGTTTTAAGGGATTCTGAGTAGTTTTGTGCAAAGATCTAAATGCAGAGCATGGCTTCAACACATTTGTGAACTAAAACTAAGCTATCCAAGAGGCTATGGAGTACTGGTTTTATGACTGGGTAAGGATGAGCAATTTAACTTCTGTGCTGCTCAAAGACATATTTACTAGACTTTTGACTTAATGGAGACAGACTTGAGTGCAGGGGTGAAAGGGAAACTTCTCTTCAAGAGGTAGTTTCTCTTTCTAGCTGGAATATGTGACATTTGTGTAAGTGCAGTAGCATGTGCTGAGTATGTCATTTTAAGGAAAACTTACATTTTCTGAAATTTGGTTAAGCTGTTGGTATTTGGCAATTTAGAGAACATTTTCATGGCTACTCCTTATTAAAGTGTAAATCTTACTGAACATACGAAGGGAAATTCTTATTTCCCAGAAACACTGTAATTTTGGGAGATTTTACTAAAATATGCTGTAGGAGCAATGCTTGAGAAGTAGCTTGACAAGCAAGTTGGTGCATCCAACTCTCATTCCGTCTGCCTTCTTTCCTGATGAGCTTCTCCTTGCTCTTCTACTACATTGAGCTGGTACTGGGATAAAGCTGCCTTCATTAGTGGTTTGTGCTAATATACTATACTGTTAAAACAAACACATGATTTGTAAGGAATTTTTCCTCCAGTAAGGGAGGTGGACCATTGCAGCCAGTAATTTCTAAAAGCACAGAAAAGATGCTGTCAAAGCCCTTGCACAAGTGAAGCTAGTCATATGGTGAGATTATTTTGTTGTGTTAATAATATAGACCTTTCAGCTTCTGCATACTACTGAGAAAACTTTCTCTGTTTTAAGTAAAACAGCAGAAATCGGGTCACAGAAGTGATCAGGTCACACTAAAGAATGCAGTTTTGTAAGTGGTACATCTCCTGCTGTTGTTTTCCACTGGAGTTCTCTGTGAAAACTCCTTGTCCCTTAAACCAGTGTCATGCTGCAGCATTAGGACAGGCAGAAAAGATGGTGATGTTGGAATGGTGTTGCTCTGCATTTTGGTTAGTTTGCAGAATTCTTGGCAGTCTTTCCTTTATGCGGTGTGAGCAAGCCCTGTGCAAAGATCTTAAGGTGCGTTCAGAACATATGACCTTTGAGAAACATGGCTAATGTCATTAAGAATGTCTTGTGTCTTTTGGTACAAGATACTTTCAAACATCTGTGCTGTCTGCTGCTTCTCATGAAAGTTATTGCACTTAATGGCTGAAAAGCTGTAAAGGTGAAAAAACTGTTGAGACAACTGGGTTAGAGTAACAGTAGTTCAGGGCTGCTTTATGTTCTGTTTTAGTATGGTAAAGGAGATACGGTTAGCATGTCAAAATGAGATGAGTTGAAAAAGCTATAATTACTGTATTGGAGGAATGTTTTTTGTGCTGATTGCATGAGTACAGGTTTTTCCCCTGTCTTTATAGAATATTTCATTGAAAATGGGAAAGAATTTTTTAAAAAGCACACAGTAAACTAGATTACATTTTGGTGTTTAATTTTCTCTCTATCTTCCTGGAGAATAACTTTCCTTTTCTTCCTCCTAAAATAGTTAAAACTATTTTTCAGCTTAATTCCTGTTATTTGTTGAACATTGCCCTATGTTTCCTTATTTCTCTCAACTATTTATTATTTTACTACTAGTGTATGTACTTTTGTCTGATGAGTTTTCATTTTAAGGGCTGTTTCTATTAAAGTCAGTTTGAGTGCAGTTTACAAGAGTACAACAGAAGAGTTTTTCGCTGACCAATTTTTCTGTGTCTTAGTTGCTGGTTTTGCCCTGCCTTTGTATGGTTGACAGGTGGTTATTCATTGCCCTTGATTCTGCAGAAGGCAAACAGCCCTGAGGGTTCTAAGCACAGCTGTGGAATAGAGGGCCTCACAGTGTCTTGACAGTTCAACTGCTGTCTTGGAGGTCAGTGGAAATGCCTTTTAGGCCTTCAGTGTAATGGCTGGCTGGCTGGCTGCTGTCTTTCAAAGGAAGTTAGTCACGTGTAAGAAATTATACTTGAAGGAAAGACTTACTATGAGAAATATGCATGCTGCAGTAGTCCTATAGGGCTGATGCTAAAAAAGGGCCTGCTAGAATAGGAGCCGATGCTGCTCCCTCCCAAATAAGTGCTGATTTTCTCCTGGTATTTTAGTATGACTATCACTGGTGGAAGGGGAGGGAAGAGAGGAAGATAGTAAACAAGCATCAGAGTAGCTTGGCAGGTTAGGTGACAGTTCCATTTAGAAAATTCATGGTAGGATTTTAAAAGTTCCATGCCACTGTTGTGATCAAAATAGTTGTTTCACAGTATATTGATCTTGTAAAGCATTAAAACTGAAATTAATACATGGAAGTACTGTAGCTTCCTCCCTAAAAGTACCTGAAAAGATAGAACTGGCTACTTCAGATATTACTCTGAAGCATAAGCATACTGAACTAAGGATCAATTTTCTCTTACAAATACTCAAGTTCCTAATATCCCATTTGTGCTAAAGATTGTACTCAGTGGAGCAAGTGGAAATGACAAATCATGTCTCACTGAAAACTGGCAACTTTGAAGATCTAGTCTGTTTGGACTAGCACTAGCATGTTTTAGTAGTTTGACGCAGACTAAGGTATTTAGTGAAGAAAATAGCAAGTCCTCATTAACAGAAAGTTCCAGTGTTACTTCATTGTCTCCATATACTAGGACTGTTGTATTCCTGCTTATTAAAAATAATCAAGCCTTTTGCGGGTTAAATTATGTTGAATTTGATTGGGTTGTCTTGACGTGTACAGTCAGTTTTATCAATGAGAAGTCTAAGTGCACTGATGTGGGATTTTACCACTTGATGAGGTTTTCCATACTTCGGTGCTTTTGAATAAATATGTAATTGTATATTACCTTAGTTTTGGTCTGAATCAGCTCTTTGAATGAACTGAGTGTGTACTCAGACTGATGTGTTTGTTCAAGGAAAGGGGCAAATGTGCCTAGCAGGGTGAGAATTGAGGAACAGAAACATGGCAGGCCAGAACTGGATTGGTACAGGCTGTTGGCTGATTAGTCTGATAGTGGAGTTCAAGATGCAGGAATACTAGGCATCACAACTTATTTTGACACCTTCAGATTCTTAACATTACTCTGTGCCAGGCAGAGTTGGAAATCTAAAAATTATTGAGGACTTGTTAAAAAAACTGGCTCTGTTCTGCACTGTTATTTGGTATCTGCTATTTTGGACTGTCATAAATGGCATCGTTGCAGGTGATCTGAGCATCTCCCTCTCTCCTCTTCTGTTGTATTGGATGTCTATTAAACAAAACAAAACAAGACAAGTAGTTGCAAAAGGTGTTTCCTATAAAACTTGGAAAGTTTAATATGGTCACTGTTAAAACAGACTCTTTCATTTGCATTAACATCTAGTTAAAAGAAACTTGTGCAATGCCTTGCAGAGCACAAGAGAACTTGCCAGAGTTCTCTGCTATTTATATTTGATGTGTTTTGTATCTTAAATATAAAAAAATCATAAATTACTTACAGAATACTGTCCGCTGTAAAATTAGTGGTGTCTAAATTTTATATGATGCTTAAAACTCATATGATTTTCATTTTTAAAATCAGTGGATTTTACATAGTGAAGACTCAAAGCTGTTTCTTTTAAGTTCATAGTATCTGGTGGTGCAAACTCCTTTATATTGAATGAATGAAATTAAGTGTTCTTAAACATAATGAGGTGAGATTACTTGGATACTCAAAAAAATATCCCATAGATGTTAAAAAAAACCAGTAAATTTTTAGATGATCAACCTAGCCCTTTGCAGGCTATTGGCAAATAGACTTTTGGTTTAAACTTCAGAGGTTATGCATATTTTTCCTACTGGAAGTGTTTGACAAGTGTTAATGGATTGATGTGTTACTGAAATAATTGTTGATTGGTGGAGTGCACCTTAAAGCTCTTCTAGTTTCAAGAACCAAAGAAGAAAGATTACTTTGAGCACTGGAACAGGCTGCCCAGAGAGGTTGTGGATTTTCCTTTGCTGGAGATACTCAAAATCCATCTGGATGCATTCCTGTCCAGCCTGCTCTAGGTGAATCTGCTTTGGCAGGGGGGTTGCATTAGGTGATCTCCGAAGTTCTCTTCCAACACCTACAATTCTGTGACTCTGTAAGGCTGCTTTTCTTTTAAGTTGTGTGGCTCATGGGTAACTTTACATAAGTTACTGGATGTACATTTGTATCTAGAAGACCTACCAACTTTTGCAAGGTATGGGCAATTCTGGCAACATTTGCTGATCCTCCATTGTAGCAGCATAGAGGCAATTGTCGGACAGATCAGTGAAGTTGAAGGATTTAATCACTGAGTTATTTTGACCAAAGGCTTAAATTGCAGATAAAATGTGGACTCTGTTGAATTTTAGCATGTTCTCACCTGCAGGTATCTTCTGGCTTCCCACTGCAGATTTCTGTTTTGACAGCTACCTTTTACTTGGCTACCAGTGTGTCTGGACCAGTAAGTTGAGACAGGAGATGGAAAATCTGAATTTTTAAGGATCTAAATACCAAAATAAATTGTGTTTGGTTCCCATATGAAGATTCTTTACCCTCTCTTTTTTAAAAATAGGCAATATTTTCATATAATGAGAAAATTGTTTCTGCTAGAGATCTGTAATTGCTTCAGGCAAAAGGTATAAAAATCCTAGTGCTCAGGTTAATGTACTCAATACAGATACACCTTTTCCTTGGTTTTATTAATAAGCGGTTAGTTTCTAGGGTTGTAGAATCACATATAACATATTATGTAACTTAACGTTCTCATTGTAGAATTAGGAATTTTCAGTAATGTAAGTTAAAACATACATATCTAAGGGGAAAGAGAAAGGGAAAGATGACCGAAACTTCAAGTTTTTTATTAAAAAGCTTTTTAAGTAAATACTCTGATTGGAAGAAAACTGAAACTATCTATAAAAAATTCTTATGTCATGTATTCTTTTAAGTTCCTGATCCTGTTTTATTTCTGATAAGAAATGCCTGCCATCTGTTGCAACTTGAAAAGCCTCCTATTGCTGAATAACAAGAATGTGATCTGTTCCATAATTACACTTGCCAGTGTGTCTTGGGTGGATGTAATACATATTTATCCTTTGCCTGATTATGTAAGAAGAGTTGAGACCGTGGAAAAAGTGGAGGAAGAAGGACATGGGCAATCACAACTGTCAATCCCAGTATGTTATGGTAGGTGGGAAGTACTCAAGTAAGTAGGCCAAGTTGTATTTAGTATGTATATACATTTTCTTTACTTTAAAAATCCGCTGTTCTTTAGCTTTTATTCTTACTGCTCTTCTTCCTAAATAGAACCTTTTAAAATGTCATCCCTGATTTAGTATTGATGTGTTATGTGTATTCATGTGAGGCACTTTTCAATTGGCATTGCTTGAAGTCAGGAAAACCTTAGTCTTGTATTTCTTTGCACTGTGCTTTTAGCTGCTTGCACATTTGGAGATGAAGGCAGCTAGTGCCAAAATCTTTCTGCAGCTTGATAGGAGCAGAGTGCTTAATTTCTGTGCTTTTTTGAATTCTCATATTTTAAATGTGCTTTTATTTTCAACAAAACTCTGTAGTGGGCTTTTGCAAGAGAGATTATAAGAGTTTACAGGTAGTCTTGACAAGAGGGGAATAGTCATGGATACACTTGTAAATCAGAGGTGAAGGCCTGACATAGTTTGCATTTGTTGATCTGCTGCTGACATACTGAAAGAGAAAAACATGCATTTGTCATCTTCTAGAGTTTGCTGTGACCTTGATGTATTAGGGGCTCCATCTGAGAGAAAAAAATAAAAGTTTGAAGTATTGTCAGAGTTATTTAATTAACTTTGTTAATGTATATACCATCTCCCACTGTCTCTAGTTAAGTAAACAAGGTTCCTGATTACACTTCACTTGCTGAAGTGTAATACTATTACAGATATTTGGGAATTATTTTCTGAAGTCCTCTTAAACTTAACTCTTAGATTATGCATGTGTTTTCTTTCTATTGTATATTTTTTTCACTTATATAACCCTTTCTGCTTTGTCTTTATCTTATAAGTAGCAGTCATACTGCTCTGTCAGACCAGGATATAATAGGTGAATGTAGGAAAGATAGAACTTTTGTTCATTCGTGCTCTGTGTTTTCCTAATTGTGATAACCTTTCCTGGTACTTAGTATAGTTTCATGCTGTTCTTCCTTAAATTAAATATTTTCTCTTATATGTTCCTTAGACCAGGTGAGAAGATAAGATTTGTGGCTTATCTTATTTATTACTTAATTGTTAGCAAATATTCATTGCTAATAATGTTTATAAAGCACTCAGCTAAGGAAGACACATTAAAAATCGGGTAAATCATTAACTGCTATTCTTATAAGAAAATCAACTAAATGTGAAAAATACCATTTTTCTAGTAAGAAGGCAAAAGACTAGGGTTGTATTTTGTAGTATTTTATCGTACTTTAAAAAATTCATCTACATCTTTGTCTACCTGTTAGCATAATAGAACACTGCAAAGGCGATAGACATCATCCCTGCATTAAGACTCACGTTTCATTTTCAGTAAATGTTGAGTTTTATTAGATTCATAGTAGGTCTGAATTCATAGCCACCATGAATCAGTAATATGAAGTTCCCCATAATGCAGTGCCTGCTACCCAGCCCTGGTATTAAACATGTGTCAAGTAACTTTGAGGTTTTTTATCATTAGATGGCAAACTGAGATTGAATGGCTCTTTTTTTTTTTTTTTTCCCCTTTAATATATTTAACATTTTGATAGCACTTAGATTTTGTGATTTTTATAAGATTGTTAATTCCTGTAACAGCTGGGAGGAAGTGGTATTTGATGTTCCTCATTCCTCTCTACAAAATGAAATTATGGAAAATAAGTTGCCAAAATTTGTGTGAAAGGGAATAGGACCCAGTTTTGAGTCATGTGGCTGTCTTGAACTGCATTGCTATTTTTTTCTGACTTACTGAAGTCTTTTTTTCCCCCCTCATTATGTGTTTTACTAATAACATGCAAAACACATTTTGAACAGTTGTCTGCTGTATTGAAAAGTTGCTACAGAGCATAATTAATTTTTTGTA
Source organism: Pedionomus torquatus (assembly GCA_013398155.1). Lineage (NCBI taxonomy): Eukaryota > Metazoa > Chordata > Aves > Charadriiformes > Pedionomidae > Pedionomus > Pedionomus torquatus. Next base: position 58,455 of record VZRU01020552.1, on the reverse strand, counting down.
GACAGAAATAGGTGTTTTGTGGAAAAGTATCAGATACATTAGTCTGTCAGTGTACCATAAAAGACAAGTATGTGGAGTGAATAAAGATTAAGTACAATAATAAGGATACAGTAGCATTAAATCTACCAATTTAATCTCAAACGTTTGTGTCAATTGTTACATGTCAGTTATTAACAATGGTTTCTTACTTTGGTAAGACACATAAAAGTGAGTGTGTTTTGTACCCTGCCTAACTACTTCCAGACCCATCGCAGGAGCCATACGTAGGCTTGTCAAAGGCCTATCTCCACAAGCCCAGAATAGCACAGGGGTGCAGTGGTACACCAGGAACCTAAGATTGTTTAAATGGTTGGATGGTCAGAACATATCTGGCCCTGCCCTGTGTCTGGTCAGCGCAGTCTCTTACCTTGTTCTTAAATTCCTTTCTGACTCCTTCCTGGGTGCAGGGTGCTATGTTCTGAGTGCCTATCTGTCTGTGGGGAACTGAGTGCAACTGCCAGTCAGACTGCCAGTAAGAAGGCTAGAGTACCAGCAACAGGATTGGCATCTTAGGTCACAGGGACCTGTGCATCCATGGTGCCAGGGAATGGAGCAACTGAGGGTAAGGGCACTGCAGCTGATGTGGGCCTGCAGGCTAGAGAAACCATGTGCCTGAGTGCCAGAGGCTGGGGGCT
>VZRU01020552.1:41568-53629 GCA_013398155.1 Pedionomus torquatus | reverse complement strand
TGAAGAAACATTATTATGCTATATTTCAGCAAAAGAAAAAATATGTGCTTCTCCTTATGGAATAGCTTGCAATGGTTTGTAAATCCTTCATGAATTCCCTTTGGTTCTGGATTTGTACCCAGTAAGAGTAACTTCCTGTTTTGCTTTAAAACACTAGGTAGTCCAAATAAGAATTACAGTTTGATAATCTGTTATCTGTTATACCAGCTGAACAGTCCTGTAAAGAAAATCAATTTTGGAATATTAGTTCATGCTTCTGACTTGGTAGTGTACAGGATAAATAGAGCGATACACTTGACTGGTCTCTAACAAGGGTCTAGGTATAAAAATGATCTGAAATTCACTATCTTTAGCTTTTATAGTGCATCACTATTTTCCTGTAACCAGAACATGAAGAATATGTGATTTAGGACCAACTTGGTGTGTTGACTTTTTTCTCACAAGTTGAGTGTCGATTTCTTTTTCCAGTTGAACCATAGGGTTACTGTGTCCTATTGTCTTATTCCAGTAGGAGTGAGAAAAGATACCTGACAATTCCTTTTGAAAGATTGTTACTCAGAAGTTTATGTTGTGATGTGCTCTTGGAACGATAATCAGCCTTTGGTTCCACTTTGGTTTTGTTTGTTTGGTTGGTTGGTTTTTTGTTTTTGGTTTTTGTTTTTTTTTTTTTTTTTTTTGCAAATGCCTTCTGAGTTTCTTCTACTGTCCATATGAAGGGCTCCCCAGCCTTGGGCCTTGGTGAGGACTTTTTCATGGGTTCCAACAAAAGAGCATCTTACTCAACTCTGCTTTGCTTTTGGTTAGTAGTAATTTTTTGTCTGAATGCAGTCAAAGAAGTTCACAATGGAATTGCGAAGAGATTTTTATTTGCATTCTACTGAAGTTCTCACCCAGTATTATCATTAATATTCTATTTTATCATTGTATTTATAATTCCATTAGTAATATAACAATAAAATCAGTAACTACAGGATATGCCCTTGATTTTTTGGAGCAGGAAGATTGAAGTAGTAGTACTCTACACCTGTCTCTAACATCTAATATTTTCTGTGAATCAAATTCAAAAGAATAAATGTGTTCTTCTATTAAACTTACATGTTCGTGTGAGACTAACGTCTGGCTAAAGCTGATGCAAAGGTCTTTTTTTCTTCTAATATGATTTTATTTTGGATAATACTTAGACATTGTGGAAAATAGAAATTATTTTCTTGAATTTTTTTTCTTGACACTTAAGATACAAAGAGCAGATTGCTTACAAATATGGGTTGAAAATTGAGAGTAATACTCATCTGGCTTTGGATCTTCAATCTAAAATAATTTCTTTTCTTACAGACTGGTCACTATCTAGTCAATAGGTTGTGGTTCAAGGTTTCTGATTATTTATTTGGTTATTTTCTCTGTTATTTGTGAAGATAATGAAATTCTTTTCATTTGTCCATTACATAGTGACAGGACTAGGATTTTTTTGAGTAATTTTTCTCGCAGTCTTTTCATAGGAGGCTGTATTACTTTCTTTTTTTTGTCTAGTCTTTTCCTGTGTGGGTTTGTGTTTTTTCTTTCCTTACTCGGAAGTGACCCTGTGATCCAGGGATTGTGAGGAACAAACTCCATACTCTCAGGTTATGGAGAGGTATGTTTATTCAGCACTGGGAACATGGAGTGTCACTCCACCTAACATGTTCATCCATTCATTGCACAGATGGGCTTTTTGTACATGACAGATTACACATATTAAAATCTAGCTAATACATATGTACTCTACCTATGTGCCGGTCCCCACAATTCTTTCCACAGGTGGCTGACTCCTTTTCATGGTTGCCTAGCTCGAGATCTGGCATCTGCAGTGGGAGCTTGGTTTGTTCTTTCTTCTCTGGCACCTGTAATCACTAAAAATCATCTAGATAACCAGTTCCTTAGACAACACGAATTTATCACAAAAATAGTCTAGTAACCATGTTCTGGTCTATGGGCTAACAAAATACGTTCATCATGTCCTTAATGCTGCATTGAGTTAAAACTATCAAACTATGCTTCAGCTGGAGAATTACAGCTCCAGTGGGCCCACACAATGCCTCAGCTGGAGAATTGCACTTCCACCGTTTCACCTGCCACACTGTTATTTTAAATTAATATAGATACCTTGATACTTTTAGGTGAATTTAGTGAGCTAAGTATTTCTTAGTGGCAGCTGGATTTTGAGGAATTTTGGATGTTAACTTTCAGACTGTTTTTCTGTCTTTTCAGGTCTCTGGATGGCAGACCCTGAAAAGAAATGCTGTTTTGAGAGGTATGCCTCATGTAGGCCAAAGTATTCTTCACTAGTATATAAATGAGAAGGCCATACTTCTAAGTCCTCTCTGTAAGCTTGCATTAATACTAGTTTTCAGTGCCGAAATGTCTCTAAAAGGTGAAAGCTTGTGCAGAGACATTCAGACTTGTCTTATTGGTGACACAGTTTTAATAGAGATGTGTAATACACTGTTCACTTTTTTGCTTGATCATCTTAGTACAACACTGCCTTAGTGGATGAAGTATAGCATGAAGAAAAACAGCTGTCTATCCGACATGTGCATATCTGCTGCCAGTCTGTCCTGATTCAGTGCATACTGTTTGCTTGCTTTTTAATTGGGAATATGGTCTAAGTGTCTTTGAAATTGTCTTCACTCAGTTCTTCCTGGTGCGATGTCAGACTTATCAGACAGTGAGAGGCTGACACTGTGGCAGTGTGGTGTTAAATAATGTCAGTTGGAACCAAGAGGAAGAAATACTAATAATTTTGTGGTCACTTTTAGCTGTGATAAGTATCAGCTGGACATTTGGAGCATCTTGTAGGTTTTGTGCTCTAGCACTTAGGGGACTGCCTCTTCTGTCTCTGGTATGTTTCTGAGTAATTCATTGTTTTACAACAGATAGGAAAGTAGTCTCTTCAAAATTGATTTGGATAGCTCTTCTCTTGTCTCCCATCCACTTCAGGATTCATAAGTGGCAGATTCTAGGAAAGTAAGCTTTGCTTGTCTTTCTAATAGAAAGATTAATTTCACCTAGTCTTTTCAAGGTTCTTGATTTAATTATTATTTTTTTTTAACTGGATCTCTTAATTCTTTTTTAGGCATGATTCAGGTCTCTCATACTTTAAGAGGTGTTGCTGGTTTTTATGCTGTGCTTAAAAAGGCCCTAAAGAAAACAATGTTAAGAATAAGGGAAGATATTACTGCAATTTTCAACATACCTGTGGACAGAAATCAAGAAGGTGGTGCTGTGCTATTCTTGGAAGTACACACTTGTATGAAGAGATGCACTTGCACACACATTGCAACACAGGACATCCCTATGAGATTCCTATGAAACAATAGGAGCACTTTTCACAGGGTGGTCACACCATGGAGCAGGTTTTCGTAGAGAGGCTGTGGAATCTCCATTCTTGAAAGTTTTCTGAATGCAGCAGGAAAAGGCCCACTGCAACTCAATTTAAGTGGGCCTGCTTTGATTGCAGGGTTTGGAGTTTACTTCCAATCTACATTATCCTATAAACCTATGTAACAGCTGAGGGGCCACCTCTTTTGCATTTTGCATTTTCTGTGAAAACAGGCAAGGCTCAAGTTGGTATGTTGTAGAACTGAGGAGTTGGTGCAACCTTTTCCTGTTCCAGCAGCATGGTTTTGAGCAAATAGGATCGTGCTTTGGCTCTAGTATTCATTTGTTAGCTAGGTAAAGAGTAAGAAACTTTCTTTTTTTTTTTTTTTTTTTTTTTTTTTTTTTTAATTATATATCACTGTTGTGCATTGGGATCCTGAGAAAGTTATCTACAAGTCTTACAGTTTGAGAATGCTTGCTCTAATAAGTTACTATTGAAGCAGGTAATTGTGAGGAAGAACTAGTGAACCTTGCTTGGCCTTGCTTCCTAAAAACTAAGGTATAATATTTCTCTTGTTTGTCAACTGCCGTAAAGGTTTGATGACAGCCTAAGGTTTGCAGTGTTCAACTGTGAAAAAGTTGGTTAGAAGATTGCATTTTAAATGTTCAGATTCTGATCTGTCCTCTGATGTTGCCTGCTTTTATATGGAATGATACATTTCTTTGAGACTTCTACTTCTGAACTTGGCTGCAATCCTGTGGAAGATTTCAGCAGCTCTTGAGTATGCATCTTCTATGCATTGACTGATTGGTCCCATTACAAAATAAGGCAAATTCAGATATTCTCAGTTTATTGTAGAGGTTTGCTTTTCATACTAACTCCAGCGCAGTTTAGTGAACTTGTATAGTCTTTGTAATGAGGAAATCTCAATTTGGAGATACATTTCTTTTTTGTTTTGATTCTTAAAATTATATGCAAGAAGAATCAGCCTAAGTGGTGTTTTGGAAATGTAACTTATTTTACTCTTCTATTGTTACTTTGAGCTAATGTGTCTGACTTTAACCTCAACCTGATTCTGCATTTTTTCTTTTTAAAGTAATCAGGTTTGGATGTTGAGCTTATGCTAACATGAATTAGTTGATGATTATGTGATTATGATAGAAAAACAGTTGTTTGAAGTACTGAATGAGCAGTTTGAGAGCAGTCAAAACAATTAAGAAATTCAGCTTGTCTATCCCATGGATAGGTGTAGGTAGTGCTATAGGATAATTCAGGTTGGAACAGACATCAGGAGATCACATAATCCAACTGCTTAAAGCAGAGTAAGCTACGAGATCAGATGAGGTTGCTTAGTGCTTCATCCAGTTGTATGAACATCTTCATGCTCTTTAATATGCAAGTTTGCTTGAGAATCTGTATTCAGAGATGGTTTTGGACTTTTGTTCTTCTTAAGATTAGATCACAATTTTTCTGTAAGTTTCTGAATTCACTTGTAGCTTTCTTTTCAACCTGTTGCTGTTTGAGACATGGAAAAAAGAGATTTGTAGAAGTTAGGGTCTGGAGTTCAGTTTTGGAAAAATCTCATTTCTTCTTTCAAAGGGAAGGTATTAAAGGGAAACTTGGATTTGCTAGAAAGTAGAAAAACAGGTTGGTTAAAGCAAGCTGGCTAATATTGATGGTTCTTAGTAAAACTTTGTGTTTTGAACATTGCATAGACTTGCTGTTTAGATGTAATTTGTATAAGATTACTAGCATGGATTAATCGTATGTGCAGAAAGCACGAGTAGTTTAAACAGAAGGATGTCACTTCACTTAAGAGTTTTTCAGAGAATTCAGCAGCTGGTAAACATGCTTTCCCTCCTTTCTTTATGTTGCTACATGTTAATATGGCAAAAGTAGCTCTTTGAGAGTGCTGCCTAAATAGCAAAAATAGATGCTGAGACTTCTGTAGAATGCTAAGCTTTTGTCAAGATAGATGCCATCTTGCCTTCATGGGAGCCCAGCAGTTAAAAATCAACTAGGTTTTCAGTTGCTTGGTTGATAAGCCCAAGTAGTATTGCAGCTGACATTTGCAAGCTGATCAGAGTGATCTAAAATCTTAATTTTGTAATAAATAAATTTTTAAATTATTACTGTACTCATAAGTTGAAATAACAGGGAGTATTTATAATAATCAAGGTGGAGTTAAGATGACATAGAAATAGGGCATGGCATTATATTCATTATATGCTTGTCAACATTAATGTCTTGGAAACTTCTTGTGCCTTCTATTTGCTTCTGATCTTCAAATCTAATAAATGTATGTCCCCTGCAGCGGTGTACTTCAGTGTATATATGGTTGCTTGAAAAGTGTATTTCTTGTGATGAGAAGTGGGCTGTCTCATATGATGAAAGTGAATGTTAACTTTTGTTTGATAGTGTGCTGTAGGAACATGGGAATGTTGGCACTGCTTCCCAAGAGCAGATGTGTGGTTCAAATAGACTAATACCCCTTATATGTTAATAATTGTTAATATGTTCCAGATAGAAACATGGAAAAACATCCTATAGTAGCCATCTACCCATATGGAGAGTTTCTTCCTAAGTATTGTGAACGATAGCTTAGTGTTGCATTTTGTAGTATGACTGCATATTCTTTTCAAATGCATTAATAATGATAAAAGAGTAGTTGGTGGTGAAACTTGTAATTAAGTTACTTAGTTTTCCATGAACTGATACAGAATATACAGGTGATGAATGTGGAATTACTTTTAAGTTCTTCATTTCTTGCCAATATTAATGAATTTTAAGGTTATGATGTTAGTCCTTCTATTTCTTTTTCACATATGTCAGTAGTTCTGTTAATCTGCTTTTTGCCTCTTCTGGGAAGCAATTCAAGATGTACATTGTCTAACTGAACTGACATCTGGGCAATCAGACATTTTGTTGCTAGCTCCTCCTTTCCCTTCTAAATAATTAGGAACTGGTCTGGCCTTTTGAAATCTTATACATTTTTATTTTTTTAATAAGGTCTACTGTTGCTACAGGTTAACTGTTTTGAAAAATGAGAGGCATTCCAATTTTCTACCTTTTCGTGAGACTAGAGGTCACAGGTCTTGATTGCATAAGATGCAGGGTAAAGTGCAGTCTGACACTCACAGCTTGCTCATACAGACTTGAAAAGTTGCATTGCTTATTGGATGTTAAAACTATGTGGAAGCTCTGAATGTGCAGAGAAGAGATCGTTCTCTTGTTTCAGCACCTGCAAGAAGCTTGAGGAATCTCCTACTTGTAGGTTTTCACTGGTTTTGAAACCGAGGTGTCTAATGCTCTGGAAAAAAAATGTTTCCATTCTGCTGCGTTTTTTGTTCACATCTTCTATTCTTCAAATGTATAATGAGAGGGATTTTGGGTTATTGTTGAAAGGTGTATAAAATTTTCATGAGGTTGATTTCACAGGCTCGCTCTGGGTATTCAAGAAGACATGTATTTTTCTATTGCCAAAAATTGTATAATTTTTTCCACTTAGTGAAGTGTGTATTGACTTTGCTGTCCTCTTTTTCTGGAATAGTGGGCTTTATTACCATTGTGTAGTATTTTTAGTTTCTTCATTGGATGGTTCATTCATTTTTCTCATAATATTATATCCCATCTGAACTGGTGTTTATTTGTTGCATGGTTGTTTTTTTTCTATTTGCAGTGCTTGTGTCACTACTGTAGTGAGGGAAAATTGCCATGCTTTTTCTAGAAAATAAATAATTTCTTTGCTTCAGTTTTCACTGTAGTATCTTTGGCTCTTTTGCCTTATTAGTGCTTGGATTCAGTCTGGTCCTGAAAACCTTTTTCTGAATTCCTGCCTAAACCTGTAACTGGAGTTGTATTGATACGGCCTTTTTTGGTGTCCTTTTAGCTCAATTTCTCTTTTGCCTGTCATGAATTCTGTTTTCCCATGTGTTGACTTTCTATTGAAATGGTAATTTTACGCCATCTCATGAACTGAAGAGTGATGTTGAATAGCTCTTCCCCTGTACCTTATAGATACACTTACTTGATGCAGTAGTTTCTTTCAGTGGAGGCCTCATGCACTGACTTCCAAGGGCTTAATGTGTGACTGGTTTTTGTTGGTTAAATATAAGTTGATAAAATACAATTTATAAAAGTAATTTGGTTTCCTAGCATAGATTCTGACCTACCTTATGCATTACAAATCCAAGTGGTGCTTTCATTGTTCTGTAATGGCTAGTCACTAGCTTCACTAAGAAATCTCCAATACCATAAAATAAATTTGATTGTGTCATTTACTTCTTAGCCATGAGAACTGGAAGTCTTCCTGGTCATTTTTATATAGGACAATGCAGATTTTAGAGGGTGGGTGTTGGATGTGCTTTCCTGTAGGTTATAATGGAATATAAAGTGCCAGTGTGGTATAGTTGAGATTATTGTGAAAGTTTGCCTTTTGATAGTTCTTTTTGCTTAGTACTAATTCATTAAACATAGAAAAAGAATTCAGCAAATTAAATTAAATGTCAGACAGCGTTATAATATTTCTATGTGAAATTTGGGGAAAGTGTATTACCGTTCAAATTCTGAAATGTAAAAACTAAGCTAGATGAAAACTGGTGTTTGTAATCCAGGGAAAGAAAAGTCACTTTAATGGAAATAGTGTAATTTGGTGCCTTCTGCAATGTGGGAACGAAATGTAATAGGTTCTAAGCCAGTTTAGCCCAGTCTGTTAAGTAACTCAAATGCTGTCAACTTATGGTAACAGTATATTTTCATTTCAATATATTTTGAAAAATAAAATATGGCTATGTTTAAAAGTAACATGGGTATGGGCTTTGAGGATGTATTCTCTAAATGCAATTGGGGTTAGTGTGAAAAAAGTTAAATTAGCAAGTGTTTTTTTTTAAATTTCTGATTTTTGTTCTTTTTAATAGTGGTTATTCTCTCTGAAGAGAGAAAAAAATGTTAATTTGAGATTCTTAGTACATCAAACTGCAGCTTTGTCAATGAGACTAATTTACTTTGTAAATTTTTTTTAATTAATTTGAGCTTAAAAGAAAGAGGATTTCAGCAGGTTTCTTTTTCAGCTCTGTTATTGGGATACAAATAGGGATACAAAAATACAAGGCAAACACTTGAAAGTGTAGTTAAATCTACTGTGCTAAATCAGATCTAGATATTTTGATTTTTCAATTATCAAAATGCTTTCAATTCTCAAATTACTTTCACCTCAAATCTGAATCTCTTAGTTGGTAAAGGAACTTAATAATATCATGCTAGAAATATAGTGTGCAATATAGTGTGAGTTTTGCATTTCTCACTTCTTTGAAGTCCTTTAAAAATTAGTGCGTTGAACTATGAACATTGATCTGTGTGTATGAAAGCCTAAAGCTCTATATAAGTATCTTTAGGATTAATTCTAGTGAATAATTCCCAAATGACTGATTCCCAAATTCTAAATTTGCCTGATCACTACAGCTGCTGTGTTCGTTTACGATATGTCTTTTCTGCAGACACCAAAGATGCTAACAAGAAAGATAAAGCTGTGGGACATCAATGCCCACATAACCTGTCGCCTGTGCAATGGATACCTGATTGATGCTACTACTGTAACAGAATGCTTACATACTTGTAAGTAGAAATATAATTAAGTTAAAGAAATTGGTTTTGGTAATTTTTTGTTGTTTGTTTGGTTGGTTTTTTTCTGTTGTTGTTGGTTTTTTAAACTTGATTTATGTAGTCGTTTAATGGTTTTTAGTTGAAATTTTAAAAAATATATTGTACATCAGCCAAAATAATACATGGCTTACTAGACACTGTTTTTTTAACAAGTAATTTGCTTTTTTAACAAAGCAAATTAAGAGAACTTTAAAGCTGAAGGCATATACAGTTAGTGGTAGTGTGTGCATTCATGAATACAGTCCTCCTTCCTCATAAAGGAAGGTGGAATACCTAGTTCTCTTTTCTGTGACAGCTGACAAAGGATGTGTTCTCCACCTGGAGCCTTCAAATGTCTCTTACTCTTGAAGAGCCATAGTTTATCAATATAGAATATGTATATTGTATTCTATCCTAAAAATAAGCTTTTGTTCCAAAATATTGTGATGAGGTGGTAGTTTGTTGTTATGCTACTATGTGAATTAATTGGTTTCACATTGGTGAAGTATGCCCTAGTAACTTGCAAAGCCTTAGGCTTCAAGAAAACTGAAGGTGTAAGTCCATCCCACCATCTTTGTTGTTGACATCGGGATTTATAGAAATGCTAGGGTTTGCAATATTCTGATGGAAGCCATCTATATTAGAGTAGTTCCAATGAAAGATCCTTTCTGAAGAGGAACATGCTTATAGTCCAAATTTTTCTCTGTCTTGAAAGTGAGGTTCAGAACACATTCTTTGCTAAGGTAGGTGTCAGCTGAGGAATTAACCTTCAGTCTAGAAGACCTGCTGTAATGACATTAAGTATCCTCTGTAGCAGCCACATAGATGGCTTTAGACTTTACATTACAGAGTAATGTAGTATTTTTTCTAGCTGTGTTTTCAGAATCCCTGCAATTTACCAATGCATCTTTTTCACCCAGGAGTTTCTATTTGTGCAGTGTTATCTGCTCAGAGCTTAGAATATAATTTGTTTTCTTTATATTTTCCTGTATTAGTCTACTGCATAGCATTTGCCATGCAACTTCAAACATTCCATGTTTTAAAATGCTTCTGTCACAGTATTTTATTCTGATAAAGCTGTAACATTGGAATAGCTTAATGACTCATAGTCTTAAACTTTCTTGGAAGAGAATTATTTGGTGGCAGTGACTTCATCTATACAAACTGAAAGTTTCAGCAATGTTACTCTTCCCCTAAAATGCATCACAACGAGGAAATACAATGCTGATGATTTGTCAGATATTGTTTTTAACTTTATTTCATGTAGACGTTCTGTTCAGCTGTAGAAGTTCAGCATTAATGACTGATTTTTTTGTCACACGTCCATGTCATTTTGGTTATTTTAGTGTTGCTCCTTCATCTGTTTCACATTTTAATTTCCATAGTATTCTTTCTGGAGTCTAGAGATCCTTAAGCTGGGTATCTACTTAGTTTTGCCCCAAATTCTTTACTGCCGCTATTACAGAATTAAAACCAAAACCAGTGTTATAGGCAAGTTAATATGGCTGACATAGAGCTAGAGGGTCTTTTTTCATTGTTCCAGGAACAAATTCCCATGACAACCAAACCTTAGAAACCCCTCAGGTGACATCATCCATACCAGTTTTTAAATTTGCTTGTAGAGAAAATTGTTAGATTAATCCACGTGGTTACAGTGCTTGATTTAAAAGCCAGGGAAAGCTTCCTACTAGCTTCTGCTTCTTTCTTTTTAGTTTTTTGGTTGGTTTGTTTTCTTTTTGTGGCTTGTCTCTCCCTTATTTTGTATAGTTTTATTTTCAAAATACTGCTTCAGTGTATGTCCCAATTAGAGTTTTCTGAGAAGAGACATGCAGCCCTGTCTTTTTTAAAAAGCTTTATATACATGTTTGCATTGTTTGTATTATGTATGTTAATGCTATTAATAGAAATTATTGGGAAAGTATCTGTCCTGAAAATGACCTGTCTGTTGAGATTGTGAATTCTCTGCAGAATTACACCACCTTGATATTGTCATCCTGTTTCTACCTGAACTGTTTGCTTACCTTTTTAATTTTTCTCTAATTTCCTGTCCTTCAGACATTCAGAGACCCTTCATTTCAGTGGGAAATGTAGTTCTCAAATCCTTTGAGAATCACTTAGAAGACCAGGGCCAGTCCTTTGGAGGGATAGTGCCAACTTCTTTTGTAAAAAAGAATGCAGGGCAAAACAAGCTTTTTTTGCTCTGTTTTCTGCTTGTTCCTCTGCTGTGTCTTTAGCTTGTTAAGGGCAGACAAGCCTATCAGTAGATAAAACCTTCATTAGTATTAATTCAATGTTAAGTCTTTCCTGCTTTACATCTGTTTCTTGATTAGAATTCTAGGTTAGCAGATATATGCAGGTGTTCTCAAAATTTTAGATTTGCAATTTGATTTTCAGTAGTGTTTATGTGTGAAAGCTGTCATATTTTTTGAAAGGAGAAGTCTTTTATGTTATGTTTGTTATGTTATAAAAGGTATTCTTTTGTGGGTTCATGAGTACAATGAAAGACCGACTCTTTTTCTTGAACTAGATACAGAAAAGAAAAAAGTAAAGAAGAAAGAAACTATTTAGGAAAAAAAAAAAAAAAGTGAGTGAGGATTAACCTTGCCTGTTCCTTTCCTAATTAAAGTTCTCTGATATGTTTAAGTAGACTGTAAAATAACCAGAAAATGTACGGCTCAGTTCAGGTTTAAAATCACTGCCCAAGTATCTGCGTAAGTGGAGATTGGAGACTTTGGAAATGCCAGGTAATAGGAAAAATTCTAGTAATACTATTGTTTCAGACCCTAGAATGGTTCCAATAGCAGCTGTCACACTCCTAGGAAAAAATAACCAATCTGGAAGACTGCACCGCCCTCCATAAGCTAGTTGTATGTATTTGGATGCTGTGCTTAAACTAGTAAACCTAATAAGAACCTGAGATGACTTGTGACAAGTTCAGTTTCAGAGGAGTTAGTGTATAACTAGTTCAAACTGGAAGATGTACTGAAATGGGATGCTGTCGCAGTTTCAGCCAAACCCACCAAACCCTGAGCGACAGATGCCCCCCCACCCCCTCCCTCTTACCCC
>VZRU01020552.1:17884-41400 GCA_013398155.1 Pedionomus torquatus | reverse complement strand
CGAAAATTATCTGACCTTGGTTCTTCCAGCAATAAGTCTAAACAGGGGCCTCTCTGCATACCATCCCCTGGTACAATCAGGTCTTATCACTGCGAGATGGAACAGCTCCGCACAATGTGCTGTTAATTTCAGAGCCCAGCTAGCTAGGAGAGGCCTAGCTAAGAAAGCAAAACTGTAAAACAGAAAATTGGTTCATTTTACCTCAAACCAGGACAGATGCTTTTTTTGGAAGGTATCATAGAATGGTTTGGGTTGGAAGGGTCCATTAACAGTCATGTAGTCCAAATATTCCTGCAATGAGCAGGGACATCTTCAACTATACCAGGTTGCTCAGAGGTCAGGTCTAACCTGACCTTGAATGTTTGCCAGGATGGGGCATGTACCACCTTTCTCGGCAATCTGTTGCAGCATTTCACCATACTCAGCATGAAAAAAAGGTTTCTTCCTTATATCTGGCCTAAATCTACCCTCTTTCAATTTAAAACTATTACCCCTTGTCTTATTGCTACAGGCCCTACCAAAAATGCCATGCCTGTCTTTCTTATAAACCCTCTTTAAGCATTGAAAGACTGCAGTGAGGTTTCCCAGAAGCCTTCTCTTTTCCAGGCTGAACAATCCCAACTCTATCAGCCTGTTCTCATAACGGAGGTACTCCATCCCTCTTACCAATTTTGTGGCCTTCCTCTGGACCTGCTTCAACAGGTCCATGTCTTTCTTGTGCTGAGGACTACAGAGTAGTCCTCCTTTACAGTACTCCAGGTGGGGTCTCCCCAGAGCAGACTAGAGGGGCAGAATCACCTCCCTCAACCTGCTGGATGCAACCCAGACTATGATTGGCCACCTGGCCTACCAGTGCATATTGCCAGTTTTTCATCCAGCAGTACCACCAAGTCCTTCTTGACAGGGCTGCTGTCAATCCTTTTATCCCCCAACCTTTGCTGATACTGAACTTTTGCCCAAACTAGGTGCAGTTGGCCTTGTTGAGTTTAATGAGGTTCGCATGAGCCCACTTCTTGAGTTTGTCTAGGTCTCACTGAATGTCCTTCAGGCATGTTAGCTGCACCACTCAACTTGATGTCATCTGCAAACTTTTTGGTTGTGCACTTAATCCCACTGTCTACGTTGTTGACAAAGATACTGAACAGTACTGGTCCCAGTACTGTTCCTTGAGATATAGCACTTGTCACTGATCTCCATGTGGAACTTTAGCTGTTGACCACTTCCTTCTGGATGCAATCATTCACCCAATTCCCTATACACTGAATAGTCTACCTATCAAATCCGTACCTCTCCAGTTTAGAGGGAAGAATGGTGAGGGGTCCCTTGTCAAAGGCCTTAAAGAAATCCAGGTAGATGATATCTGTAGCACTTCCTTTGTCCACTGATGTAGTAACTTGTGACTTGCCCCTGGTGAGGCCTTGCTGGCTTTCATGGATCATCTCACTGTCCTCAAAGAGGCTGTGTTCCATGATGTTTACCTTAAACCAGGACATCTTCCCAGGCACAGAGGCAGGGCTGACAGGTTGGTAGTTCTCAGGGTCCTCCTTTCTACCCTTCTTAAAAATGGGCGCAGTCCCTTTTTCCATTTGCCAGGGTATACACCTGATTGACATGACTTTTTCAAATATCACAGAGTGGCTTTCCAACTACATCAGTTAATTTCCTCTGGACTCTGCTGTGCATTTCATAGGTCCCATAGACTTCTGTGGTCACAAACCTGATCTTCTCTTACAGAGGGAGGGACTTTGGTCCCCCAGTCCCTGCTTGTGGTCCATCCACTCCAGAGCTGTGGGGAGAGAGAGAGAGAGAGAGAGAGAAGATGGAAGCAAAAAGTTGTTGAGTACCTCATCCTTCTCATCTGTTGTTATCAGTTTGCCAGTCATATTTATTGGGAATGTATGCTTTCTTTGACTTTCCTTTTCTGGTTGACATACCTGTAGAAGCCCCTTACTCTGCCATTCCCTGGAAAATCAGCTCCAGCTGCAACTTGGCTTTCCTGACCCCATCCCTACACAACTGAGCAGTGTCCCTGTACTCTTCCCAGGGTATATGTCCCCACTTCCACTGTCAGGTTCTACTTTCATTGACTTGGTAAGACCAGGGTTTGTTTTCACTTTAGTGAATGAATCTACTGCTCTGGTGCTCGACTGGAACAGACTGCTCTGTGAGATCTATGCTTAGCATGCAAAGCTGCAAGGTTTTGTCTGCTCTTCCAGCAACACTACTGGCATCCTAAATATGTGCAGAATGTAATGCTGCATATAACTGTACTATTGTATTTTCTGAGAGCTAGATGGCACTATAGTTACAGAAATTATTTCATTTTATGTTGTAAGAACAAGTACATTAATACCAAGACCGCATGAACTGCTGATCTTTGAGAAAAAGCTATTTTCCTCCCTCCTTTATTTTTTCCTAAATCTTTGAGTTGTAACTCAAAGTAAGTCAGGATGTCATGTAGCAGTCTGTATTACGAGAACCGTTTCTGAAAGGGTGGGGTGTGGAAGTGTAAATATTTTAATTTGAATGAGATGCAGGTGATGGTGTGTACAGGGCAGTTCAAAAAGCTTGCAGCTTTATTATGAATGACTGCTTTAGGAACTTCTGCCAGGACAGTTTATAAGTACTAGAGGTCTATTCCCCAATATTATTTTTTTTTCTTGTGGAAGTTTAACTGTAGTGTACTCTGTGAAAGGTAGAATTAAAATAGCACATAGATATCCACTTTTGGAAAGTTTTCTGTTCTTTCCAGTTTTGGAGTATTTTTTGGTCTTATGTTCATTGCCACCATACACTTTACTTCTGTATGTGGCAGTGGTTAAAGAAAAGAGGCTTAGTAACTTAACCGACACAGTTCCTGTAATATCATCCATGCAGGCTGAATGGTGCAAGAAATATGATGTTGACCTGGTAGAAATGGCTGTTCTGGTAAATTACAGAGTGTGATTGTGTGTCATATGTTTTATTAGGAAGACTCTGGCTAGGTACAGATGCCTTAATTCTAGTGCATCAGTTCCCTGTACCAAGAATGTTAATGAAAGATATTGAAAACTATATTCTGCCTGATTAAACATCTTGCCTACAGGATGTAAAAAAATTGTGTAAATTTTAGTAAGGTGCATTTCTGTGACTACATAAAAACAAACTTTTTTTTTTCCATTGTGCTTCTTTTATTTCTTTTTAATTATTAATGTCTATGTTACCAGTCTGTAGAAGCTGCCTAGTGAAATATTTGGAGGAAAACAACACCTGTCCGACTTGTAGAATTGTTATACATCAGAGTCACCCATTACAGTATATTGGGTAAGTATGAAATCAAAAGTGCAACAAGCTTCACTCTAGACTGTTTCAGACTCTTTAATGTACAGTTTTTTCCTAAATCTTCCAATTCGCTTATCAGCAAACCATCAGTTAACCATTTAAAGGGAAGGTTGAAGGTGATTGAGAAGATACAGGATCAAACTTTGCTATACATTTGTAACTCCTTGATACCTGTTAGCTTGTTCCAGACTTAAAAGCAAGAAAAGTATGTATTTTACTGTTTAATTTCTGTGTGAGTTTTAATGGGATTTAGGATTTTCTCATTTTATATGCTTGAGTCGTAAAAGTTACATAACTGAAACATTTGTAGAACTCATACTTTTATAAAATTCTCAAAATTTCACATTTCTAAATGTTGTTAAATTCTCACCTCTGATCTAATAGTTATGGCTGATTTACTCATTTATGTTGAAATAATTTTGGAGATGTTACTGCAATCCATATGTGACAGTTGAAAATCCCAGCCTGTGCAAATGGGATTGCTATTGGTTAAAACTATTTTAATTTAGAATCAAAGATACTTTGATTCTTCTAGTACTACTTAAAAGATTGTCATGGTGATTATGAAATTTTATATTTGTCACCATTTCTGTACTTGCTCACTGGTCTCCACTGCTGTGAAGTGCTTGTGTCAGATGATGAGAAGCCTGAGACTACTCTTGTAAACCTCTTTTGTTAAGTCAGATTTGGTATTTGGTATTGCAAGTTCTCTTGGGGTTATGACCTTGCAGCAGCTGATACGGACATTTAATAAGCTCCTGATTTTATTATCAGATGGAACTGAGGGTAATATTCTTGTTTCTTTCAACAGTGACATGTTAGACTAAAATGGAATGTTGTCTAGGTGAGCTGGAACTAAAGTTTAAAATTGTAATAATTCCTGCTGCTCCAGTTGCAGTGGAGCCTTTCTCATTCTTGACCCACGCTACCTATACAGGCTTCTGAGCTACATGATGCTCCTCACAGTTAAAATGTTGACTTTTAAGAGTGAAATCTTATTCTTGTGATCTTTTTCTGTGAACTGTTTTCTTGTGGTTTTGGAAAAGCATAGTAAAGATAAGTAAATAATCTAGGCATCTGAGATGAGCTTGTAGAGGTAAGAAGCAGACTATCACTGATGATTATTTTTTTAAATAAAAATTAGTTTACCTCAAAGTTGTCAAAAAACTTTGACATTATTAGTAACATACTTGTTTTCATCCAGGAGGCCATGTTCCCTGGGGCATCATTCTCCTCATGTCCAAGACTATTCTCCCTCGAACTTCCACTGGGTTTCTGTATTATCCTCTACTTTTTCATAATTTGTTTCACATTATTGTCCTCTCTTTTTTGATATAAATACTAATTTGAGAATTGAAATTCTTCTTAGATAAATTTAGAGATTTTACATCTGTTTATTACTGGAANTTCTTGATAGTCATGACAGAACAATGCAAGATATTGTTTACAAGCTTGTGCCAGGTCTCCAAGAAGGTAAGTGGTGGTATGACCTTTTTTAGAAATAGTTTCACACCTACTCCTTTAATACATTTTTTCAAAAAAAGGGTTTGAGGTGATGCAAATCTGGGGGCGATAGAACCAAGGAAGAACACAATGGAAAACTATATTCCTTTATTTGTGTAATTTTGGTGATTATTTTAATTTCATACCCGTACTAGCAGCAACTGGGAGTGGAGGTGGTAGAAGGAAAGATGGGATATTTCTTTGAAATTTATTATGTAAAGCAGAATAGTAGTTCAGCATTTGAATGTTGGCACACTATAACTCTCATTTGTTCTGAGACTGGATCTGTTGAACTGAAGAAATACTTTATAGTAACTGCTCAGTAATTTTTTGTCTTAATGTATGTTACACCTTTCATTTAAATTGAGTATTTTAATCCATTTAAACAAATTCTGGCAAAAACAGAACATTCTCATCAATAATATTTAAATAGATTATGTAAAAAATATTTCTAGCATATTGAAAATCAAAACTATAAACAAAAATTCTAAAACAATGGCTTGACTGAAATATTGTGGAAGGCATTTGAAGTGAGGTATAGTGTTTTAAATACTCATTCTAATAGGACTGCTGTAATGGTAGCTATATAGAATATCACAAAATCATCTAACTGGAGAATTATTTGAATCATGGCTTGATACAATAGCAGAGGTACAAGAGCAGTAAATATTGACAAGGCCACTACTTGTTGGTTAGCCTTTTTCACTGAAGAGGGGTGGGATTTGGAATAACTTCATAAATATTGCATTAGAACTTTATTACAGGGATTAATATTTACAATTTTAAACAGCGGAAATGAAAAAGCAAAGGGAATTCTATCACAAACTGGGCATGGAAGTTCCAGGGGACATCAAAGGGGAGACTTGTTCTACAAAACAGCACCTAGATTCCCATCGAAATGGTAAATGGTCTTTTATTTACTCTGTCTTGGGAGGGTGATGGCTAGTACATTGAATATACCTGCTGGAGGTATGTGCCTACTTGGTTTATTACTATCACAATTGTTTTACAACAGTGTGTAATGCAGTATGGAGTGTAGGATTATTGCCTTGTCCCTTATTTGTGCACAGAAGCTTTCTTTTTAGCCAGTCCTAGCATATTCCTCTTGGCAAAGGAGATCTCTATAGCAGTGACTAGGTGAGGACTCTGAAATTACCCAGCTTCTGGACTGCTAGCAGTTGAGCTGACAGTTGTGTTCTGTACACATTCCTCTCTTCCGTGTGTGGGGCTGTTGGCAGATAGCGTTGCCTAAGCAGATAAGCACAATTTGGGAATAGCAAAGTTCATTCTGTATTGCAGTCCTGAACTGTGCTGTTTAAATCATATTAGCATTAGAAGCTGCTGCTGAGTGTTATCCCATGTATCTGGTTACTTGTCTAAGGTGAAACTAAACCAGATGAAAATTCAAACAAAGAAACTTCTGAAGAAAAACAGGAAGAAGATAATGACTACCACAGAAGTGACGAACAGGTGAGCTCATAAGGCATGTTTTAGTTTTACTTTGTATTTTAGCTTTAGTACTTTCATAAGCTAACAGGAAAAATAACTGTTTCAAGCTACTTTTTCTGTCCTTTATTACAAAATAGATGCTCTGTTGTCCAATACTTGTGTGTAAGCAGGAGTTTCATCTTTGGGTTTTGGCTGGAGTAGAGAATATGTTAAAGACATTTGAATTAAGACTTGATAGTTCTGACTGTTTATGAGTTTCCAAACTATTTATTTGCTTCCAAAAGAAGTTCAGGTAATTTGGCCCTCCTTCTGAAGCTGTGTATCCCAGTGTTATTGTTATACATTGAGCTGAATGTGTACAAATAATTGTGAATACAACTTTTTACTTTTAGTAATTTACTATTCATTTTATTTTAAACCTCTAATACTAATACAATGTTAGTCCTGTACTACAACAGTAGTATGAAGGCCAGAAAGTTCAGTATTAAGTTTTAAACACAAAACGTGTTTGAAAGTGAAATATCCTTTTAGGATAAACAAGCTGTTGCTTTTCTGTTTTCCTGTTACATGTGAACAGAGTAAATTAAACTTGGATTAATTTTCTTTTCAATTGTAATTCTTTTCAAAGGGATTGTATCTTTTACTAGTTCCTCTTAGTGCATAAAGTAAATAATCACAAAGGGTTTAGACTAAATAATTAGTAGCTGTATGGGAAAATAAGTGAGAATTGAAGCACAGAAATTAGAGAGACCTTTTGGGGGGATGATCTTTTAGATCATGACCTTTTAGAATTTTAAAAATGTGTTATGTCATTTGTATCGATTCTTTTTAAACTTTAAATTCTCTTTTAAGTATATGTTAAAATTCTGTTTTAAACTGGATTTAGCAGTTGCCTTAAAAGCAAGAAGTTGCATTAGAAGCAATCATTACAAATTGATAATGTTCTTATTGTTTATCTTACTCTAGCTTTTGACATAGAGTCCTTTTGAGCTACTTGCAGCTGTGAATTTGGAATGGAGCAGCCTTGTTCCAACATAAAAAAAAAATTCTTGAAATTCTTTGTCAATCTGTTTTGTCAATCTGTCAAGTAGTGCTTGTCACTAAGCTGATAAGATGTTAGAACTTTGTTTTCCATAGTAATACAGGCATTTGAATTTAAGGAATATTAGCACTATTTTTTTCCACTTTTTTGTATTAATAAAGACTGCATGTGGAATACATAATGAGAACTGCCAAGAATTGTTCCATCCAACCCTACTTGCTTCCTTTTTCTTGAAGGTAAGCATCTGCTTGGAGTGCAATAGCAGCAAATTGCGTGGATTAAAACGGAAATGGATTCGCTGCTCAGCACAAGCAACAGTCTTGCATCTAAAGAAATTCATTGCCAAAAAACTTAACCTTTCTTCTTTTAATGAGGTAATATTTTAATTTTTAAAATTATTTTGCAGATACAAAAACCTTAGGAAAAGTGTGGGATTGTTCCTTTGCAAAAGAATGTCTTTTAGCCTGATTTTATTTTCAGAGAACAGAATCATACATCATTTCTTGAATCAAATGTTACATAGTTATTTTCGTGTCCTTTCTTGGGTCTGCAGGACTTGTCAGTTTGCAGTGTATCTTTTCATGTCCAAATAGAAATAGTTGAGCTAAGAGCTTTGGTTATGTGTTTCCACAGATGTTGAAATGGACTGTAGCAAGGTGCTTTGTTGATAGCTTGTAGTCAGGTATACCACGTGCTTTCAGAGGTTTCACACTCGGTACAGGAGACAGGCAGTAACAAATACTACTGAAGCCCATTTAAGAGAAAGCACCAGAAATATTTTCTTCTTTTATGTGTTCTCAGTGAAGTTAAACCCAAAGTGGCTGCCTACCATGAGGGTGCTGTTATCAGATACCTACTTTTCCCTTCCTTTGCAGGGAATACTTGGAATCATGTGTAGAATTCTATGGTACACAAAGGCAATTCTTTGCACTTCTCCTAGTTTGGATTGGGAATGAAGTGGCAAATGTATGAATGCAACCTCTGTTTACCACTTGATGGGTCTTTATCAAAGTCTCTGGACACATCAGTTGACATCTCCCAGTGCCACATTATGTCACCAATTCACTGAATTGCATTGAGACTTTTCATTCAAATCAAGTCTGTTTTCCAGTCCAACACCTTTCTACTTTTTATCAACACCTTTCTGTTCAAACTTTTCAACAGCCAATTTGCATCTATATCACTCTTCCTTCCTAGCTTCTGTACACTCTATGTTATGATGGCAGAATGTCCCCAAATTGTGCTAGCCTTCCCCAAACTCAGTGTCTCCTGTCTTGGCCTAAGCTGGCTTGGAAATTGTGGACTCCTGACAGTGGACCAGCAGCAACATTGCTACTGTCACTGTTCAAAAGGGATTATTTTTGGTATGTGTACATTTAATCCCTCCATGCTACTGTGCCAATCTATGATTTAACAACCTGCTTGGCTTTTACCAAAAGAACAAACTTTCCAGAGTACTGTTTATTCCTTTGCTATCCTCCTTATTTTGTTAGGGGTATTGTGGTGTAATTAGTACCAAGTAACAGGTACAGGTAGAAGGGTTTAAACTTGTGGGCACTTAGTTGACTGCTATAGACTGTTGCAGACTTGAGTTACTGACAATTAGGTAACACATGAAAGTGGGCTTCATGTACATTCAGGCTGTTCTGGGTTGTGTGGTAAAACATATTTAGTATAATCTACCTGGATGGAACTTAACAGTTTTCACGCATGTTCCCTCTTTTAGTTCATGTTCAGCTGATTAGTAGTCATATGATCCTCATGCTTTTATGCTTATATCCTCACTGTTTATAATAATTTCAGCACTGAGATAAGAAAGCAAAAATAGCTATTGAGTGTCTGCAAAAAACTCCATAAATATAGTATAAGAGGGAGGTGGCAGACAATTTTTGGGGAAAAAAAAAATTGTAGCAGAAAGACACCTGTTTCATGTTAAGTAAAAAAAATTTCGTAGTAATTTAGCTGTCTCTGACACTTGAAAATTCTATCTCCTTGATCATTTTATTTGGCCTTACTGCTTGGGAAGCTAAATGAAACAGTTAAGGCCAGTTCATACAGTAGTGCCCAGGTAGGCACAACATGGTTCTTCAGCACTTTGAGAAAAGACATTCTCTTTTCTTTCTTGGTACTATCTTTGTCTACAGAGCATCTGCAAGATTAATTATTCCAGTGTTTTCAGAGAAATCTTGTTACATGTTTGCAATATTACCTGTAATACATTGTATCATGATCTGTGTCTTAGTGAATTAATTGTCATCTTTTTTTGTCAGCTGGACATATTATGTAATGAAGAGATTCTTGGCAAGGATCACACGCTCAAGTTTGTAGTTGTTACTAGATGGAGATTTAAGGTATGACACTGTTTCCAAGTAAATCATGAAGTGGCCAAATAAAATGTTTATAAATTGGCATCATTTGGAACTGTACTGCAATTTGTAGCTGCAAACTCAATAAAAGGTACTTTAATAGATAACTAGTACAACATTCTTGAACACCAAGTATTAATTTTGTTTCCCAAAAAATGAGGGAAAGGGGCATTAAGTATTAATTGCAAGGAGAAAAGGAACAGTACATCAGCTGTCAAATTAAGTCTAGCAAAGGAATTGGAAGCCACAAGGAAATATTTTTAGGTATTTCTTAATCCATGCAGGTGAGAAATTGATTGTGGTGTAGAAAAGGCAGACATTTTCAACATAGTTCTCCTCTGTAGCTCAAGAAAGCTGTTTTTATTGCTAAAGGGGAGGCAGTAATTGCAATGCTTGTCTACCTTGGTTAAGGAAACTTGTATCAGCATTTAGTAGGCATAAACAAAGCTGGTTGAAAGTGTTACAGTACATCTTTGACTTGCTTATTGTGGTTTCTTCAATCAATTTCCTTGAAACTCAATAGTAAACAGTAGAGCATTCATTCTGAGTATTACCACATTAATAATGGCAGCTCAAGTGAAATGTATGTAAGAATTAATTTAATACAGAACACTTTGGAGGCAGGTCACATCTACAGTCAGTGTATGGCTGTCTGGGGATATTTGAACTAGAAGTTAGTATTCATAATGGACAAGCAACACAGTCCAAGATTACAGCTCCTTGGTGACTTGGCTGCATACATAGAAGGGGTGCAGGTGGGGAGTAGAGAAGTGTTTTTGTGTACGTAGAAAAATAATTCACTTGCATAAGACACAGGATAGAAATCAATGGTCAGTCTTTGAAATGCAAAGAGATTGTGCATGGAACCCTACAGGAATCTGTTTTGCATGATGTTCCTGAATGACCAGGAAAGGGATTTGAGGAGAGCAGTGACAACATTATGGTTATTTAGGATAGTGGAGACAAATTGATGACAAGGGATTTAAGCAAGCCCTTACAGTTCTGAGTGATGAGTGATTAACAAACACCTTAAGTTCAGTGTAGGCAAATGTAGAAGGATACAGTGCAAATACTCAGGAAATTTATTTGAGGGGAAGGGGAGCAAAGAGAACAAAACAAGAGCATCAAATTGATGTGCATCTGTACAAGTGTACTGTTTGTCTTTATTGTGGAAATTTAAACAATTGTGAGTCATATGGAAAAGGGAAATGTAGAGTGCTCTAGTGAAAGAGGTGGGGATGTTAAGTGAACACAGGAAGTGGGAGGTCCAGAACAAATGCTTTAAGCAATTCTTTACATGACTTTACATGAGACAGTGAACTCTTTAGTGCAGGATGTTGTGCATTTTAGAAGTTTAGCTATTAATTAAAAAGCAATGGATACAGTTCTGTGAGGAATAAAGTGGGAACTGTTAAATATGCTGCCTTCTCTGCATTTCTGTTTTATGTTGTCATCTGCATTTCTCCCTTACTGGGAATAGGTGTTCCAAATTAAACAGACCTGGTAGAACTGATCTTAAGTTGATCAGATCCTAAGCCAAAAGGGAAAGTATACTTCATTTCCTGTTAGAGCTCCACATATGAAATTACATCCTGTCTTTACCTTGGTGAAATTTTGACAGGTCAGATAGCTACTCTGATATTTCATTTTATGCTTTAGTTTATGCAACAAAAGTTTTGCCTACTGAACAGTTTAGTTCTTGTTTTCTTTCTTTAACTTCCCTGATATTTCTGTCTTGCAGAAAGCTCCTCTACTGCTACATTACAGACCCAAAATGGACTTGCTGTAGGAGAACTTTATTGTCCTTCTGGACAGAGTTTTTTGCAGAGACTATCAATCTGGCACCTTCTTAGTGCATCACTAGTTACATGACACAAACCAGCTGGACAATTTTGGAAGACTGTAGGGCTTTCATAGTGGACTGTCCTGAATATTTCTTCTAGGGATGTGCTACCTAGATTTCTGGACAGAAAATATTTATACTTTTTTTGTATGGAAGAAAGAAGTTGCAACTCAACAAGACACAACCAGCACTAAGTTTACAGGTACTGAAAACACTTCACAATTCCATGTATCTCAGCCTGATTTGTCTATTACAGTTACACAGAAGTAATAAGTTAGAATGTCTGGGGTGATTTAAAAATGTTACTTTTGACACGAAGTTGCGTTTAGTTACTTCTCACATTCTGAATCTTTAAAAACTATATTTTTGCAAAGTCTAACTGTCTTATATAGTATGCCTGATTACATTGACTTTATTCAAGTTAGTCTGTAGAGGATTGAACATACCTAATGATACAGTGACTGCTGATAATTTATTATGCTGCATTGAAACTTCTGAAAATCTGGCAAAGCTATAAGTTTTTCATTTTTGCCCAGTTACTGCTTTCCCTCAGTTTGTGTTTTAGTAGTTTTGCTACTCCCCTATGTATGTTGATTTGGTAAGATTATTAGAAACAATTTCATTTTATTTTAATGTGCCCTGATACTGTGCTGTGATATAAATTGCACCACATAATGGCAAATACTCAAAAGTGCTAGATTTGCAAACTTTTTTTTAAAAAATAAACATTTCTGACATAATTATGGCTTGCAGAAATCAGTTTTTAATTTAGAGAGAATTTGCTCTCATTAGCTGTTGAAACATTGTCTCTTGGACAACTTTGGGTGATATTCCACAGTTTCCATTTCTCTGATTAAAAATTTATCATTACATGTAGCTTTATATTTCCTCTACCCATTTTCTTATGAAACCATAACACTTTCTTTAGCACAATTCCTAGATATCTTGGGGGAGGAGGCAGAGGGGGATGTCAGACAAGATTATTTTAGCACTTTCTGGCCTTAACTGATCATTTGCTTGCATCAGCCCTAGTGGATGCAATGTAATACATCAGCTCTTGTGGATGTGTGTACGTATGTGTGCATACGTCTATACACACATACAACTATATATGTTATTGAATGTACCATCACTAGCACTTGGCAGGCTTCACTGCTTTTTTTGTAAGGCTTTTTGAAAAAGTTGGCTTTTTACAACACTAGTTGAAAGTGATTTCTGCAAGCTGTATCCAGCATAGCATATATAGTATGACTGTGAGAGTATTTTGTCTGGCACGGGTGTCAAGTCATTGGAAACAGGCTATGCCATATTAGTAACAGCTGGAAATAGTTAACCTTGTAATTTTTGGAAGATTTTTCCAGTCAGTTGAAAATGCTAGTTGCTCTTCCTGTTACTAAACCCTGCTATTTTTTATAAATTGTCTTTGTATAAGAAAAATAGTTTGCCTGTAAATGCCCTGGTTCATCTAGCTGTGCTCTTTCCCTTCTTCTGCTAGAAAGTATTACTTGTTACTCAGTTACAGAGAACTGATATTGCAAGAGGTTTATCCAAACATACTAAATCCCCTTTCTCTTCCTGAGTTTTCAAAGCACCACATTCCTCAGCACGTGTCCCGTAATTTCCTTCTTTGGAGTCTTCAGTCCTCCATTCTCAGCTCTGCTCCTGCAGAAGGGATGCTCCAACTTGTGTTTACCTTTGAAAAGAGGGTCCAATCACAGGTGTGAATGACAAGGAAATCAAAAAGTATGTGAGCAGAGAATGAAAGGAAGCATGCTGAACTGTGGAGACGGAAAGGAGTGCAGTACAAAGCCCAAAAAGTGCTGCTGTCCTTGCAGATGAGGTTATAAAATAGCTGCATTTGAATATTTGGGTAAGGCAGAACTCTGCATCTGGGCTAGGTGGCTGGGTTTGTGTGGGAGATGTGTGCATGCATATGAGCAATGGAACCAAGTTCGGCTCTG
Source organism: Pedionomus torquatus (assembly GCA_013398155.1). NCBI lineage: Eukaryota > Metazoa > Chordata > Aves > Charadriiformes > Pedionomidae > Pedionomus > Pedionomus torquatus. Next base: position 27,915 of record VZRU01020552.1, on the reverse strand, counting down.
TTTTTGTCATGCTGTTTGTGAACTCAAATATATGTAAGTTAGGATTTTTCGTCTTTAACGTTACTTGAACTGGCAGAATAGAACAAATGAGATTATGGGTCTACCGTTTTTATAATCTTTTCATGAAACAGCAAATACAGGTGGTATGGATGTGTACACAAACTGACATACTGGGCCTTTCTGGAGCTGCTTGTTACTGTCCCTAGTGTGATTGTCCCTAGCTGCTTGTTACTGTCCCTAGTGTAAATAAGGGACTGCCTCTAACCACTGAGGCACTGAGAATGTGAACAGAGCTGTAAGTGTTCACCATCTGTGCACCCTTACACAGACACTGGCTGTACCTGATATAGATGTAAAATTAAAGCTGCCAGATGGCATTCTGATGAATCACCTTAATCAGGTATACATATACATAAAAACAAAAAAAATGTATATATGTGAGATCTGTCTACCTCTGAGTGTGTACTGCAGAAACTTCTTGGACTAGATATTGATGCAGTGCTTTTAAAGGACATTGGGATACCAGTACTTTCTTCTGTACTTGTGCAACTGAGAATTTAATTATGAACATGCAAATTCAGAAGCCTTTCAAATCTATCTCTTGCTGTAACGAGCACAGAACATACATTTGTAAGTTTATAACCACTTGAACTTGTTATGGTGCTATCAATATATTGAAAACTCTGTTTATACCTATATGGATACTTAAAATCAAGACAGTATTAATATTTAGAGCTGGGGTTTTTGCTTATTATTGTGTGTAAATGCTTTTGCCATGTGCTTAATCTAATAGAACCTCACCAGTTAAAAGGAAAANAAAAAAAAAACCCAACCCAAACCTCAAACAAATACAAAACCACCCAGTTATTTTTCTAAACCACGTCACAACATGTTTGCTACAGAAACTCTTTCCCTCAGGAGGGATGTGACTGCGTCTGGATCATATTTTTATTTCCTTTTAACCTTATTAAAAGACTACAATGCAATTAAATTGAGGTGAGAAGCAGGTTTCCTTTGGGTCAGAGCCTTGTTTTGCTTTCGAAGAGCTTAAGAGACAGTTTATATCAAGATGGTATTGGTTAAAATAACATTGATACTGTTAAAAGTTGGCCTAGAAGTTGGACTCAGCATAGACATCTCTTGGTTCTAGTGAGATCATGTTAGTTTACTTTGGCTTTTGTGAAGATGCCATTACTGTGAAGTAGTTTTCATAATTACTTAAGCTGGTAAATGCAGCAAAGAAGTATCTTGTTACCCTCATTACCCTCAGCCACAGTGAGACTGATGAATCGCCCAGGCTCAGAGTCTCATTAAATATAGTTTCATTAAAAATAGATAATTCAAATAGAATATATAATATTGAATTTAAATAAGATTTGGGGTTTTAAAATTTAACTTTATAAAATTATTTATTCTATTTTAAGCCTTCTGTCTTATTTTACCATCAAAATATTTTTAGTTTCAGTGGTCCGGCTTCATGTTTTTACAAGCTTCTTCCTTTTGCATTGAGTTTGAGTAGCTTTTATTTGTGTGTTTTTGGTTTTTATGGATAAAGAGCATTACTTATGCTTTTGTGCAATAGGTTTGAAACATGCATTTATTAGGCATATTTTTAAATTGTAAATGTAGTGTCTACTTACCGTTACATATAAAAGGAATCTGAATGGCTTTTCTTACTTGTTCAAATGGGCGTTATTTGGGGCTATTATTTGTGAGGGGTGTTTTTTGATTTGTTCATTTTTTTATTTTAAGAGTGAAGTGTGGGATTTAAATCTCTGTACAAGAACTGTCTGTCAGCAATATTTTAAAATAAATGATCTTGCAAGAAAACTTAATGTGAATTGTGGAAGCAATGGACAAGACTTGCAGCCTATCTGAACATTTTTTGTGCCATTATGTCTGGTATACTTGTGTATCATCAAACCTGGGAGTATTTATTTTTAATGGTTGTGCAATAGTATACACAACACTATAACCTCTGGGGATATGGAACCGTAAAAAATATCAGACTGCAACTATGATGGTGCTATTTTTTTCCAACAGGCTATTAGCCTTTGAAAGCTTATCTGGCTCTTACTGTCTAACAACAAAGTCCTAGGAGATTCATTGATATGGGTTTTCTTTTATTATTTTTTTTCTACTAAGTGATAAACATAACCATATGACTAGTCTATTTTACAGCATAATGCATCTTACCATTGAGCTAAATATAATAGGAAAAAGCCAGTCAGTCTGTACATCAGTAAGATGAATATTAGTAAGTATTTAAAAAGCATTTTGTACAGAAGGTTTGACTGTACAGAAAAATAAATTTTCTGTATTTCCTCAGGTAATTACATCAGTTTGGATGTTTCACTGGAAATGTTTATGCAACCTACACTTCAGTTAGTCTGCCTAAAGTTAAGAACAGGGCAAAAACTTGTCCTGTACACTACATTTTCTAAAAGATTAACATGTTGAGATCTGTTGTTCAAGTAAAAAGTTGCAGAGAATACAATGTTAAGGAACATGTAACAGCACTTCAATCTCTGCTTTAGTTAAAACTTGCAATCAGTACTAACATTTTCTCAGAACTTGCATATTGCAGCAAGTCAACAGTAATGTTTTACTGTGGAGTTATGGTTTGTTTATATACAAATTAAAGCTCTGGTCCTCCTATTTGATCTGTGTTTGATCATCTCCAGGGCTTCTTGGAAATCTTTCAAAGCCACAATGACCTGTCTAGATCCTAGTGGTAGGGTAGGAACTAAATGTCCAATTCTATCAACACTACAAACAATAAACTGAACTTTACTGGTAACCCAGAAACACACAGAAACCAGTGGGATTATTCATGCAAAGGGTTAGGTGTCGCTGAAGGAAGGAACCCTGATTTTTTTGAATACTGATGTTCCAGGTTTTTTTGGGGGGATGGGTGTTTGTTTGTTTGTTTTGGGGTTTGTTTGTTTGTTTGTTTTTGTTTTATTTGACAGTCAAAGCATTGGTTTAATGCAATCTTGAAATCAAATTCCTTATCTGGACAAAAGGAGAGTTTGTTCTTTCTTTCTGCAACAAGATTATTTTGTGGTTAGGCGACAGTAAGTCAGTACAACTGCTAAGCCTTTATCCTATATGTGGCATAATAAAAATCCTGGAAGTGTCTTGGTGTAAAACCATATTTTTGGCTTAGCTTCATTTGAAAGTTTACATTTTTTTATGCCTTGTGTTGCTGTGTAATTTTTGTACTATTGGTGGCTAGTTTTGTCTGAATAAGCCTTTTGGGATTATTGTTTAATGTTTTGATTTTATGGTAGTGAAGCTTGTATCCAGTGTTTTGCCAATTAATACTATATGCTTGTTAATAAAAGAAGATAAACTATCTGAAACACTGTCAGGCTGGAAGTTATTGTACGGTTTTCCCCCAAGAACATAAGGAACTAGCTGCCATAATATCACACCACTGGACAAACACAGCATGACTGAAACAATTGCAGTGGGGCATTGCACTGTCTTAATCAGCCTTTTACTCAAAACACAAGTGTGACCCAAAGCATTACTCTACAGCACAGAATAGCAATGTCTGTCTGTGACAAGTGTACCGCAAGTAACTGCCAGTCAGGAAACTAAATACTTTCAGCTACAGAGAGGAGAAACATAGTTTCCCCGGTATATTCGTGTATCTGCAGATAGGAAGGAACTTACCCAACCTGTATGTGCTACTTTCAGTCTCACACTTGACTCGTGGTGTTGACTCATGGAGGGACAACTACAGCATTTTGGAATGCAGACGTTCACTTAAACACATGCCAAATTGAAAAACATAGCCACATACATTCTCATTTTATTGCATACTTCAGTGAGCTAATGCTGGGGCCAGGCGGGGGAGAGGTTGGTCTCTTACAGCAAGATTTGATTAATGAACTGAATGTTTTGCCTTTGAAAAAAGTGTGTGGTATGTTGTGATATTTAGCAAACATTGGTGCTTACCCTCTTTGTGACTTCAAGAGCTTTTTTTTTTTTTTTTTCCAGGATCCTTCAGATTTATTTTAATACCTGAACAGATCAAAGGTATGAAGGAATTTTTAGGTAATTGAAGTGCCCAGCTGAGATAATACATTAAAACTGTAAAGCAGATGCTACAGTAATTTATTTTCTTGCAGTACCTACATGCAGTAATGCAAATTTATAGTTTGTCAACTGCTCTATATGTACTGACAGGGCTGGAAGGGCTTTTATTGCTGCTATTGCAATGTTAAGAACTGCCAAGTCAGTGAAATCAGGGGGTTATTCATACACATATTTTTTTTATTTGCACAGATAGTACCAATGTATAATTGTCCTGAGGAAATTAGACATTTGCCACTTACTAGTTCGTTTAAATACCAGCATGAGAGACTTAATGCAAAAAGGTCCTCTTGCCTGTATCTATTGTCAGCTAAAAGTGAATAAATGTTGGGACTAGTTGAGCAAGCATATTTTGTAAGCCTTCCTTCCACATTCTCATTATTAGTGGTTCTAACGATTCCTTGAACTTTGTACTACTGGTTGCTTCCATTGATGTGTGAACTAACCAGTGATGGGCCTGGCTCAGCCTGCTTCTTTCCTTTGTGCATTTTCAGCAGCTATTGCAGGAGTGTAGAGAAGATGTCCTCAAACAGAGGAGTTCTTTTCCATGGGAGTGTGGTTACTCATTTTCTGACCTCTGTAAATGCTGGAGTAGGTAAGAAGTGACTGAAGCTTTCTTCTCCTGTGCAAGCAGAAGTTCGTAGTCACTTAATGCTGTACACAAGTTGTGTTATCTTTAATTGACACATATATCATGAAGAAAATTCTCAGTTTTGCAAGAGGAATGACTTAAATGTGTACCTCACTGCAGGAATGATTGAGCACCACCATCAGCATCTGTTGTGAATGTGACCTTTGAAATGGTTGTGGCAAAAATTGTTTTGTAAGTCCATGTATTGTATTGTTCTATGTAAAATATACTCGTAGAAATTCAGACTGTTCTCTGGCTTTGATTTGGACAGAAAAAAAAAACCCTTCAATGTTTTATCTTTTATTTTATCTTATTTTGTGTTAGTTTGATATGAGTAATGTAAAACTAGACTGCAAAACCTAAACAAAAGCAATACATGATGGAACCGAACTAACTCCCCTCATTACTTAATATGGTGCTAATCTAATGGTCAAAAGTAAAAACAATTCCAGTTTGATTAAGATTTCTGAAACTCACAACAAGAAATTATGCTAATAGTCATGTTAACTAGCCCTGAAAGCATAACTTTATGAGAAAGCTCTGTTTATTAGAGAAAGCTCTAACTGGTGTTTCTTGTTTTATATATAACTCATATTTTCTTGTGCCACTGATTGAATACCCTGGTGTAAATTCAGTATTTACAGGTATACTTGTACAATTTACTACTCACTCTTTTTGTGCAATAGCTTTCTTGGGGTTACATTGAGAGCAGTCAGAAAAAGTAATCTATATTAATTGAATATGTAAACTTAAGATAGATAAACTCACCTGTTTAAACCTGGTGTAGACATTTTCACTCGGGATTAGTTTGATCTCAGCTCAGTTAAGCTTAATTCAGGATCACATCTGAATTGCACCTTTATGTAAAAAGTTCCTGCATGTCTTTAACTTCTAACATCAGCCTCCTTTAGCTTTTTCTTTTCTTGATCTTTTTTTTCCCCTTTATTTTAAGCTTCCTTTTGATTTACTTTTCTGTGAGAAATTCAAGCAGTGAATTTCTCCTTTTTCTCCCTAGTGGATGAAAAAATGTTACTGGAGTACTCTGGGAGATTCAGTAGTAAGATGTGTGCTTCTATGACTGTCCTAGAGAAACCAGAGACCTTCCTAGCACAGTGCCAGCTGTCATGCAGTGCCTGATTAGAGCAGGGTCAGACATGCAAGTGTGTGTACTTGCTTCAGCCGCTGCCTGGCTTCAAAATAAAGAGCTCTCTGATCACACTGGAGTGCAACCTGCAGGCTTTTGCAGCCAAGCAGCAGCCCCACTCAGTTTCCCCAAGGGCTGTGGGGAATAAGCATCTTGCTGTAATTTGTGTATTTGGGGAATAAGCATCTTGCTGTAATTTTCAACAAGTGTTGAACAAATATGTCTTGTGGGATTCTGAGTAGCTGTGGGACAGAGGATGGCCTGTATAACAGAAAGTTATAAGGATGTGTTTGGGAAGAAGAGGCTGTCTGGTGCAGGAAAGCTAGACGTGATCAGTTTTGTTTGTACAAATTACATACGTAGGTACGTACTGATGATAGTCTGTTTTGTGATTGGAATTGAGAGCACAGGCTGGTTTTACTACTTACGAATTTTACCACAACTCATGGAAAGAGGTGGGAACTGTGTGTAGACTAATAGATTGTCTGGAAAATACAAAATATAATTATGTGGCTATGGATCTGAAAGGACAGCCACAGTTACATAATTAATAATAGACAATTTGAAGGCTATGTTTTATCTATCAGAGGAAAAATTGAATTCTAAAGGAGATTCTGAAGGCCATCAGGAAAGGGCTGAGCTGCCTGGGAAGCACTGAAGATTATGCTTGAACAACATAAAAAGCACAGAGTTCACAATGGGTACTTGCAATAACCGAAAAGAGTATGTTATATGTGTGTGAAGTAATTAGCTAGTGGGAAAGGGGCACAATGGAAGAGAGGCACTAGCAGGGAAATGCCTGTTACAGTACATGAGGAGGCTTTGGATTTAGTGTTGATTATGTCTTAATTTTCCCTTGCAAGTTGCTGGATGCTGAGCATTCATCACTGTAAGTGGTGACCCAGCTGCTCTAATGCAGAAGCTAGTGCAAGAAATCCAGTATTGAGTCGTGTGACTGTGAGGGAGTTATGTTCCTGGCCAGAAACTCTGAGGAGGCCAGTTGCAGATCATGGGGAAGAAGTTGTGTCCTGGGGTATTGCAGGGTTGTTGGAGAACCTCTGCTGTAATGAAAGAATCTGTGGAAGAGGCCATCCCTGGAAGTAACTAGAAGGGCATCCAAAGATGGGGACAACGTGGAGCTTGATGGCCACTGGCCAGACAGCAGAGAAGCTGTATCTTAGATAAAATGGGCATACCACATCATGAAAGTGACAGCTAGGGTGCAGTCATTAACTGAGAAGTCATTGGTCCATCTATCCATCTGGCCTCTGACAGATCAATTTTATCAGAGATGCGTGCAACTATTCTAAACTTAGAACTGATCCTGAGCTGCTGTCAGTTAGAGCCCCACCCATTTGCTGGCAGTGTCTCATGGGAGTCTAGGGATCTCAAAGCTGCCAGATTTCAAGATGAAAGCAGGCTCAGGTCCTGCATTCAAAGTCCTCATATGTTTATACCATGTTCAGGCTCCTTGTTTGTCTCACCTTTTATAAGTCTTCCTGGTCTGGGACCCCAGAAATGGCTCTGCTTATTTTAGAACTGGATTTTCATGTCTTATCTGCTGTTTTCCTTTCCTTATCTATCAAAGAACACTTTGGTTAGGTTTCCCTTATCTCCTCATGTTTCACTTCATGGAATCTTGTATCACGCAATGGCAGCTCCTTCACAATGTTTTTTTTCTGCCTGATTCATTCAGTAATTATTAATGCTAACAGGACAGTGTTGGACTTCTCAGCTGACAAAAAAATCCCAGCATTCTGGGAGCAAGCAGTTGGACCAGGACATGGTGGATTTGTAACCTGAATTGCTATACAGACCAATTATAAATTCCCTCAACACCTACTGGGTTGCTGACAGCAGTGGAGGCAGTTTGCAGATGACAGGTAAAGAAGCCAATCCAGTCTTGCTCTTGGCCTGACCTTTATGCCCACAGAGCACAATAAAATTTGTTTCCAGATCTACTATAGATTTCCACTACCAACACCCTTGACAATACCAGGAGTGTCACTTCCTGGAATCTTCCTTATTACAATCTCTTCAAGCAAGATACTGTGATAGGGTTATTACACTGTGTGCACTGGTTACATGGGTATATAGTGACTTGGAATTCCTGTTCAATTGGCTTCTTATAACTAGAATCCACTACCATTAACATATGATTCCAAAACAAAATTGGTTTGCATTCAATTTTACAATCATTTGGATGTAATATACAGGCTTCCAGGATGTAACACTATCTTTTAAAAGTTAACTTAAGAGCATTACTTTCCTGTGTGACAGTCCAGTCTTTGCCTGATTCTGCCCATCTCAAAGGAGTGTGCATGGCATGTGACCACCCCTTTTCTCTCATTCTACCAGCTGCTTCTACATTCTGAATCATGTTCATCCCCTCTTCCAGAACTCTGGGGGTGCCATGATGTGTGAAATTTATATCTAGCTTGACACATGTTCTGCAAAATTTTTGAAGTAATGGGTATATATATGTCCCTTTTTCCCCTTTAAGTAGTTCCAAAGCTCATTTTAAAGCGTATAGTTCACACATTTGTGCTAATTGCTAGGTATTTTCCCTCTTTCCATTATCCTGTTCCCTTCAGCATTCCCAACTGAGTACCTGTAATGTTTCCTATTAATACATCTGGATGACCCATCTATAAAAACTCTTTTACCCTCAGGCAGGGGAGTCACCTGTAACTCTTCACAGACTTTGGTCTGATATTCTATTATATTCAAACAGTTGTGCTCAGGGGCTCCCTCCCCTGCTTCTCCATATAAAAATTGTGAAGGATTCAATGCCTAACAATAGTTAAGACCAAATAATCTTTTTCCATTAAGACTGCCTCATATTTCAAAATTCTTGAATCTGTCAACCATCTTCTGGGCTTTTGTTTCCATATTATCCTAACAGCATGTGGAATGGATGCTATCAAAGCCCCTCCAAAGGTTAATTTGTGGTTCTCTACCAATAGGACTGTAGCAGCTACTGCTTGTGCAACTTGTGTTGGACATCCCAGTGAAAGTGGTTCCAACACTTTAGACAAATATGCTGTTGGTTGCTCCTGGCCTCCCCAAATTTTAGTCTAAAAACCCATCCTTCAAAAGCCCTTAAATTACTGGTCACAAACTCTTCCTTCCTCCCAACAATATAGGATATTGCTGCATGCAAATTGGCTAACTTCCTTCTTTCAATTCTGCCTCGGGGCAGGGGGGAGTATCCCCCCTCTATTGCCCTCAGCTACCCATACTATAGGGTCCATCTCCATTTCATCTTTTTCTTTCAACTTGAACAGCCTCACCACCATACAATTTTCTATTGAGACGACTCCAATTCCGATCTGAATCTGAGAACCCTTTCCCCAGTACACCTTCTGGGTCCAGTTTGCCATATAACTTGGCTTCTCTCTTCTTATTGTTCAGCTTTCCTTCCTTGAGTTGCTGGCCTCCCTCTCCTCTTTCCCGTGGCTGTCGCTTCACTATTTGTTCCACAGTGCCTTAGCTTTCTGTTTCTTCCTGTCCCTTCTTGTCCCTTCTAACATACACCTTTTGGGCTTCCCACAACAAGTCGTTCAGTCCCCTATCAAAATAGTCTTCTAATCTAACTTTATTTTCTTTATATCAGGCCAAACTTTGGTAACAAAAAAACTCTTCACCAGCCTCGCTTTCAGGATCAATTCATGAATATTGCTGGTAAGTCTCTGCAACCAGACAGTAGGTGATTCATCTTTCTGCTGTTTATTTTCAAGGGCTTTTTCAAAATTCTATCCTTTTCACACTACCTCTTTGATTCCCTTAATGACTGTTTTTCAAACAAAACTTAATCAGAATTAAGACTTTATTGCTTTAAGGATAAGATTGTTTTGAGCTGGCTGTACAGAAAAAAAAAATAAATAAAACAGACATTGTATGTGTCAGGCTGGAAAAACACCTATAGGAGCCTTTGTAAAGGGATGTGGCTGAAAACATATTCTGTTACAATGGGAGTGCTCACCCTGTTTGGCAAAACAGCTCAAAAACTAGCTCTATGAATATAATCATGTGTATGCAACTAAAGGCTGTTTATGTGAATAAAGATGCTTCTGGTTCAGGTGCTTTTGTTGCTGCTGCATCTGCTTTTAACATAAAACTGCATCCTTTTTAACCATCTCTGCAAATAAC